>JAVIWC010000084.1:1200000-1529087 GCA_031894815.1 Creontiades dilutus | reverse complement strand
GTCCGTTTTTCAATAAAACGCTTCCTTCATGGTTATTTTCGCGTTTTTTCATCAAAATTGCTCAAAAATTAACTCTGTTTAATCCTTTCAAACCTACTCTCTAAGGGGTTTTTCGGGGTGCTGAACACGAATCTGAAGTCCGTTTTTCGATAAAACGCTTCCTTCATGGTTATTTTCGCGTTTTTTCATCAAAATTGCTCAAAAATTAACTCTGTTTAATCGCTTTCAAACCTACTCTCTAAGGGGTTTTTCGGGGTGCTGAACACGAATCTGAAGTCCGTTTTTCGATAAAACGCTTCCTTCATGGTTATTTTCGCGTTTTTTCATCAAAATTGCTCAAAAATTAACTCTGTTTAATCGCTTTCAAACCTACTCTCTAAGGGGTTTTTCGGGGTGCTGAACACGAATCTGAAGTCCGTTTTTCGATAAAACGCTTCCTTCATGGTTATTTTCGCGATTTTTCATCAAAATTGCTCAAAAATTAACTCTGTTTAATCGCTTTCAAACCTACTCTCTAAGGGGTTTTTCGGGGTGCTGAACACGAATCTGAAGTCCGTTTTTCAATAAAACGCTTCCTTCATGGTTATTTTCGCGTTTTTTCATCAAAATTGCTCAAAAATTAACTCTGTTTAATCCCTTTCAAACCTACTCTCTAAGGGGTTTTTCGGGGTGCTGAACACGAATCTGAAGTCCGTTTTTCAATAAAACGCTTCCTTCATGGTTTTTCGAACACGAAAACGTTTTTCGATAAAACTTCCTTCATGGTTATTTTCGCGATTTTTCATCAAAATTGCTCAAAAATTAACTCTGTTTAATCCCTTTCAAACCTACTCTCTAAGGGGTTTTTCGGGGTGCTGAACACGAATCTGAAGTCCGTTTTTCGATAAAACGCTTCCTTCATGGTTATTTTCGCGATTTTTCATCAAAATTGCTCAAAAATTAACTCTGTTTAATCCCTTTCAAACCTACTCTCTAAGGGGTTTTTCGGGGTGCTGAACACGAATCTGAAGTCCGTTTTTCGATAAAACGCTTCCTTCATGGTTATTTTCGCGATTTTTCATCAAAATTGCTCAAAAATTAACTCTGTTTAATCCCTTTCAAACCTACTCTCTAAGGGGTTTTTCGGGGTGCTGAACACGAATCTGAAGTCCGTTTTTCAATAAAACGCTTCTCGCGATTTTTCATCAAAATTGCTCAAAAATAAACTCTGTTTAATCCCTTTCAAACCTACTCTCTAAGGGGTTTTTCGGGGTGCTGAACACGAATCTGAAGTCCGTTTTTCGATAAAACGCTTCCTTCATGGTTATTTTCGCGATTTTTCATCAAAAAAAATTGCTCAAACCTAATAAACTCCGTGTTTAATCCCTTTCAAACCTACTCTCTAAGGGGTTTTCGGGGTGCTGAACACGAATCTGAAGTCCGTTTTTCGATAAAACGCTTCCTTCATGGTTATTTTCGCGATTTTTCATCAAAATTGCTTAAAAATAAACTCTGTTTAATCCCTTTCAAACCTACTCTCTAAGGGGTTTTTCGGGGTGCTGAACACGAATCTGAAGTCCGTTTTTCGATAAAACGCTTCCTTCATGGTTATTTTCGCGATTTTTCATCAAAATTGCTTAAAAATAAACTCTGTTTAATCCCTTTCAAACATACTCTCTAAGGGGTTTTTCGGGGTGCTGTATCGCTGGGGACGTTCCACAGGTTGAGACCGATTACATCGTTTCTTCTCCCTACTACGCTGCCCTTTAAAATTACATATAAGATCAAAAGTTTATTCCAAATGATCAAATAAATTGTAGATTGTACTAGTAATCTAACTTGATAGGCAATCTTGTTTCACAGTTCTTGCTCTTCCTTTCGTTCAAATTTAAGTGGTAAATGTTCGTTTTGCATTTCGGAATATCATTATTTCTTTATGAGTATGCCAGACCAACAGGACAGTAAATGGCAGCAGGTGTTGGTAATCTTGACTCAAAAAGCCACGGAATCTGGAACCCTCCTTAAAGTCAAAGACTCCAAATCCAACTCAGACAGGATCAGATTATGCTACGATAACCCTTTCGTGAGGTAAGTTCAAAAACCGATTTCCCACGGACTATTTCTCTTAGTGCCTTCCTGCCGATTTCCTTTTACTGTTGCAGTTGTTCCATGGTAACCCACAGGAAGATAATCGTGGGCAATAATACAAATTTGACTCAAAGAGCATTCATCTTCAGTCATAGGTCCCTACCTACGAAGTTCACTGCTAATCGTATATATAAAGATGAAAGTAACAGAGTATGTATATCAGTTTTTCACGCTGAGCGGGTGGAATTAACCCCCCCCCCCCCCCCCCCCCCCCCCCAACCACGCCAGTGAAGGGGAGAGGGCCCCAGCGGGGGGCGGAGCGTTTCCCAGGGCAACGAACGTGCTCCCCTCCTCGGGGACTTGGAATATAGGATTTTTTACTTTGCGTATTGTTTTTATACTCCCTCATTGTATTATTCACCTGTTTCTTTTTAACCTGCGTAGCGGGGCCTTAAAACTACTCGTAGTAAGGTAATAAAATTGAAGGGTAAATACAATAGTAACAACTTTTAATATTGCACATAACGACATCATGATGTAGTACGTATCATTTAAAGGTACACAACGTGTTCACATAACTATTTTTTCTTCACATCTTGGTAAACGGATATGTAGTAATACATACAATTTTTTTAAAAATTTTATACAATCACTAGGCTATATACAATTTTATCTTCATCGCTACCGCTTCATATTTCCAGACACCTCACTTCTGGCGTTTAGTATTTACACAGTGCTATACATGAAATATTTATTGTACAACTTCTTACAATAAATCAAGCTTCCCTACATAAATTTCAATTAGTTCTTAGATTCCGTTACAAAAAGGAAGGATTAAGCAGTAGGGTTAGTTGGCAGTAGGGTACATTGAGGAGATTAATGTTATACATTCATGTGAACATTATACATTCATAATGGTGTGAAAGGCAAAACCAAATTTATCGTTGAAATTCCATCAGTGGTACCTACAACCAGACCAGTTGTGCTGTACTAAACGAGCATTCTTAAAATCCTAGTATTGTGGTAGGAGTAGTTGATATTAGTAGCGAATTCTCTTAGAAATTAAAATTATCAAAACGGCTAAAACAACGGTAAAATACAAATTTTCCTAAAGTGTTTTTCCAAGAAGTCTGTTTTGAGGTATTCTGAAATCATTCCTGGATTTAAAGCTTTTAAAAAATGTAAACAGGAGCAGCGAAAGGTTCCTCTCCCTTCTAAGACTGTAATTTCAGCTCAGAAAAGAATAATCGTTTATTTTTTTTTCTTTAAAATTTATTTATTATTATTTGTTCACTTTAATATTTTGTTGTTGCTAGGACCTCTTAAATGACAAAACCATGCAGCCCACAATAGCGCGACCAACATCAACTTAGTAGGAAATTTCCGCAGAAAATAAAACTGTAGCGATGGCTCTGAAAATTTTAAGTAACAATTTTCAAAATTTTTGTAATCGAAACCCGTATTGAAGTATTATGAAATTATTCCTGGATTTTAACGCTTGGTTATTAAAGCGTATACATAAAGAAGTAAAATGCAACATAACGTGAAGATAAAGTTTACTTATACGGTACATCTTTACATAAATAGGTGGTTCCTTGTAGAAGTTGTTTGTTGAGGAATACTGCATACAACTTGAACTAGCAAGATCTGATAACTGGCATATACCTACTCTAAGCAACTCTTGAATTTCCTGATTAACTACAAGCATTTTCGTTAACACATTTTCCATTGGTGGCCTCGTTTCTGTTCAGTTTAATAATTTATTTACATCATGAAATCGGAAATACCATGTAGGATCATAAAACTATAAACTTATTTGAGTAACAGAAGTTGAGTGTTTGAATTCGAGAATATTATTTTCGTATAAACCTCACTCACAGTAACAACGGACATGAACATCTGGTAGAATGTAACGTCGAAGCTGCAAAATTTTGTAGTTTCAGAAAATTACTCCATTAAAAAAAAAAAAAAAAGGGGGGGGGGGGTGCTTTCAGTCGGTACAATCTACTAATGATTGACATATTTATGGCGGACTTCTACGGATTGCTGTGTCTACAGAACAGAATGAGAGCCAGCCGTTCTAGCACTCATGGAAAGTCTACTGATACGAATGAAGAACGGAAACCAGCCTTTGGTTAACGGGACAAAGCACACGCATTGTCAAAGAAGAGAGAGAAGAGCCAGCTTGCAAGGAATGTGAACCGAACAGGGAAGTGGGGGATGGACAACGCGCTTGATACTAAATTGATTGCTTGATCTCAAAATCTAGTTAGAGAGGAAACATGGAGAGTTGACTTGTTCTCGGCTCTTTTACGCCGACTCATATAGGATGGGGAAGTAGACGTCCCAACTTGTGAGGTGATGGAATGGTACAGTTGCCCCTTCCGAGCTGGTGGATGCATCAAATAATACTCCGCCACGCTCAGCAGATGATTCAGACGCTTGCAGGCGTCCGACTCATCTCCCAAGGCGAGAGATTCTAAAATCGGGAAGGGGCCAACTAACCACATCCATCACAAACTTGTCTAAAATTGTCGAGAAGCAGACGATGATGTGCTTTACACTTAAATGTGCGACTCAGTGGGAAAGAGAAAGAACACGGCTACAGGAAGAGCTGGATGAGTCCTCTCAGGAAATGACTTCAGAGATGATAACCGAAATGCTTGAAGAGGAAAAGCAATGGACCTGTTTAGCTGTCTATGTTGAAGGCAAGAGAAATATCATCCAAAAACGGCAGAGACAGAGAAGGCAGCATATGCACTTTCATGGACTCGGCCTGAAGCAATGTCAAGAAGAAAAAGGTGAACATATTTATTTCATCTTCCTACTGTAAAAAGGAGAGAATTCAGCTCCTCAGGTGATCAGGTTGGAGTTCGTCATTTCATTCATCACGCACTGTCTTAGGGAGGTCATCTACTGAATTCCACTCTTCTGTAGTAAACAGCGGAGAATTTCGCTCACTAAGTTGATCAAAATGGAGTCTTTCATGACATTCATCTCCTACTGTCTTAGAGAGGTACAATACTGAATTTCAGTTTTCTATGGTGAACAGGGGAGAATTCAGCTCACTCAGGTTGAGTCACTCAGCTACAGGAAACCCTACATTTCGTTATCCGGGGCTGGTACATTTCAAATTACAGTTTTGTATTATAGCAGTAAATAGCATAGAAAACTGGGATAAGAAAGCGTTCGAAGTATGACCTGAACATGATATTTGTTGCGGCAATACATAAGAGGGGCGAAGAGGAAGCTGGAGGGGTTTAGTAGTCGACAAGGGTTCCAAATATAATGTGTTGAATAATAATTCGTGTTCTCAGAATATTATATTCGTGATTCATTTGCAATCCACAACAATACTGATAAAAGCAATGTCAATCATGATAATGTAGTTAAGGATAGTGGGTAGGTATGGAACAAATAAAAAACTCTTTTTATTGTATTGAAAAACAAAAACCAGACAACTAATGAATTAAATGACGTATCTCGAATTAATTTTGATTGTTCCTATGTGCAAATGTTACGATAAAAAAACTAAACGTTTCCATAGAATGATCCAATTTTCGCCTGAAAGACTATGAAACAAGTCGGATGGTTTCGCTAAAAACATAATAAGGTTTGGCTGAGGCGGTGTGATTTTATGAATGAAGAAGATCTGGAGTAGAAAGGACGCTTTTTGCATCGTCACATTTTTTTCTCATCTAATTAAAAAATACATTGCCAAGGAGATGGCACGGCAGCAATCAAAGTGACACCGTTATAAAATAGAAAATAAAGAAATCTTCTGTACATTGCGTTTCAAATACAAGTTGTTTTTGAGGTTACTCGTCAGAAAATTAAATAACCACGTAAACGCATGCGCAGAGCGTACCACTGATTATGTTGAGATGAAATTCCTTTGGAACCTAAAGAGGCCTTATCCGCTTAGTCCCTCAAAATGTGAGCTAAATTCATTCAAAATTGTGGAAGTTATGGCGGTAGCAAGGAAATGCGGACAGACAGACAGGTAGACCGACAAACACGGAACCAAATTTGTTCTATGAAACGCAAAATGCGAGTGGAAATGTTGAATTCGGACAACAAACAATATTTTGGCTCCCGAAAGTGAACACAAGGCTTCCGCTGCTTCGCTGACTCAGAAGCAAAACTGTCTGACTTGGTTGGAGTGGAAGACTGTATATTCACTACAGACTGTATATTGTGCTGTAAACATTTAAATGAGTTATCAAAAAGAGTGATCGAGAAAATGAATTTAATAAAACCGCGTTAGTATTTAAGTAGTTACCCACTACCCTTAACACCTACTCGATGCAACTATTTACAGTCACCTGGAAGCAGAGGATCCTTTGGGGTGTTTTTCTATGTAATAACTATTTTTCAAGAGTGTAATTGAAAAGGCTCCCATTTCTTGAGGTTTCCACGTTGTATTTTGAAGTAGGAGTCTATCCGAAAAAGGAAAAAAACAGTCGGTACATGAAGGGTAAACTCAATTTGAGTTAGCATCAAATTTGGTGTAGTGCAACCCTAGTAGCTCTACAGATCTTTCAAAAACACCTTTTAACGTTCCTCTGAGGCAAAGCTTCGCCGATGCTGGGACGCTTATTAAAATTGATCCTGGAAGGTGTGGGAAAACCAAAACAAGAGAGAGAGAAATAATGTAATACAAATCCGTTTCAATGACTGAATTTGGAAAAAAACTGGGTGAGTTTCATTGAAAACGACAACTTGCCTGTCGGGCTTTCTAAAACTTGCTGACTCAAAAGATTTGAGTGTGGGAGTGGGGAAAATTACCGAATACACCTCCCACGAGGAACAATTATTCAACCCATGCATATCGGTTCCGAGACTGTTAGTTAATATTTTATACATTTCGAAATTTTGGTGCATGTCCCATGTATACTCAAAAGCTCTGCTCTCGCTTTGAAAAATGTATCTAGGGAGGCAAACACTGAGTAAAAGTCAAATTTTTACAATTGAGTCACCTTTGGGATGCAAAGATTATTTTATATTTTTTGTGCCTGTCCCAACTTCATGTCCTCAGTGTAATGTCCAGGTGTTAATATTTTTGCGTTTCGGAGAACTTTGGATTGGACATTTTGGCGGTGCGGTCTCTCTTGCAGACATGAAACTTTTAACTGAGCAAGCTCAATTTGATCCGTACGCGTAAGGAAGAAGTTCTCATTCGTTCATTGAAAACAATAATGAATATGTTCATTAATTTTCCACAGTGTCACCATAGTTAATGACTACAATCACAACTATCCAGGCTGTGTTTGGGGTCAAAACCCACTACCAGTAAAAACCAATATAATTGTGAACCAAATATCCAAAGTGTTACTCCATAAGTTACGCTACGAAACTCGCTAGATTAGGAAATGTGCCGTACTATATGTGATATATGGAAGCCTTTTCATTACCTCAGCTTTTTAAATCTGTTCTCAGTAATTTAATTATAGAAGTAGAAGCACCTCAAGGAAGTCTCTTAGGTAGCTATCTCTCCTTGTTGGAGTTCATCGTGGTAATTTTTGTACAAACTTTCCGTCATTACAACATTCAACTAACAGAAAAGTTTAAAACCAACACGGCTGTATTTGAACGAAACAATAAGACACAACTACACAACAATATAATCAAAGAAAACTGTTCTATAGCATGTGCAATTATCCTAACTCATTTGTATCAACGAGTAAACTACAAGGCGGCTTCTTTTATTAAATTTCCCCCACCATGTTCATCTCGTTCAATGATTTCCTCTACATGTGAGCAGCTACATATATATACAATGTAGAAATATACATGGCGTAGGTAGGTGGGATTGTCTTGTAGGTATTCCCACCTCAGGCTGGTACTAAGGAGTAGCGAGTGCTCTACTTCGAAACGTTTTTATAGGTAGGCACACAATATTTACAGGAACGTGGTATGTATAATGTACGTATATACATGTATATGTACATTCAAGGTGGCTAGTGGTGGTGGGGAGAGCCGGGGAGGTCCTCCCCGTCGTGGCCTCACACGCCCTCCCCTCTCATGGAGCACATGAGCATGCTCTCCTGACTTAGCTCGTCCAGGCTCGAGGGCTCCGAAACTGAAAAACAGAAATAAAGACCACAGCTGTTACGAACAATATTTTATAGAAAACGTACAACACTAAACATTATAAGGGGTGGTGGTTACAGATAGCAACTACCGGTGAGTGTCCTTGATCGTGTATACAGAATGTAAATTGGGATAACCAGAACCTGGAGATTGAAGCGATATTATGTCAAAGATTTGGACAATTTACTACGAAAATAAGTTTACGCCATAATTATTTCAATAAGGTCAAAATGAAAAATTACTCGGAAGTAATTCCTCGTGTTGTTGTATTAAATGGAAAGAGGGAAGGCTAGGGCTGGCCGTCGATAGTATCGAAATATTGATATTTTCCTCCGATATATCGATATTTTTCTATCGATGATGCAAGGGCCGATAGAATCAGATATCGATAGTTAGTGACCAATATTTTTTCCGATATCTCAGCCGATATTTTTTTTACCGATATATCGGCTTCATCTGATAATATCACATATTATGTTGACTCATAAAATAATTATCGATCGTAAGTTCCATTTTTTTCACATCACACGAGTTTGAGAAATATTATGCCCACAAAAATGAGTTTGTCTGGCTGGAACATCGATATCAATCCATGGATAATATCCATAGGGTATCAAGTAGTGGTTGAAGATTCTTGGCCCAAGACGAATTTTGTTTATTCTAAGTTGTTTGAACCATAGGTATTTACATTCATTTAAGGAAGGATATAAATGCTACAACCCCTCTTAGAGAACTGAGGTAGCTTATCAAGCAATAAAATTTGTTACAAAACTATTGGTAAAACAAAATACAAAATGATAATACATTAAACTGAACATAGTTTCAATTTAAACATACTTTTATCTTAAATCAGAAAAGCCGCATATTTCTAATTTATTGATTAATATTAATCAACTTTTCTTTTTAAATCAAATTTGAACTTCTGCAAACTCAATTGTGGCATCTGGTCTACTAAGTTCATTAAACACATAAATTGTATTCAACTTTTTAACCAATATTTTTCTAAAACTATCGATATTTTTTGTTCGATATTATCGGTAGTGCCTACTATCGATGATAACCTACGATATATATCGGCTGACTACGGTCAGTGTTACTTTAAAAAACAAACAATTTGTTGTCGCAGCAATTTATTGTCCCCCCAGGGATAGCTTGAAACAAAGTGATTACAGAAATGAAAAAAGTTTTTCTTTCAAAGTAATGTTGATTTTTTTAAATATGTTTTTATTGATTTCTTTATTAATAAAACATGATTTTGTTTTATGTATAGGTGCCTTCCTACTGCGTTTGAAGTATTGTTTTCAGCTCAGTCCCCAATGATAGACAAGCATTTGGTAGGTACAAAATTTAGGGCGTGTGTGTATTTTTGGTAATTGAGGACGTAGCTGGAAGAAGGGGTTATGGTGCTGTATCCCCTTTTTCCAAAGATCGCGTTTTTGGATTCCTTGGCACCTGAATTGGCAGCCCTGAAAATTCCATCCAAATATCTTGCTCCATTATGTTGGTAGGATTGTTTTTACAACCTGCTTGTTAACTCCTTCTTCCAGAGAACGCTATTTCACGTGTGGTTTTTCTCCTTTTTCTCTAGTCACAGTTTCGGAAGGTGAGATATTATTGTTTTGAGAAGTTTGAGTTCTTTTTTTTTTTTTTTGCAATAGTTTATAGTTTTCTACAGTTTTTAAATGTTTTTCAATATATGAAGTTTTGAGAGTTTGGATGACCAGTTTTTTTTTTTCGTCCTATGTTCGAGAATCTGAATATTATCTATAGCAAAAATAGTGAATCAGTATCATCTATAGGTGCTAGATTAGTTACAAAAATTTATGAAAAGATGTTCTGTGGAAGGTTGAATCTGAGTTGGACGTGCTATATAATATATAGCAGGAAACATTGGATGATGTCCTATTTATTCCTCAATCATAAAGTACAACTACAAATTTGTACATATTATGTACAAATTTGTAGTTGTACTTTATGATTTACGAATAAATAGGACATCATCCAATGTTTCCTTTACGGCCCAAGTGCATGTGTCCACAGTTGCCTACCTACATTTTATTTAGAATTAAGGCACCACCAAGTGTAGTCAGATATTTAAACTACCTTCCTCGAATTTAAAATTCTTAAAAAATATTTTATATTCGCAATATTTAGACTGTCTCAAAGCTCCGCTATATGGCAACTACTGTTCAACTTTTTATTTAACAATTTCAATTTTAATGACGTCAAAATAGCTTACTTGTGTGTTGGGGTTGGTAGCCAGGAGACGATTTCGAGTGTTGTTGAAAGGAATAGGTGAGGTGGAGGTTGATATGACGACCGAAGGATTCTCCCAGCTGCCCACCTCCGCCACCGCTAGCGCTGTGGCCTGCAAATCAAACAAACATAGATTGTACAAAATTGAATGTGGTGATGCACTAAATTCACATTTCATTTCACGTTAAGGAATATTTAAATCATAAACGACTATTTTTCAAACAATTACATATATTTTGTATTGTGAAACTCCAATTTTGATTAAATTATCCCTTAAACAATTAAGGTATTTAGAAATTGAGAAATATTAATCTTAATTTTCGTGATTATAAAGAATTATCTACAACTACTGTTCAGTCTATCACCTACACGCAAGAGTAAGTCGATACGTAACTGTGCGTCTGTAAATGGGTCAACAAATTATTTGGTTCTACCCCATTCTTCTGATGTGATAAATTAATATGTCGTTCAAATTGACATCAATGTCAAGAGTTTTAACACATTCTATTTCATTGTAACTAGTGACTACTTCGAGTGACAACAACGGCCCTTCTTGGACAATGTAATTATATATTAACCTAAACACTATACTTCCGAAGAACCGAAAGTCGTACAAATACGTATTATATGAACAGCTCGAAAAACAAACTGGCTGAAAGTACACAGTAAACGCAACTCCCTAACACAAGGTTGCAATAATTATGGTTGTTTCACGTTTTATTCAATTATTTGAAGCATATTGACAGTCTGTGACTTCACAAAAAACCAACCAATAATTTTGAAGATGAATTTTAAGTAAGCCTAGTTAGTTTCAAAGGCACCCAACCGTAGCAGAACACTGAAATCAGATACCTTGAGGATTGACCCAAGTCATGTGCAAAAATGTCATCTGTATGCATAAACGTGCGTAAGATAGTCAAATATATGTAGACATTGTATATAAATAAATTGTGAAGTGTATGTATGCTACAATGTTACTGTTATTTAAGTCTGAGCCCCTTCTGCTAATGTATACAACAGTAGATTTGTCTCCCGCCATTTTTGATTACGTCATTACGGATGTCGTTTGCCTTTCATTAGTTTAATTGAATATAGCAATATCAAATTGTTAAGCCCTACAATATTCGAACTTTTTCGGTCCCAGAGAATAGGCATTTCTGGCTGAAAGTAGACCGTAAACGGAGTGCATACACTTCCTAATCACAAAGTTGCAATAATTGTGGTTGTTTTACATTTTGTATTGTTCCAACTCTGTCCTTAGAGAGAGGGAACTATCGAAATCTCGCTATAACATTTAAATAGTAGATAATAGCTTAGATTTAGTGAAAATATCAGAGAAAAGATTTCGAATAAGGGTAGTTTGACTGCTAACACACTGAGAATAGAGACCAAAAACGGCAGAACTCTTGGAGGGTTCCATTACTTGAAGCACATTGAGAGTCTGTGACAACACGAAAAACCAACCAGTAGTTTTAAAGATGCATTTTAAGTAAACATAGTTAGTTTCAAAGGCAAAACTGAAACAGAACACTGAAATCAGATACTTTGATCATATACGATACCCTGAACATTGATATGAGTCAGTTGTATGTATATATGTAAAATGGTCGATTGTTTGTATGTATGTGCATAAAATAGTCAATTACAGTGTATGTGAAAAAGTGGGCTTAGAATTGTCAAGTCTATGTATGCTACAAGGTTGCTGTTATTAAAATTTGAGCGAATTCTGCCAATATCAACAACAGTAGATTTGTCACTTGCCATTTTTGATCATGTCCTTTACAGATGGGGTTTGCCGTTCATTAATTTAATTTAATGTACCAATGCCTAATTATTAATCCCTTCAATCTTCCGTCTTTTTCTTTCCTAGAGAATCAAGACTGCGGTTAGACTTTTTCAGAATGACCGGGAAAATCTCTACTAACCAACGCAAATCAACAAATTGAAAGTTGTAAGAGTGACATAAATAAGACTACAGCCTTAT
The DNA here is from genome assembly GCA_031894815.1 of Creontiades dilutus. Lineage (NCBI taxonomy): Eukaryota > Metazoa > Arthropoda > Insecta > Hemiptera > Miridae > Creontiades > Creontiades dilutus. Next base: position 1,516,687 of record JAVIWC010000084.1, on the reverse strand, counting down.
TTTAACAAATTAATAAAATTTTCGAAACTATTTAAAAAAACATTAGTTAAGTGCCTCTTTTCGTAATCAGTGCAAAATGTACAACAGTAATTGTAAGCATAATCCACAGAAACCAGCAGCTTACAGACAAGTTTACTTTACCAGGTGTGGTTTCCCTGACGCGTCTGCGGCCGGCGGCTGCGGCGCGCGATTTCTGCGTGTACCTACCTACACAGCCGCCAGCCGCGCCGAGCTCGCGTCTCGGTTCCAGCTTCAGTTCCGATCATGTTTTATTAGTTCAAAATAATGGTATTACTTTTTCATGATTGTATTTTGTTTAATTGAATGGTATTCGAATTCCCCATTTCTGGTAGTTGTATTAAAAGTATAGAATTTCGGATGTATACTGTTTTTCTTATTCAGGTCGCCAATTGCTTCCCGTATCTTCTCCTTCTTTCTAAGGTTCTTGTATTCATCAGTTTCTGAATTATACAGAAAAGAATACTTTGCCACAACGTGGGTGAGTTCATCCTCCCTGTTGGTGAATTTCATTGTGCAAAATTGTATCAAATTTGACAGCGAATCTGAGATTCATTGGGACCCTCGAGCGCTGGGGGAAGGGAAGTTTCAAAGAGATCCGCTAGATGGGAGTAGCGTCACCTTCCTCTCACCATTCCAGAGTAGCCGCATGTATCGTGAAGATCCGTCCACGTAATTTTTCCTTCAATTAAAGTCAGAAAGTTAAGAACATTCTTAATTTTTTGTTTTATCGTTTGGTGATTTAGTTTGTTGTGCCTTCGCGATTCCTTACTCCAAGTGCTTGTGCGGACATAACGAAGAGGTGGGGTGTTCGACCACGGTTGGTGAGCCAATTTTAAAACATATTCTTTGTCTCATCGGAACCGTCAATTCTGAAAGAGATTTTCTTTGCCGTATTTTCCTTAGGTAGGAGTTTGATAGTTAAATAAAGAATATTGACAACCGATACTATTCCTGTTTACACATCTCCTGCCTTCACCGTGTTTAAAGATCTTAAGATCTTTCGACGTAAAACAAGCGGTGTGGGTTTGCATATCGCCCGCCGCGCCCGCCATGTAGCGGTTTTCATCCCCCTGTAGCCGCCGATACGTCAGGGAAACCACACCTTTAAACAAAACTTTACTTGCTTTGAATTAATTACTTACGGAGATCATATTTATATACTTACATTGCGAGTTTTTCATTTTTCCGGTGTGCATGTGTTTTTTCTGACGAGCTCTCGAGTTCTGAAACCAGACTTGGGTCACTCTTTTCGAGAGTCCCGTGATTTGTGCGATTCGCTCCAAGTCCTGTGAAAGCAGTTAATTTGTTTTAGCAAGTTTTTATAGAAGAAGAAAAATTATAACGATTTCCTATTGCAATGGCTCCAACATGTTTAACCCTAAAATGAAAAGATGCCCCTCAAGGCTTTAATGGGAAGAATGGGAGTAATTTTTACTCCCACATAAGAAACTCCCTTTTTTTTGTCGCATTTTTCTTTGAGTTAATGAGTTAAGGCTAAAAACATTTATAAACAATTTGATCAACTCATTCTTTATTGAAAAATATAAGTGAATTAACATTTAAGTGCATAATCGCAGCAAAAATTGTCAAAAAACTAGGAAGTAAATTTATTTTTTTGCTGTTTCTCAGATTACTTAAGTGTTTGATGTTTTCTAAGCAGTTTTCAGTCTTACTCTCAATAAATTACTGAAATGGATTTTAGTCCTTCATCATAGTAGCAAGGAAAAAAAAAGCGAACCAAGGGAAAAATTCAATACCGGGGGGAAAGGAACGCCCCCAAAACCAAAAAGTAAACACAGCCAAGTTCAAATAAAAACAAAAACTTCCCATATAATAAGTGAGCAATTTAAATTACCAACAGTCTTTGCAAGAGTTTACTAGATGGTGACCACAAATAGGTTTTTTGCAAACCGTGGTTGTATATCTTCTCAATACAGATGGGCAAAAATAGCAATATTTTCTTTGTTTCATTCTTGAAGTTGAAGGCAATGGAACTGGCTGGTCGAGCAGACCTAAGTTCTGCTCAATAGCACTGCGAAGCTCTTTTGGCAACGGCAAGCTTTTGGTGGGCTGCTAGTAGGGGATTAATGGGTTTTGAAAAAGCGCCCCCATTAATCCCCTACTGCTGCTCATAGAGTTTGAACATGAAATCCAACCGACCGAGAAGCTTCACTTTTTTTCAAGTAGACGTGACATTTGATGGTCCTTGTGGTTGTTACCGGTAGAAATTATGCTTGTGAATCACAAAAGCGTTGACGGATGTCAAATTTGTAAGATTTCCAGCTGCTATCATTGGAAAACATAAATAAAAATGACTCCCTTGGTGGACTTTTTAATGGAAATGAGGGGTAATATTTACTTTTCTAGACCTACAGTATTAGAAATGTTGAGTAATTTTTACTCACCCTTGAGAAGGGTTGAGCCACACAAAGGGGAAGCACCTAACCTTCCTGAGTGCACTTTCACAACTGACTAGAAACCTTGATGGAACCATAGCGGGAGCTAGGGCGCTTCACCCACCTTTCTTGTGCCAGTGTCACCAACTTAAGGTGGTAAGGAGTAAGATTTACTCATTATTTCCATTCTAGGGTTAAAACAAAAATTTAGACGAAATTTCTTCAAGGAAATTTATTTTGAGATAAAAAACGGAGTAAAACGAGGATATTTCCACGCAAATAAAGAGTGCACACCTAAATCGATTTCGACGGTTAGGTCATCATCAGCAACAATTATGAACTAATTTATCGAACTATGAACTAATTAAATCTATTTAACTATGCACTCATTATTTTCGTGGAAATATAGACAACGTTCTATTTTATTCCGTTTCTGTTTCATTGAGTTTCCATAATTTCGTCGCGAGTGACTTAGTCCGTTATTTTGAGATATTCTGGATTAATTGTAATGTTTTTGTATATGAGCTTATGTATCCTTCCAGTGTATAACTCTCAATTGGATAGATGTTTTTTTCTAATAAATAAATATAACTTTTTTATTTTTTAAAATATTTCAGTTTTGCTGGTTTTTTAGATACGGTAGAATAAAAATCACTCTAAACCAGTGACTGACCTTAACCAGGACCAGGTAACGTTTCGAACTTGGAATTGTCTTGAGGTAACTTTCTTTTCAGTCTGCGGTTTGTTGGATGGGGGGGGGGGGGGGCAGGTTGGCTGGAATAGCTTCTATTAGTGGGTTGATGTGATTCAGTATGTTGTTATGTCTTTTTTCATATCTTTCTTTGATCACAGTTCCAACCATAGGGATGTCAAGGTCTTGATGGATCGTAGTATTTTTGACGTACCATTCTGCTCCTGTGTACAGCAGGTTACAGGCGGAGTGCACGATTCTGAGTTACCTGAATCTTGTTGATATGGCTTTTCGCTGCTGACCCCCATACTTCGCACGCGTAGAGCCATATCGGTCTGATCAGAGTCAAGCACACAAGCCTTTTTGTGACAAGTGAGAGTCCTGACCGTTTATGCAGCAAGTGCTTGAGTTGCCTTTTTCTAACCCTTATTTTTCCCTAATGGGACCTCCCATGTCAGCTTTTTATCTAGATGGGTCCCCAAGTATCTGGTTGATGGCTCAAACAGAATTTGGATTCCTCGGAAGGTGAGGTTGTCTCTAAGTTGTTCACGGCGGAGGGTAAAGAGGATGGCTGCTGATTTTTGAGGGTTTGTAGAGATGCGCCAATCATCACACCAATCTGATATCTATATCTATCGATTGGATAGAGATAAAAAGTTCGTTCTTTCGCCGAAACATCAAAATAACTATTTGACTAATTGTTATTCCCTTACTTGAAACGAGATACAGTGGTTGTAATTCTCATTTAAGGCTGGTATAGTCTTCACTACAACCAGTTTTTTCCTGCCTATTCGTATTTAATCTTTTTCCATCAATAAAAAAATTGAGGCACCGAAAGTAACCGAATAGTTCAATGTGACCACAACTGGTGTTCTTGGTGAACATGGAACAACAGTTTTCAAAAATAAAGGCTCCTTTTCTAATTAATGATTTTAGAATGAAAAATTAAGTAATGATTACCCGTTCTTCTAGTTATTAATCTAACAGGATTGAAAGCTGACCTGTCCGTCTGGATTCGAATCCAGCTGGAAGTTCGCTTGCAGGACTTGGAGCTGTTCTTCTGTGAAGGTCGTTCGCACTCGTTTTGCTTTGCTTTTGTTGTGATAGCTTTCGCTGTCCCCTCCCTCTGAAAAAAATGCCAACATTTCCGTTATGTTTTTGTACAAGTAAAACATGATAGGTACAGAGTGGAATCGTTGTATGGTAACGTCTTAATAATAAGAAGGTCTCTTTGGGAAACTTGCATGAGGGTGATTCTCATTTAACGGGACAATCGAGGTTTTGATTCCGACTAAAAAATTTTGTTCTCCTAAATTTATGATTTTTTTAATTATACAATCCAGATGTTACTCTAATGGTATAGTGATGTACAAGCACGCATGATTTTCGTTTGTTTCCTCAAAATTCAGGTTTTAAAATTTTATAGGTTACGAGAATGGTATGTATCCATGACAATGAGCTTTGTCAACCAAATAGCGATAGAATTACGTAAACGATGTGTAGGTAAGGTTGAATGAGACAGATATCTGATTTCAGTTTTTCCTGACTTTGTGCTAGAACAAGTATCACATTTTAATATTAGTATTTATTTATTATCAAATACCAAACTTGAAAAAAAAAAAAAAAAAATTTCAAACAGCCATGACGGATTTTGTCAAATCGCCACGACAATGAGAAATCAGCATTAACCTTCTGCAATTAGGAGTCTAATGAACACTTATAGAAATTGAAACTTGCATTAAATAGAGTTTTTACATCTTTATCCCAAAATGAATGCTAAACGAATCAATAAGATTGATTAATAGTGATTTTCAAACCCATAACAATGAGAAGTATGAAACGTACACACCTGTTTTACGAACGGCTAACTTCATTTTTGAGCCCCAACTGTATAGAAATGGCGGAACCATGGTGTTTCCTCAAAGGCCAGGGTTACCAACGCTGAAAAAACTTTGAATTGCCAAAAAATGCCCTCATTTGAGCTACGATGATTTCCTTCAACTCATGACAATGAGACAGAAGGTTTGGGACAAACTTTGAGCACTTGATTCGTATAGACTATCTAAAAGTTAGTCCCACTTGTAAGCGCACTAACATCCAGTAACTAATTCTAAAAAAATACTAGTTAAAATATTTCCGGTAAAACGAACTTTAAGCGGATACAATTTCGGAATAAGTTCAAATTCTGACTCACGGACAGACCATGACAATGAGATTAGAGGTACATTTCTATCAATTACCGGCATGTACAATGAAGAGTAGCCGAACTTTATGACAGCCATGAGTAAGCCTAGTTACCACATAAAATCTACAAAAATAATTTTTGGAAAAAGTTGAACAGAAAATTATTTATCAATGCAGGACAACGATTGTCCCGTAAAATAGGAATCACCATGATGCAAAATGGTATATTATTGAAGTATTACTGGAAATTGGCAATACAGATGCTGCGATGTACCTGACGACGTCGTGGAGCGTTAATACGGAACGATGTTCCAGAACGGTGTTACAATAAGAGTTTGTTACATGTGTTTGGAGGCGTTCATATGTCAGGACACGCCCTGGGTGCTCCCACGAGATGAAGAGGAGCACGTACTTGGGGTCAAGTGATAATGGGGATGTGGTGATGATGAAGAGAGAAGGGAACGATATTGATGACGTGGGGGTGGTGTGTGGTGGAGGGTAATTTCAATTGCAGATGCCACTGATTGCCGCCTCCCGACCCTCGCCCGTAATCACCGCCTCCGGAGGCGGTTAACCTCTCCGACAAGCCGCCTCGAAATCTTCGTCTCTCCTTGAACAGGATTCGAATTTTGAATAATTTTAATTTTCTCTGTAACAGTCGAGGGTTTGACACTTGCGTATTAACGCCAGAGTTAGGTTACTGAACGCACTTTCTTCAAGTACTTGAGACAATCTACTAATATTTCACATCAGTCTAGGAAACCAGTGGTAATAACGACGAGGTACAGCTGCATAAAACGCGAGTACTTGAAAAGTACTAATGCAATTATCTGTACCTGTAATTCCGCTTTTTAGTAAAGTACAGGCAAGAGTACTTTTCGTGTTTTGAGAACAAGATTTGTAGTGTTCGGATGGTAAGAAGTGCAGTACAAATACCTGTAAAATTAAAGTGTGTTTCTATTACAAATACTTACTGTCAAATTCGAAAGTGAAGTGTACTTTTGATACGACCAAATTCATGTTCTTGCTTTTGGGTTTCTCCTTTAACGATACATCCCTTAACTATTGTGCAGAAATTAATTTTCAAGGTAATTGAAAAGAAACCCCGCAGATTCTCGACAAAATACAGAGGTATCCATTTCTTGCTTCCACGAGAACCTTCAATATTTGGACTAACCTTATTCAACTTGCCTCAATGCACTTCTCAGAATGTAAATTCAGCCCTTCTCACTTCACTTCTCGGAATGTAAATCCAGCCCTTGTCGCTATATTTTACCAAACAACTGTACTATAGTATGCCATACATAATCCGGTCACTTCCTAAAGTCAATAAGTCACCAACCAACTTCTCTCGCTTATTACACACATATATATGTGTACACACATATATATTACACATATATATTACACATATATATTATCACATATATATTACACACATATATGTATAAGGAAAGTATTCACCTTGTTAATTCAGCCGAGCCTTGTAAAACTACAGGGTGTGACAGACTTGATGGTCAAAAATCCAGGGATCGATTCTAGAGGTAATTGTTAACAAAAAATATCTCCTAGACTTTTCTTTTTAAAGGCTTCGTTTCCGAGTTATTTTGCACTTGACATTTTTTTCATGTTCTCAATCCAAAGTCACTGAAATGGCTACAAATCCCTTAAAGTACTCTCTAAAATAATTTCGAGGGCACCCTTTTAAAGAGAGTTAGATAATAACTAACTATAGGTATTATCCTACCTCTTTACAGTAAAATAAGAAAATTTCAACATGACTTGAAGGGTAAAAAATTAGTTCGACGTAAAAATTTTGAGGATTGTTTAAAATGACATTCTTTTTCAAATTCATCTTACTTATAATGAACAGGTTTGTAAGTCACTATCCCCAGGAAAAACTTTCTGATATTCTCAGCCTTCCAATGGTTTAAGCTAAAATCGGGCGGGATCAGTGGGCTGTGAAAATGGTGCAATCCCTTGAGATCATTTCGGCGACCATTGGGAGGGATTTTGAACGTAGGGCCTCGGAGTCAACCACACATATACTGTCCCGCGATTTACGATCAGAAATAGTTGAAGTAAAACCAGCCTTAAAAGTGAAGAATTTCAAAGCTTACAGGTGGATGATTAAGCTGAGGGGCTATGTTTCGGCACATAATAGCGTTGAAGATCAATGCTGTCCGCTATGCAGATCTGGCAAAACTGGGAGTTGCAGTGTACCTACAACATACATCATCCTGCCAAGAGGGTCACCCTGCGTTGTACCCTCCCGGCTCAGCAGATGTGAGTTGCTCTTGCGAATACAAAGAAATTGTTTTGAGGAGTTACTGAGGAAGGCTGATCCCTTCCTAGAAAGATTCTGTACCATAACTAGGTCGTCCAGGTTCGAAGCGGTTAAGAAGAATAAAAACGGAGTAAGATAAAACGTTGTCCATATTTCCACGAAAGTAAAAATTTACACAGTAAATCGATTTTGACGGTTAGGTCATCATCATGGACACATGTTCATGTTCATGGTTCATGTTTGTTACTGATGATGGCCTAACCGTCGAAATCGATTTAATTGTGTAACTCTTTACTTTCGTGGAAATATAGTCAACGTTCTGTCTACTCCGTTTTTATTAAAATGGGTTTCCATAACCTGGTCCGTAGCCGTTGAGAAGTATGGTCTAATTTAAATGTTGAATGTTGAATTTAAAAATAATTACCTAAATGATGAAAGTTAAATTTTCAATAGTTAAGTTTTGTATTTATACCTTTTATAATATTGAACCTACCCAGAATTCAAGTGTTACCAATCCTAATATCAATTATATCGTAATCATAGTTAATTAAATCATTGTTTATGAATAATTTGGAAGGCGCGACCTCGCCTGACGTTCCTTATACAGTGTCTCTTCAAAACAGGTCACATTCCTTCATGAGATCAATTCTACAACTAGTTTGCAACAAAAAATGCATTCATGGTTTACGTTTCAAAGGGTGTAGAACCCAAATCTGCATAAACAGTTTTCCGTCCGTCCGCCGTACGCCGTACTCACGATTTCTCCCAAACGGCTGGAGCAAAAAAATCTGAAATTTTCATGAAAAATTCATGTTGGTCTGACAACGCCCCAATTCTTTAGCCAGCTCTCTCACTTAATATAAGGTGCCCTTGAAGGGTGGTCAAAGTTTTTTAAATCCCTAAAAACCTAAAAAAAAGTCAAGGCGGCCTTTGGACTTTTTTTGAAGAACTTTCCATGAGGAATCGAATGAGCCCCTCCCCAGGTCTGTAGCTCAAACAATTCCCGATGTATGGCCCGATTTATGGTGCCAACATTTGCATCCACATCCACTACATCACTAGGTTACTGCGATCAAAACAAAACAACAGGTTTTTTTTTTTTAGTTTTGATCGCAGTAACCTAGTGATGTAGTGAATGTGGATACTGGAGTGAACATCTAAAAGGGTTTGTAGGCGATACACGGTTTGAAGCATTCTGATATGCATGTCCGTCTTATGTTCGTCCGAATGTTAGTCCAATGTAATCGCTCTTGAAAAACGCTGCAAATTCTTTCACTGGGGTTTACTATTCAATGATTCATGATTTGAATTTCTACTAAGCCTTGGAGTGTGCGTGTTTCACAGGTGATAGAGCGATTATGTATTGCATTTCAAGAGGCACACAAATATGATCAACTGATCAATCCAAATAGGTATTTTGGTTCAGAACAGATTTACGTGCTGTATGCATATCTCCTGAAATTCAATAATCGCTCTATCACCTGTGAAACAAGCACACTCCAAAGCTGAGTAGAAATTCAAATCATGAATCATTGAATAATAAACCCCAGTGAAAGAATTTGCAGCGTTTTTTCGTGTTATCGATCTTATTTCGTTAAAACGGTCATAGTACCATCATTTCCAAATCATACGAAATTTTTTCAGTTGAATTTTACGTGGGATAAAGCAACCTGAAAAATGAACTTAGTACCTAACTTTTCAAAAACTTTCCGTTTTTCAAAGCCCATAATGTTCAAATAATTCGGGATAATAAACTATTGACTGTAAGAATAAAAACTGCATAAAAATCTCAGCTTTTCAACAGTGCATACAATTTTGATTTTACTTTGCTGATAAGAGGAGGAAGTTGAGTTTGGGACCAGAAAAACGCAGTTTCACACGGTAAAATCCACGCTAAAGGGCCAAAAATAACTCGTCACGAAAACATGAGTGGATGGCACTGTCAATATTCTAGACTGCGTGAATACTGAGAAGTGAGCCATGTAAATAGCCCTGACTTGGTTATTTCTACGAGTAAAATGTATTATAATTATAATTATAAATGTTTGTAGTATAGTATAAATTTAGTATAATTATAAATGTAGTATGGTTATGATTTGTGGGGGATAGAGTTTGTTTTGACTACTTTGTTTACCTTCCAAGTCATGTTGAAATTTTCTTATTTTACTCCAAGAAGGTCGGGAATTTGACGCTGTTCCCAAGTGTGCCCTCAGAACTGATTTTAAAGTGTCGAATAAGGGGGTAATGATCATTTTAATGACGTAATGTTTCAAGTACAATCCGATGTTGCTGTTTTAATCATTTTGTACAATGTTGGACGTTTCGGGCTTTGAACAGAAAATTTGTTCATTCCGCCCATTTTACAAAAGACTGCAGCTCAATGTTAGGAGTGTACGATTTCGGACACTGTACAAAACATAACCACATCGTACACTTACTGGACCTCAACTGTTCATTCATAACTCCGCTACTCTCTCACGCCTGGGTTTCCCATTCATTAAACCTACAACAATTAAACCGGTCGTCCCGTTTGTTCAATTCAATCGACATTCCCAATATGTTAGTTTCGAACGGAACCAAATACAAAACAGTCACTTCGCTTAATGGGAGCTCAATTCAACATGAAAAAGGGGTCGAAGGGCTCAATCCGGAGGAGAGGCGTTTAATTTTCAACCCGCGGTCATTATCTCATTTAAAACGGGAAGATTCGAAGAACCGGCCGGTTTTAATCGGACTCGGAAGACGATTCGAAAAAGTTTCCCGGAGCAATCTGGGAGCGATTAAAAGGTTTTTGGGGAGCCCCTGGAAGTTCGGGAGCTTCCCCATTGTTTAGCGTCGATAGCTCGAACGAGTTATAACCGTCCATTACCGGCACGAGGGGGGAATGGAACGGAGTTCCCCGCCACTTGGTGATTACCGCCGATTTGCGCTTGTCGATTAGAAGCAGAGGGCAGACAGCAAAGATCGTCCTTTGCTACGTACGAAAGGTCCATTAATCATCCTGATTGTTCTGAAATCCGAAGTAGCTGCCAACTCAATCCCTTACCGTTTTTGTAGGGATAATGCCGGAGTATTGAAACAATGAAGAAAGCAAGGGTGCCCATCAGGGGGGGTTTGTGGCGCACAGAGGTCCAGAATCCAAATCTAGCTGGACAAAAATCATGTAGCCAACTCGAAAGGAACCAACGAATCAGCGCAGACGACCACTCTTATCGCGGCTAGTCATAATATTGGCCTTATCTGACCCCATCACTGTTAGCAAGTCTTCGTAACTTTCGGTACAGTCCACATTCATCGTCCATCCAGTAAAGACGGGTACCGTTTTGAAGCCGCCTGAGCCCTTTTTTCGTGATTATCCGTTTAATCAGAGGTAAGTAGAGTCTGATGTCATTTTCGGAATCTCAGAAAGCGCATTTCTAACGTGCTCATAACCTATCGAGATTTTAACATTTTTTGATGTCTTTTATCGTATATATCTTTAGTGGCACCTCTTTTTGAGGCCATGGGCATGTGGGTATGAACCCCAAGACTCCTGTAGAACTAGAAATCTTTGCACGAATTCGCACGTTATGGAGTTATGGCCTATTTTTGCAGATTGTCCAGAAATCGCATTTTCGCGGAAAACTCTTTTTTTCATCCTGAAGGCGCTCGGGGACTTTCCATCCAGAGATGTTGCTGTGAAAGCTTGGATGGACCACCTACGTGACCGAATGGAGCCCGGAAGTGAATTTTCTTCGGAGGAAAGCAGCATTCTATGTGTGCAGTACACATAAGTAATACGCTTATGTAATTTGAAAAAAGGCTTTTAAGCTGGCTCGTACACCTGCGGTTCTTCTAAACTACGTACATTCCATCGTGTTTTAAAAAATTTGCTCTTAAATCCGCACATGAAATGAAAGTGAAATCCGCGATATTGATTGCCTATATGTTTTTTTGTTTTTCTCTTGCGTGAAAATCTTCTTAAAACTCAAAAACTGAAGAAGGGCTTAATTTTATAGCTAAATAGATCCGAAATTTGGAATCTACGACCCAAAAAACTTGTGGATACGAAATTGGGTCAAAAACTAACAGTTTCAGATTTTTGTCCAGTTAGATTCGAATTCTGGACCACTGTGTGGCGCCTATAGGAATTCCCCTGCATCCCAATCTTGATGACGCAATTATGACGTAATCTGCGTCAAAACCCTCTCTGATGGGCACCCCTGAAGAAAGACAAATCGGATGGTAGTGGACAAGTGGGATCAAGTTCTGGTACCGCCACTAATTCTACTTTCATTTCTGATGGAAGATCGTGAGCCCTAACTGCCTTAGTTTGGTGTATGCATTCATCGGCCTGAAATCACAATAAAAATGAAGTGGAGAGCCATTTTCCGAAATCCTTTCTAATGAGGAAGATTTTGGTGATTCCATCAGAAAAAATAACGACGGATTATTAATCACAGATAAGTAACTACGTGCATCCGTCGGCAAGCATCAGAATCCTCGGATTTTGGATACAGTTCCAGTAATATGAATCTGGTGGTAATTGTATTCGATTATACTGGTATTTTAAGTTCGCAACTAACAAAGTAATTGAACAAAGTAATCATCAGAGGTGAGCGAATCCGTTGAATGAGTACAGATTCTCACAATTGCTATGTTCAAGTATGGTCGCGGACTTCAGATTTGAGGTTATAACATTGTGTGCCAAAAAATTAGTTGTAATTTCTGGGGAAAGTTTGAGATTGGAAAATGAATATCTAGTTGGTCCATTTGTCCATTTGTGATGGATGTTGACAGTGGCAGAAAATGGCAACTAAAGCATTTCATTATTTCTTTGTAGTGTGGTAGCAGAACGTGGTAATATAAATCATGATAAAAATGCAGTCGGAGCTATTTTTCGAATTACTTTCAAATTAGGACGATTTCGGTGGTTCATCCGAAAAAGTAACAACCAATAATGGTACAATTACAGTTACAGATAACTGTATCTGTATTCGTAGTTAGTCCTAACTAGACACCAAATTTTATTTACGACCCAAGTTTCATTAAGTTTGTCCTATAGTTTCGGAGAAACTCGACCCTCAGGCATACGCTGACGTAATTTATCGGATAAACGTACACCGTAATATCGCTGTAACCATTCACGTATGCTACTCTAATAGGAATTCAAATGCTTACAAACGTGAACTTACACTTACCGTCGGAAGATGTGGTGGCTCCATCGACCGTCTCCATGTAGTGGGCTTTACAAAGGACGCGGTCTTCGTGAAGGGCGAACTCCTCTCCTGTAAAACATTACAATCAATCCAATCAAACGCAGGTATTTAATACATTAAACTACAAATGGACAAAACCCCTTTGGTGATCTAAAGTGACATCAAGTAAGTCATATATGGTAATAGAGTGTGAATGGGCGCTTCTTAATAGCGTTAAGGAAAACCTTGAACTCAACGCGACATACAAGGTGTCCCTCACTTGATGTAAACATTTTTTTGGGGTAAAACTAGATCGAAAATTTAGCAAAATACCACCATCAGCACTTTCCTATCCAACTCGTTCAATATCATTCCTTTTCTTCTTCCTTACACCTATTATTTGCCTATTTAAAGTCTCACTACTCGCTAGTTCATCTGCTTTCTCATTGCCCCGAATTTCAATTAGCAATGATTTCCGTATGAAGTTTGAATTCATATTCGGATCTTTCCAAGCCTAAAGGTCTAGTAAATAACTCTATTTAGGAAATTACAATATCAAAATAACTTCATAGATTTAGAGTGGAAATAATAAATGCTCCAAAAAATAACGTAAATATATAAAACGCATTTGTCGTCTGTCTGTTCCCTTGTATATCGGGATCCGGACAATCAAATGACGTAAGATTTGTTACACGTACCTACAATTACATGAGTACCTAAGGTTCTTAAGTAGGTTTTTCCAGGTTGTTCCATCCAACCTCATTCAGACCTCCTACTGTAGCTAAGCTATTAGCTTTTTTTAATAGCTACAAGATTAATTTAGCTAGTAACTATTGAAGAACAGCTAGATTAGCTACTAGTCGAAACGTAATAGCTAACAGCTAATTAGCTGCGGTATTTAGCTGTCTAGAGCAGCTAAAACGGTTACCGTTAGCTGTGGCTGACAACTAATAGCTAACTTCTGACGAAAAATTGTATTTCTCCACACAAACAGCTAGTAGGCTACAATCTGATCTGAGAACTGTCTCAATCAATTTAGCGTCCAAGAAAAACAATAACAACAACAGTAAGTAAGCTCATAACGTCGAAAAGATCACAAAAGTTTAATTTATCGCCTGGATGCCCTCTTACAGGCCTGGGACTATTCTAAACCGATTCAGCGTCCAAAATTACATGGAAAACGACATGTTGCATTCAGATTGCCGTGGGACTACTGCTACTACTAGTAGCCTACTAGCTGTTAGTGTGGGTAAATACAATTTTTGATCAGAAGTTAGCTATTAGTTATCAGCCACAAATAAAGCTAATCGCTTTATCTTCTCCTGACAGCTAAATACTGCAGCTAATTAGCTGCTAGCTATTTGTTTCGACTAATAGCTAATTTAGCCGTAGCTTTTAGCATTTAGCAATACTTAATTTTTGCCCAACTCTGTAGGTAGGAAAGTACCTGTGCTTAGTTGCCGCTTGCAGGCCTCGCAGGCGAAGCAGGCGAGGTGGTAGACGTGCTCCCGCGCTTTCCTCACCCAGTCGCGAGCCGAGATCCCTCGGGAACACTTGGAGCATTTGGCCCCAAAACTTCTGAAACAATCACACCTGAATTATAGGCGGCTCGTGGTTCGCCGAGCGAAGAAGCTTACAGATAATAACAGTTATTATTCAACAGTCATCTATTAACAGTTCAAACGTAACAGACGAAAAATTTGTTAACAGTTGTTAATTTCAAACTTAACAGTTACTGTTGAAATACATACGCTTTCTCTCAGTAACAAGCATTCATGATCTGAAATTAGAAGCCATGACAAATTTGTCTATGCGCACATACACCCCCAGCCAATAAACTACAATAATAAAAAACAAAATTTCAAAATCCCTCTATCCCCATTTGAAGAGTTAATTGGCTGTCGACAAAAGATTGGATTACACTTTTTGAATCAACTCGCGAAATATACCTCACCGGGATTCCGTTTGGAGGGATACACTTGACCACTAACGAATCGATCGTGAGCAGATTTGCATCTCTGCAGTGTTGCCAAATAGGGGGTTTTCCCCCCAGATTCAGGGGTTGTTTTTTTGTGAAGGGGGAAATTCAGGGGGAACTTTTTCGAGGGGAGTTTTCAGGGGGATTCCACTCTAATGGGGGAATTTTGGGGGGAAAATCAGATATTGACGAACATATTTGAAAAATACTGATTCAACCGATTCGATTAGCAAGGATTCGATTCGGGAAGATTCGATTAGTTAAGTTGAGGCTTTTCAGCACATTGCAAATGCGAATACCCTCCGACATAGATATTTTACAGAAAATGGATAGCCTCCGGCCCAAAATTTACACTTCGCAAAAAAAAAAAAAAACCTAGAATATCTGACATTGTTAGCCAGTTTAAAAGATTTAATGTAACGGAGGTTGAAGAAGAGTGGGCGCATTGTCCAAAAAAGAATAGGGAAGATATCGTCAGCACCACCAATAGATTTTGGGCTGACGTTTTCAGCAACGTGGACAGTGCTGGGAACCGTAGGTTCAAAAATGTAGGAGGGCAGTTTGCTCTTTCGCTATTGTCACTTCCAATTTCAAACGCTGTAGTTAAGAGAGCCTTCTCAACTCACAGTACTATCGAAACTAAATTGAGAAACCCTACCTCCATTGAATTAATTCAATGTATTCTGATGGTTAGGTACCATCTTCGAAACGGAGGCATCTCCTGCGTCCAATTTTCTCCCTCTGAAAACATGCTGTCCCTATTTACTTCTCACATTAACGACCATGATAATAAGCAACCGGAGGAGGAGGTGGAAGTGAAAGCAATGGATGACATTCTGGCGGGCTTAGGTTGCAAATTTTCCAAATATTCCGGTTTTTTTTTTTTTTTTTTTTTTAATTTAAATAAGTTGTTACTTGAGCTGTGGTGTACCTAGTCCATTTTTCTACTTTTTGAGCATGCCTGAAGTAATCGCTTTGCATCTACCTTTTTATGTTCCTCCTTTTCACTCACACATTTTCAGGGGATTTTTTTGGGGGAATTTACTTTTTTTAGTGGTATTTCGGTTTTTTTTTCAGCACTGCAGGGGGTTTTGGTTGGAGTCATTTGACAACACTGTCTCTGCTAGTAGGTCGATCTTGCTATAGTGGGAATTTCAGAGGAGTCTTATTTCTATGCTCACCGCTAGGGGACTTCCTTATCAGTGTTTAGCTGAAAGCCCAGGTGTATTCCGCTTTGGAGCATTTTAAGTTTTGTTTCCTGATTCTGCATTTTCAAAGTTATTCATGAGGGTGACTTATTTATAAGTATAATAATTACTAGTAGACCAGCGATTTGAGGAACAGGGCTTTCTGAAATAGAAATAACAAACCTTTGTCGATTTTATAATTCGTATTGCTTATTTTCAGACGTTGAGGGATTGAGGCGGTTTGGGATATTGTAGAGATCGTCTCGTCGACTCCACCTGACGGTGAGTTACGTGGGAAGACGGCGGTGACAGGTGTCCACACATCGCCTGTCCCGAAGAGGGACGCATTGGAAGGATCGTCATTAGGCAAAACTGCCTTCCCTACCTCATCCCACCTACCTGACCTGAGATCTTCTCCTGTGAGATGTGAGATATGAATGACCCTAGAAGAGGCTGGTTGGGTGGAACCGAAGGGTGAATAAGGCGGTCTGGCTCAAATTTGGCAAAAACCTGACTCTAAACCGTCACTTTGCGAATGCCCGTCTCAAAGAATATTCTCCTATCTAATTGAAAAGTTTCCCCGTATCATCGAGGATCAAAGGGGAATCGCACTTTTGGCCACGATGGCTTTTGAAAGGGACCTGAAGATAAAACACGATTGGCCACACGATAATCGGGGCCGGCCACAGGATTCAACGCTGTTGAAACGTGGTCATATTTACACTCTTAGTCAAAATCATGAGCCATACATTTTTTGTAGGTTTACACATTTTAACGGCATTTAAAGATGTTTTAACACCGCAATGCAGATACCCTGGTTTTCTCACATATTCCGATCTAGTTGTCTGATTAATCTATTCATTTCTTAAACGTTTGAGATACGAGCAAAGCGAGTATCAATACCACAAAACGATGACTTCCATATAAACATCTTATGGGCATATATACGTCATAGTATATAGTCATCTAGTGGGCAAACGCGTTGTGTTTTTGTAGTCAAATGTGTTGCGTTCCACCACAATCCTTCCCTTGGTTCCCTTGGTGGCCAAACGAGAAGAATCTTCGTTGGCCCAATGATAAGGCAGTTGAGAGGAAAAGATAGAAGTGTTTTTTTAATTGTTGACATACCTTTTCATCCTAACAGGGACAGGTTGTCTAGACGGATTTGACGTTCTCGCCTTTGTAGGGGTAAAGGAAAATATGGGTGTTTTGAGTTTGTAACAAACCAAGAGCCAGTAGCACTAAAGAAAGCCGGGAAAGGTCTGGGCAAGTGACTGTGAGGAGTCTGCTCGTACAGAGTGTTCACATTTTTCAAACATTGCAATAATTTATGGATCTTCTGCACAAGATGTTTATATCACTCGTATTAGTAGCCTGTGCCAGCGTCATGGTGTACAATCCCTGAAAATCCTCACACTTCCGAATTAACGCCACCAACTATCATGAGCGGTGCTACTCAGATGAAACAGCCTCAAATGGACTCATCAACCAGAAAATGGATTAACCCCCAGTTTGTCCAGCTGCCTTTTCCCCGTAATGAACCCGAAACATCGAACGCTGTTTAAGTAACTTGTTTGTCTTCAGGGGGGAAGGAGATACAGGCCCGAGATCAACCCGAGGGCTTAACCCTGCTCCCGGAATCGACTTAACATAAACTGATTTCATGAGTTTCGACGAACCTAAAGGAGCCGCACGACAGAGACCTGCGAACCTCATTGAGAATCTCGTCGAGTGATGAGGGGCGTGAGCGGAGAACAACGGAAATCAATTGGTGCGTCAATGATTGGGGAGCAGCTCACAAAGGCCCTGGCCAGAGGGGTCCAAATAAATTGGCTTAGTGCTACTCCGCTCTCCGTGACGCATCCCGTAGCCGCTCTTGTTGTCTTTTTAGATTTTCGCACCCCCAACGTATCCTCATTTGTTCTTTCTAGTTTTTTTTTTTTTTTTTCAATTGACACATGAACGAGCACTGATTGAGTTTACGAAGACGGAACCCTTGTTGGGGAGCAATACTGAAACTAATGTTTAAAATACATCAATCAAGTTTCTTCAATTGAACCATTGCACAGTGGTCTAAAATGGATACTTAGTGCGAAAAAAGTCGAGGTTTGGCAGTCTATTTTATACGAAGGGTAGAAGCAGGTGTTTTTAAAGAACCTCAAAAGAGGGTGCACCAATATTTACACTGGGGACACATGATAAGGCGAGAATCTGCATCATCGCTTGTTTTTCCTCATTTGGACCACATCACAAGTCAAATGCCAAGGAACCTAGGCGTATGTCTATCTCGATTCTTGAAATGGACTCAACTTACGAAGGTACATAAATAGAAAAGCCCAATACTATTACATTTTGAATCATTTACTTTTTTGATTGTTTTTCTAATGAAATTTGGAAAATAGCTCGAAATTGATATTCAAATACAATTAAAAAGAATCCTGGTAAACTTCACTCAAAAATGTGATTTACAGTACAGTAGGCTGGAAAAAACAGTTTACAAAAACACGGATAAGTTCCTGTATTGATCTATGTACAGGAAATTCCGGTGTTGCGAAATATGGCTGGTTTTCAACAAGTGGGATGCAATGCAGTCCAGCAGTAGGCAAGTTCTGCCAGCTCTTCCTGCTGGTCACAGTGACATGGAAATTTTGTAAATAGCATTACCAAACTGAATTAAACCTTTAGCAAACTGAATTAAACTTTTAGCAAATTGAATTAACCCTTTTGCAATTAGAATTAAACCTTTCGCAAATACAAGTGAACCTTTCATTAAATTAAATCTCTGCACTAAACATGATCAGAAGACATGGAGTCGAGTCTCCAAAACAATATGGGCTGCCCCCGTGGGCTGCCAAACTTTCTTTGGCCTTCTCCGAGTAGCTGTTTTTTTTCCCCTTAGGAACATTGTTCTGGTGATGAGCGACAGCGATTCAAATAGTTCGGTCAGAGAAGCTTTAAAACGATTTGATGGGACACAAAACCTCCATTTTATATACTAGTTTATTTGTTATGAAGGTGTTGCTTTTGGTATTTTTGTGAATTATGTATATTGGGTCAGCAAACCACTTTGTTGTAATATACGAGAGTTACAAGGTATTGTTTTGGAGACTCGACTCCATGTCCTCTGATCATGTTTAGTCCAGAGATTTAATTGAATGAAAGGTTCACTTGTATTTGCAAAAGTTTTCTAATTGCAAAAGGGTTAATTCTAATTGCGAAAGGTTTAATTCCAATTGCGAGAAGGTTAATTCTGTTTGCTAAAAGTTTAATTCAGTTTGCTAATGCTATATTAGAAGAAGATTTAACCGTGTTCATCCTCTCGAGTGAAATTTCAACCGTATTCATGGAGGTGGTTTTGATTAAAATTTGTATTCGTTGAATCGAGTAAGCGGTTGCGATCTGTTGAGAAATGGATGTGTTCTTAACTCTATTTCTAACATTTATGTTACTGTTTCGGAAATAGTTCCATGTAACTTCTAGACCATGTTGTACTTTAACGTATAGAATATCTATTATTTGTATTTTGTAGCACGCGAATATCTTAACATAATCGTTTATGTAGGTACTAATTCTGTGTCATGATTTTGTTGGCATAAATTCGTATAGTTAGATTTTCAATACTACACACATGAGTGCCCGCGCATCTAACTAAAACAAAAATTATCAAGAGCCAGGATAAGGTGATTTTTCTTTTTTTTAAACCACCACGTTTCAGGCGTAGGCAAACTTTAAGCGCTTCTGGACGCTCCTGGGTGCGTCCAAAAAAAAGTCTTCGAAGTAAAATGTTCATAAAATTGGATGTAGAATCCGATTCTGCAATAAAAATTGGGAGGGGGGGGGGGTTCCACTTGAACAAAGTTGGTGCGCGCATGCGCGATGCGCAAAAATGCAATGGTTAAATTCTTTGCAAAAAAATGAGGGGAGGTTACTTCGACAAGTTTTTTGATTTCTCCACAATCAACGGAAATAGAAAGGGTAGTTCGTTCATTAGGAGCCACCCTGTATATGAATCTGATATTTGAAATGAGACAGTAATTTTGGTTAACAAAGCTAACATACACTCAAGCAACTAGCAACATTTGAATTAACGAGCCGACACGATGATAACTCGTAATAATACCGACAATTATTGTCGATTTGATTGAAAGTAAGACGAGTCTGGTTTAAAGTAGATTCTAAATAGCTGCGAACAGCTGCAGATAAAAACCGCGAACGGTACGAAAATGTAGAAAAAAATACCGAGATTCAAAGGACGTCAAGCTCGCAATAGCAAGTTCCCTTGTGCGGTCGAAAATCCGCGGTTGTGAGGCGGAAAGGCGGACATATATCATCCCGGGGACACGCTACCCCACTTCATCATGTTCCAGGAGCGCCCAGGAGGGAGGAAGCGTCGGGGAAAAAAAGGTTAGTCTTTAAAAACGCCCTTTTGACAGCGTAAATATGAGAGAGAAGCGGGAAGATGCTGCGCCGGACCCATAACTCAGATCTCCACGTCCCCATTGTGCTCTTCCCCCCCCCCCCCTCCCCCAAAACCTTCCTGACAGCACTTTTTTTCCCTCTCTTTCCCTCCCTCACAACATTTTTGTCTTCCTTTTTTTCCTCTCGTTTCATTGACTGCAGGATAGGTGAAAAAGGTGTCTTCTTCTTTTGGGGTTTTCTCCCGGGAGATTTAACCTTTTAACTAAAGGGGTTGGTATCCTTGGTACCTACAGCCTTTTTTCCAGGGTTTCGAAAAAACCTAGGAAAAAATAACAGCGGTAAACATCGCATTAGTTTAGGATTAAACGCAAATAGTGAACTCATCGAAATGATCTTTGTCATTTTTAGTGAATTTTCTCGGCAGAATTATTCCAATGGCTCAAAAAATCTTGAAATAGCAGTTTTCGAAAAAATTCTTCGCGAAATCGTTGTTCTATATGCGGCCAGATCCTGGAAAACCTGACTGACCATCGTCAGGAATTTCACCTTCCTCTGGGTCGAAATACATTGCGCGGGTGTAAATATCAAATAACCGGTTGAATTGAGGGAATCGAGATTTGTCACTTAACGAAACTTTACTTAATAAAGGAAATTAATAACAGTTCTTGATAGCTAGGATAGCAAGTTAATATCAGGGACTCCACTGTAAACTGGCACACGCCTCCGATCCCGAGGTGAACTCACAACCAACTGAGCCGTATATTGGTAACCCCATTATGAGAAGGTAGAGGGGGTGCTACAAGATGACGTAGTGTATTTACCCTCTCATTTTAGAAACACCAGGATTCCAGTGGAGCGCCTGCGACGACTCAGATGAGTAATTAACTTGTCTTTATAAGAAGAAATTGATACATTGGTAGGTAATTGATAAATGTAGTTAATAATTGAGTAATTATAGGAGCTCTTGATCACATATATAGGTATATATAACATAGAGAGAAGGACATTTGTGTGAAGTTTTTGGCATTAAAGAGCCTCATGATTAATCATATAGGTAGGTTTACATCTCGCTAAATGTGAGCTATTGGTTTACAAATCGGTTCAGGACGGCGAAAGACTGATTTTTTCTGATTCGATTTTTGGATTCTCCACGCTTTCAACAGGAGGAAAACGAATTTTGAGGGGGATTAAAAAAATATTTGTTTCTTGGTCAGTCAAAAGTCAATTCGAAACAATAAAACATAAAGTGATGTCAGTTCGCCTGAAGTATTGTGTTGAACAATTTCAGGTCGAGTTCCAACAAGGGCAAAGGAATGTAAGGTTTTAGTGGGTTTGAATCCTACACACCCCGAAAAGAGGTCCCTTCTGGGGTGTCTTATGAGATCCGATTCCCAAATTATGATCTTGAAAACTTCCTCACCTGTCTACGTCCAAAAATAAAAAAAAATAAAAAAATAAAAATAAATAAATAAGAATGAAAAATAAAATACTTAGAAGGACCAAGTCACTAGCGACGAAGTTGTGGAAACCCATTTCAATAAAAACGGAGTAAGATAGAACGTTGTCTATATTTCCGCGAAAGTAAAGAGTTACCAGTTAAATCGATTTCGACGATTAGGTCATCATCAGTAACTAACATAAACTGAAGGTACATCGTCAAAGCTCATCTTATATATGATCAAGTGAAAAGAGATTGAATCCTATTGGCTCAGGGAAGTGAAAGGGGCGGGGAGGACCAACCAATGCCACTCAGGGCTTACAAAGTGAAAGGGGCACAAACAGTAACATTATGGAGAGGGGGAGTCAAACTTATTGCAAAAATGAACCCAATAATGGTGAAATATTTTGAGGAATGACATAATTTAAACATTTTCCTGACTTACCACTCTCAACAATTTCGAATTTTCCTAGCAACTCCAACATACCTCCCTTTGGGCAAAAGTGAGGGAATTCTACATGTTGCCTGTTTTGACAGATCAAAACTAAAGCTATGGTTGGACTCATTCGGATGACTTGCAAAGGCAGAATCACCTTTGTTGTCCCTGAAATCCTTTTTAAGCTCTCTTATTCGTTCCCTAAATTTCCTACCAGTTTGACCACAGTACTCAAGCCCGCATGAACATTTTAGTTTATAAACTAGTTATTTAGTTTACTTTATTGAACCTGAAAGTTCTGATTGAATAAAATGTGTTTTAATACTGAATGTGATAGGTAGGTATTATAATACCTACTTACCGAGTTATCTAGAGGATGTTGATAAGAGTGGAACTCTGAAAGTTTTAATATCATTCATCACTTGCCTACATCTTAATCGTCCACAGACTGAGCAGGTCACCCTATTAAAAAATAAAACTAATGTCATTAATGTGTTCTAAAAAATGTTTTGGGTAATTGATTAGTTTAATTTTTTGTACAAAACTTGCACAAAACGTCTTTAAAAAAGTGTCTCTGGGCTTCACCGGATGTTGAGAATGACTCCAAATTCGCCAGGCGTTGTAGACACGTCGCCAACCATCTAACTTCGCAACTCCTTATCGCCCGAGAATCAAGAGAAACCGACAGTCATGATTTATAACGCCGGGACATAATTCGATCTGTCATTGCGGGCGATCGCCCCTCGATCGAAACCGAAAAGGGCCGCGGACTTTTGAGAAATGGAAAAAAATCAGCAACGTCGGCGTCGGTTCCATTGAGGGATTCGTCACGTCACGTCACGTCACGTCGGAATCAAAAGGCCCCGACGCGACGTCGGAGATCCGAGTGGGCGGCTGTCCTCCGAACCGGACCTGCCTCTCTTTCCATCAGTCATGAATATAGAAGAGGAGTATATATATATACGTATGTATAGGGGAAATGGGAGAGAGAGAGAGAACGCCGCCAACGGAAAAATGGCCAAGTTGCCTATATCCTCACTAATTACCACGAGGAGCAAAACTTTATTTTGTTTTATTCGGCGTTTTCAGGTGGCAAATCGTTGCAAATTATTACGTAGAAGTCTATTTGTTTCACTGAACATCTCAAAAAAATTGATGTTTCACAATACGGGGACAGGATCGATTGAAAGGAATAATTCCTTTCAATTATTGTAATTGAAAACGCTTTATTTACAAATCTCGCAAGACACTACCATTACATCTAATGAGAAACTTAAATTTGATCTATTTTATTGCAAAAAATGAAATCTACGTCCCTTTTACTGAATTTGAACTCATTAGGAAAAATGTTAATTCATAAATTTTTGCTGTGCGAACTGAGCAATAAAGTTGTAACCGTAAGATAGGTATTTTAGGTTCAGGTATAGGTATCTTTCTTGAAGTTGCGACTCTCGATTCAAAAAAACATGAAAGGCGCAAACACTACAAATATCGGAAGTAATCAAAGAAGAATGATCACATTATTCAAGGATTTGACTAGAATGCCTGCGGTACGGTTCTAATTCAACATCAGGGAAAACGAAAAAACACCTTCAAAATCACCTCAGTAGGGTTACTGGTATATGTGTATAGCATCGATTTTCAAGTACTGTTTTGTGGTAATTCGTTTGCAACCAGCCGTGAACCAATTGGAACAACCTATGGTCACCAAAATGCCCAAAGTCAGATACAAAAATGGTTCATTTATCGTTATAGGCAAATGGGGTATCGTCTAACAGGGTTTTAGGGCTGTTGAATCGGTCGGAACCAGCCCCGAACCAATTAAAAGCAGTCAGAGTCCAAAACGTCCAAAATCGGGGCCCTACATGGTCTATTTATCTTTACAGGCAAGTAGGAAGCTTTGGACCGTGTTAACGTCGTCGTTAAATCGAATGCGAATGCATACTTATAGTAACATACTACAGAAAAGCCAATATTTCCAAAACAAACCAATATTTCTTTGAAAGAAACACTTTTATTACTTTGTTAGATAATTAATATTTTGAAAGCCTAAAAATGAAAAATCTTACTTGTAGAAAGTTCATCTTCAATTTTTGTTTTATTATTCAATAATAAACCATTGTAATCGCTCTTGAAAAAAAAATGTCTAACCCCCCTGCAAATTTCATGGTTTACGTTTCGAAGGGTGTAGAATCCAAATCTGCAATAAACATTTTTCCGTCCGTCCGCCGTGCGCCGTACGCACGATATCTCCCAAACGGCAGGAACAACAAATCTGAAATTTTCAGGAAAAATCCATCTTGGTCCGACAACGTCCCGATTCTTTAGCCAGCTTTCTCACTTAATTTTTAAGTGCCCTTTAAGGGTTGTCAAAGTTTTGTAAAATCCCTAAAACCCTAAAAAAAAGTCAAGGCTTCCTAAATTTGGACTTTTTTTGAAGAAGTTTTCATAAGGAATCGAATGAGCCCCTAACCAGATCCGTAGCTCAAACCATTCCCGATGTGTGGCCATTTATGCTTTCAACATTGCATCCACATTCAGTACATAACTAGGTTACTGCGATCAAAACAAAAACAACAGCGTTTTTTTTATCGCAGTAACCTAGTGATGTAGTGAATTTGGATTCTGGAGTGAACTCCTAAAAAGGTCTATAGCCGATACACGGGTTGAAGCATTCTGATATGCATGCTCCGTCTAACGAAATTTAGAATTTTCAAATAGAATATTTTTCCATAGTAATCGCTCTTGAAACAACGCTGCAAATTCTTTCACTGGGATTTATTATTCAATTACATTCATTTGGCTTGCATTCATGATTTGAATTTCTACTAAGCTTTGGAGTGTGCGTGTTTCACGGGTGATAGAGCGATTATTGCATTTCAGGAGATATGCATAGAGCACTTAGGTAAATCGGTTCTCAACCAAAATACCTGTTTGGATTGATCAGTTGATCATATTTTGTGTGCCTCCTGAAATTCAATAATCGCTCTTCACCTTGAAACACGCACACTCCAAAGCTTAGTAGAAATTCAAATCATGAATGCAAACCAAATGAATCAAATTGATTAATAAACCCCAGTGAAAGAATTTGCAGCGTTTTTTTTTTTTTCACTCCAAAAAAAAAAAAAAAAAAAGGAAGGAACATTTGTTCCTGAGGGAATAGGAGCATCGTGCACGTAAAATAGTTGGTAAAAAATTGAAAAACGTTTTTCTTTCAAAGAAATATTAATTTTTTTTTTTTTTTTTTTTTTTGTCGATTCTTTCTTAATAAAACTTGATTTTGTTTCATGTATAGGTAAAAACCTACTTCGTTTGGAGTGTTGTTTTCAGCTTAGCCAAAAACGACGGACAAAGATTTAGTTTTTCGTAATTTCCGTAATAATGGTGAAAAGGTTGAATTTGGTTTGTAAAAGGTTGGATTTAACTAGGAAATGCTGCATTCCATTGATGTGGCTGTATAAAACAACGCGCTTAATTCCAATTAAATAAAATTTTAAAAACCTCCAGTGAAAACTATTTGGAAAAATCTCGCCCAGTGCATAATACGTTGGGATACTGACTGCAGTGAAAGACAAATCAAAAAAAGTATTTGAAAGATGTTGGCAATTGTTTCCGCTTTTGCGCCAAATGTGAGACATTGGATGACTCTTAACTTGCATTTAAGCGATGTAAAATTTTATTTTGATTTTTGGAGTAGTACATTCTCATGTCAGCTCTTGAGTTATAAATTGTCGTCCAATTTAGCCGCCTTGGGAAACTACAGGATTTAAAAACCTACGAAGATTTTGACGTGATTTCACGTTCCTGAGGGAAAAACCAGAAGTTGCTGTCAGAAAGGACTTGGCGGGGGTTCACGGGGGAACTGGAAGAGGGAGCTTAGCGGCGTGAAGCGAGGGGGAGGAGCCGCCACGCCCCTTCTCCGCCCCATCGCTTCCCCTCAATTTCCCCTCCAGTGATCTCCCCCCTCCACCGCCCTCATCCCCACTTCCACTACATATCACTTGATATCGCCAAGGTGAGGATGCCGCTGGGGTAGAATTGCCATGCATCACCGCTACCTAGTGACGAACGGCTCGAACTTGGTTATCACTGCCATCTAATGACGAATGTTATGAGCTTGTCACCGACTGTGTACCTGACAAGGGAGACCATCGATAGTCGATAGTATCGATATTTTCCTCTGATATATCGATATTTTTCTAAGGATGATGCAAGGGCCGATAGTATCGGATATCAATAGTTAGTGACCAATATTTTTTCCGATATTTCAGCCAATATACATCGGCTTCATCTGATAATATCCCATCTCTAACTGCTACCATTCCTAACAACTAACCAAAACATCAGATTTTTTCCTACCCAAGACATTTTTTTGTGTCTACAATGACTATATGCAATGTACTGATGGTATGTTCTATTTAAATTCAATTTCATGAGTAAATTTTAAATTTGATTTCTAGAGAGAAAGAGATGTGAAAGGGTGAGTGCTCCGGCCTTTACTCCGGGGGCCTCGATCGATCCAGCTGTGACTGCGCAGTCCTTGTTTGCTCGTAACTCCTCCCCCTCCGCCCCACCACCACGGGGATGAGAGTTTTCTTCGACCCCTCGGGATTTTTTTCTTGTTTTTCCCGCCCCCGCCGCCCCACGTCCTCGCCAGGTCGATCCTGATTCAATTTGCCCCAATCAGCTCCTCCGCCCCCTGAAACCTTTTCCCGGGACAGGGAAAAACATTGTCGATCCCCACGGATGATGATGGGAGAGGATCGGAGGAGGGGGAGGGGGGGGGGGGTGAGAGGCGTCGGGGGCGGTGAGGTACACTGGAGGCGGCAGAGGGCCACATTGAGAGGCAACGGGGGCGGCGAGGGACATTGGAAGGGGGCGGGTGTGATCATCAAAGCCGCGTCGAACGAAACAGAGTTACGCAGTTTGAACGGGAGCTTGAAAGGGAACGTGTGTTGTATCGCAATGTTAAAAACTTCCCTCGACACCCTTCCGAAGGGGCTTTGTAAACCTGGTTACAAAGTTACAACACGGACTTACAACACAAATAACACGCGAGGAAATTCACGATTTTCTCACACTGAACAAAATCAAGCAGGTAGAATATCAATACCGAGAGCCAACCTCCAGGCGTTCAATTCACCTCACGATTTCCCAAATTGGATTTCACGTATCGAAAAACATCGTAAACTACTTCTGCACAATGAATTTGGCTTTCTGAGCCACTGGCACCTGATTTTATAGCCCATTTCTGTTCGAAGTTGTGTTTTTTAGGACATCCAGAGGTCTGGTAGAAAACCGAAGTTTTTCGAATCGGCGGCACATCGGATAAGAAATGAACTTGAATAGGAAAAATTGGAGGGACGTCGATCAACAACAACCATAAAAACAATAATGTGATTTCGAAAGATTTCGATATTCAAATTTTTTAATATTTCAGCAGTTTGATTTAGCCCGTGAGGGTAGACTGAGGAACCATGCCGAGAATTCAGTCCCAACTAGACCCAAGATGTGATTTTAAGGCTAAACATCCCGGAAATAGTTTCAGAATGCCCTACCTGTACCTTCTTAAACCTTGGTACAGTCGTTTCTGGGAAAAGCTCCGGAAGGATTCGTTTTAAAATTCGATTTCCGGGGTCTACAGTCCTTGAAACGTTAAAAGTTCCAATCATACAGCACGGTCGTGTGAGCAAATTTTTCAAAATTGTCTTGTTAAATTTATTTGAAATTAAACACTTCAAGCAAGTGTGCAGAAAAAAAAATTTTTCTATTCAAGGAAAGATTTTAAATTTTCAACATTTTTATCAATTTTTAGCACATTTTAATTAAATTTAAACACAATTTTCATCGTAAATGTGACTTCAAATTGTTAAATGACTAATTTCATACTTAATAAAATTTGTTTTGAGTACCTAATGTTCTGCTTACAAAAAAAGTCTATATAAATTCAACGATCGGAAATTTGTTGTTGTAATTTCGTGGTAAACCTTTTGAAATTGAGCCAATTTGATGTGCCTTAAAACGACGTTTTCCAACAAACTCATCATTTTTTTTAGAATGATTGATTCTAGATTGGAACAAGAACAAATTTTCAAGTCTCAATTCCATCTCGAGTGAGTTGTTGACGATTCTGGACCACTGGACAAGCCCCCTGGACCCACGAATGCTTACTGCTTAGAGCCTGCGGCTAAAATCAAAAAACCATGGAACATGCTTTAGCCGCCCTTTTTCAATTTTGCTTCTTTCAGTTTGCTCTTATTTGGCCCGCTATTTTAAGCTTTCCGATTTTCCGCAATCAGTAATTCGGAATGTTCGAATTTTGATAGTCCGTTCCGAATGGTTTATTGATCGATCGATAAACGTTAATTCTCGTTCGGGGATCGTTCCATAAACAATATTGTCGTTTGGCTACCGATTGATTAACGTTAATTGTCGGCAGGAGGTAGACTGATAATTACGTCAGCGAGGACTTAGTTTTCAAGGCTCCAGATTTAGCTAGTACGGGTTCCAGTATCAGGGCGCGAAAACTTTACAGTACTAAGACCAGGAGCGGTCTTAGCTACTGGTCGCTCATGTCGCCCTGGTACGTGTGACGCTTCGCGTTACCCTCCCTCGTCAACCATCGCGCTTGAGATTTTTTCGGGTAGTTAGTCCAAGGCTAAAGCATGTTCCAAGGTAAAAGACTAAACCAAAACTAATCATGAAAATAATGAACCGAAAGCAAATTTGACAAGCCGAAACTGTATTCCATACAAGGAATCTAACATAACGTACGGCACAAACTTGAATTTTCATTCTCAACTCAGAACGACGGAGTGTCTCACAGTGGAGCAAAAAAGGTGAAAAACGGCTAAAAATCACTACTGACTACAATAATTGTGTTAGTGACATCAAACTTCACTCACTTATGGTATATGAAGTGCTGATTTGAATGATACTGAAATCGGCGCAATCAGACGACCAAAAAAGTCAAAATTTGATGTCAAAAGTCGAAATTTAAAGAATTTTGAGGATAAAAGTCGTGTTCGGTATCATTTACTAGGTTCTTTGAAGTGCTGAATCAAATAAGAGTAAAATCAGCTCAATCAGACTATTAGAAAAATCAAAACTGAAGGTCAAAAAGTCAAAAATCCGAAAAAATCGGTCAAAACGTTTTCAGGGGTTATGCACTGAACGAGACAATCGAAAATTGAACCTACTGTGATACATCGACGAAAGAAGCTATTCATGTTTGAACAAACTCTGTTCATACCATACAGAGCTGATGAAAAGAATAAAAGGTGCCAAACAAACGATAAACTGTTTACTTCCAAGTGCCCGATAAAGTGTACCCCTAGTTCGACGTGTTTCCCTGTTCCTACTCAAGTGATCAAAACAGCTAAATAGGCAGATATAGGCAGCTGAAAATTGAACTGCGAGTTCTTCTTTTTGTATAAAACAACCTAAAACTATCCATGGACCAAAGCTTCGTAAAGCTTTTTTTTTTGGCCGATCCTATGCATGTAGGAAAAACGATTTTCATTACTTTACTTTTGTTTACCTACTGATTCCTGAAAAAAAATATTTAAAAAAAATAAAATTAAAAATACATCTAATGACCTTCACTTGTGCTTGAAATGTGAAGAGTATCAGAAAAAAATCCAATCCATGATTAATGCCGAAAAAAAGGCTCAAAACCACTGAAAATATGCGTTTTTAGTTACAATTAACCTAAATACCTATCACATTCAGCTGCGTGTTACCATCAGTTTTTCAAAATTCGAAATCAGTTAGGTCCCACTTATATAGGTAATATAGAATGAAAAAATGCAAGTTTGGAAGCGGTTTACAAATATTGAGTGTTACGATTTTTCTCTGCCCCACTGTGTGTCGTGCTAACTCGGAAGGATTTCGGTGGGAGGCCAGTGAGTGTAAACCACCAATAAGCAGGTGAGCCCGGATCTTGCACGAGTAAGCTACCGGCATTTAGTTTGACAACTGGCAGTGATGCCACTCACTCGACCTGAACCGACTATAATTTTCGACTGAGCTTCAAGCGGCTTGAAACGGTCACGGTCAATCTTATTTCTCGAGGAATATCCTTAGTGGCGGTGTAGCGGCGGTATTTGGTCCTACGCTTGTAGATTTCCCTAACCTCAACTTTTAGTAAACTTGGTAAAATTGTCTTGGGATGTCGATAATGAGTTTAAACAAAAAACTGCCAAGTTGGGTGTGTTTCAAAGCCTCCTCGTCCAAGTAACATGAACGTGTAGATCGTAGACACGTTTTATACAATCACAAATTCGTAACAACTCTCAGGAAAAAAATGACTCGGGACATGACCCAGCAGACGTCAAAGCCTTCTATTGAGAGGTCGTCACGAATTGCAGGTCTATCACGCTAATTCTATAGTGGTTAAACTTTTCCCGACTGCCTTCCCCGATTTCGAGTGCGATCGGACTATTGGAACCAAAGAATATTACGCTTGGTAGATTTACCGTTTGCGCCGTAGTATTTTAGTGTAGTATTTATTATTTGTGATCGCTCCAACTTACAGGTTGCCATCCACAGTTTAAACGTTTCTTGTAAACGCCATCAAAATCAGTTTGAAAAAATGCACGCAGTGATGAACCAAATTAATATAATTATTGTGAGACACTCGAAAAATATAATAGAGCGACAAATTCAGGGAAATCGGGAAGACAACGAATAACTTTTGGAAAAACAAATATTTCCAAAAACACCTGATTATTATTGGTAACAGTTACGCCGTACGCACGTTTTCTCTCAAAACGGCTGGAGCAAAAAATCTGAAATTTTCAGGAAAAATCAATATTGGTCCGACAACGCCCCAATCCTTTAGTCCAGCTCTCTCACTTAATTTAAAGTGCCGTTTAAGGGTTGTCAAAGTTTTGTAAAATCCCTAAAAACCTCCAAAAAAAACCAAGGCGGCCTACATGTGGTCTTTTTTTTAAGAACTTTCCATGAGGAATCGAATGAGCCCCTCCCCAGGTCTGTAGCTCAAACCATTCCCGATGTATGGCATGATCTTATGCTGCCAACATTTGCATCCACATTTACTACATCACTAGGTTACAGCGATCAAAACAAAAACAACAGCGTTTTTTGTTTGTTTTGTTTTGATCGCAGTAACCTAGTGATGTAGGGAATGTGGATACTGGAGTGAACTCCTAAAAGGGTTTATAGCCGATACTTTGGTTGAAGCATTCTGATATGCATGAAACGCTGCAAATTCTTTCACTGGGGTTTATTATTCAATTTCATTCATTTGGCTTGCATTCGTAATTTGAATTTCTACTAAGCTTAGGAGTGTGCGTGTTTCACAGGTGATAGAGCGAGTATTGAATTTCAGGAGATATGCATAGTGCACGTAAATCGGTTCTCAACCAAAATACCTATTTGGATTGATCAATTGATCATATTTATGTGCCTCCTGAAATTCAATAATCGCTGCATCACCTATGAAACACGCACACCCCAAAGCTTAATAGAAATTCAAATCATGAATGCAAACCAAATGAATGAAATTGAATAATAAACCCCAGTGAAAGAATTTGCAGCGTTTTTACAGTTCAATTGACCAGAACATTATTACAGGTCACTTCAAAAGTTCCCCTGCAATTAACTCCCAACAGAATTTTCAAAGATACAAATCTTCTTCTGGAGAAATCTTTTATCAGTATAGCGGCCACTTGCTTTCTGGATTGAATATGTTTGCTTCAAACAATCCCTCATCTTTTTCCCTTACGGAATCATACTGAATATTCATGTGTTCAGAGATCTTATGATAATCTGGATTTGTAATCAATCGGATCGAATCCACATTGTTTATTCATGGGGTAGGAAATTCACATGCGTTTCCCAAGCCGTCAACGATTCTTTTCAGCCAAACTAGTTCCTCCACAGATTCTGGAGCTGCTGTACATTCTGACTTTATAGAAGTTAAAATTACAGATCTTTGTTTTATGAACACCACGATATAGCACCGCTAGCCAGAAGTAAAATATATCATGATTTTGATTTTCTTGTTTGCTTTCAATATTATCCTTAGGATTGTACTCAGGAAGAATGCTAGATATTCAGCTGTTTTGCTCCACAATGAATTTAATGTGCTGAATGTTCGGCAAGTATTTTTGTTACAAGCGTGTCTATTCGTCAAAAGATGGGTATCCACCCTGATCATAGGAGCCGTATCCCTTACTCACGTATTGCAATGTCTTCGAATGTTCAGCTCCCAAAACATAATACTGAGCGTGCAAAGAATAATTCTTATCGCAAGGTATTGTACTCCCTCTGTGCCTGTAAAATTAAACCCGATGATTTTGGTGATTTAGGGAACTTTAAGAACGAAAGAAGACATAAATGTATTTAGATATTTTATGTAGCTTCTGTTGAGGTGTTTGGTGATATTTAGTCAGTTTATTTAGCCAGTATTCTGCTTCATCAATTCCTGAGCAGTCGCTTTGATGCCTACTGTCTGGCTGTTTCAAAACTTTCAGTAAAATTTCCATTGGCTTCTAGTGTTTGCAGAAGGACTGGCCCTTGTTTTGTCTCGTTGTAGCCTATGTAGTTGGGAGAGTTCAACGGGATCCGAAGGAGTTTGTTCAAAAATAGTCTCTTTACTCATGTGTTGAGTGTTCCCTGGGTGGACTGTCAAACTCACTTAATCCGAGTGCACCTCTAACTTCCTAGTGAACCGCCTCACTCAAGTATGAATTCGAACCAGTGAATGGAGGGTGACCTAGTGAACACTCACATCCGGCTTTGTCTATGAATTTCACCCTAAAACTCGTTTAAACTGAATGAAAACTGGTATTTCAAGCTTCTGTGACAGGTTGCACTAGAAATACTTGAATTTCCTACCACACTTATATACCCAATTCAAGTGATTGCGTAAGAGATCATATAGTGGGGTGTATCTATCATTTTCGGATCGAGCCATGTCAACTATCAGGACACAGTTATTTTTTCGAGAGGAGAGCAAAAAGGTCAGGGGTCCTGGCAGGTAATGGAGGAGCGATGGCAACGGAGAGATGACTGAGCAAATGACCCCCACGAAGAGAAGAGAAGGCACCAGGCTGTCTGGGAAGGCTCAGGGCTCGGTAGGTACCTGAGCGAAGAAGAGGAAGATAGCAGAGAGGGGGAGAAGACAAAATAGAAGATGAAGGAGGTAGATCTAGCGATAGCCCACGTCAAGTGTGGCATATCGGAATCAAAAGCGCGGGGCAGGTCGAGACACACGGCCACCTGAGCGGGCCGACAAAGGCTCTCGCCCTGTTTACGAAGCTCTCCAAAGTGACGAACGGGCCATCGTGACAAAGCAGGCTTTTGAAATGTACCTACTTATTAACCCGGTCTTGATTGTGACTCATCTAATTCTAAAGGGATCTTTCTAAATACCGAAGCGGTTTGACGGACAATGTCGTTGGTATGTGTCGGTAAGGACATTCTATAATGTGCCATATGAGGGGTATTCCACGACGGAGCTTGAGAGGCGTCGAGGCTTCCCCAACATAAAAGGCTTCTGGATTTGGCGTTTCTTACAGATGAGTTGATTAACACACATCCAAGATCAGAACTCTGCTGAACTCAGGCAATTGTTTGGAGCTCATTGACTGATGTAAACGTACTCTATCTTCTGAAACCCAAAAAATGCATCCCCACCCCCAATGCCATATGAAAGTTGAGGAAATATCAATAAAAACACAGTGAGATAGAAAATTGTTTTCATTTCCACGAAAATAATGAATCACACAGTTGAATCGATTTCGACAGTTAGGTTACCATCACCAACATGAACTGAAGGTACATCACAGAAAGCACATCTTATGTACAGTGACTTAGTCCGTCTCATAAACATTTTCCTTCTTATCGATTTCGAATTTTTCTAGCACATCCAATATACCTCCCTTTGGGCAAGAAATGAGGAAATTCTACATGTTGCCTGTTTGTCAGATCAAAAATTAAGCTATGACTGGAGTCATTCAAATGACTTGCAAAGACAGAATCACCTTTGTTGTCCCTGAAATCCTTTTCTTGCTATTTTGTTCGTTCCCTAAATTTCCTACCAGTTTGACCACAGTACTCAAGCCCACATGAACATTTTAGTTTATAAACTCCACTTTCACCCTGAACGTTAATTGTATGCTTAACCGAACCCAAAGAAGCTTTAAGAGTATTTTTATTCTTGAACCCAACACTAAAACCTCTGGACGTCAGAATTTCACCAAGTTTTTCCGAAAATTTCCCATAATATGGTATACTCTTCCAACTCAATTTCATTCACTAAATTACTCACCCCTTCCCTACTCTTTTCCTAAAAACTTTATTTCAAATGGAATCAACACGTTCTCCCCCATATCCATTTCTTACGGCTATACTTCCAATGAGATATTTTTCTTTCAACAAATTTTGATCATTCATTGGTTTTGATTCATTCTTGACTTGTCCATCTCATTGGTTAACAAAAAGTATGATTTCTCCATTTATAGAAAAATTAACTACAGCGATATAACTATTCGTGGCACTTCAAATCAGTCTTTAGTTCATAAACATGCCGCCTTCCATAATATGATCAACAGATTTGACTGTGTAATTCATTATTTTCGTAGAAATATAGACTATCTTACTAGATTCGGTCTATCTTACTCTGTTTTTATATTTATCGCAAATACCAATTATCATACTGCCACTCCTTGTCAAAGATGTTATCTAGATCTAGATATCCTTGTCCAAAGCGCATGCAATATTTGTCACGTCTCACTATCGTGATTACGGAAGTCATGTGCCACAACTCGTTATTATTTACAGCTCTGACTCCTAGGCACCTGCGAAGTACATTGGCGATACCCTCTTGGAGCTCCTCAACCTGATAAAAACCAGCGGTCTCAAAGTGTCAAACCGTGTTCTGAGTCAGCATTTCAAACCCGGGGCGTTTCCCTACACTTCGAAACAAGGCTGATTCCACACAGAGCAAACCCACGGACCGGTCACCCGAGCCACGCCACTGATATATGGTAGCAGATCAGGTTATTTTCGTACACGACTCGAGACTGAGGGGAGCTTCGTAGCGTAGAATACTAATTAGTCCCTATTCGAATCCGTTTTTCTTTCCAAATCAATT
The DNA here is from genome assembly GCA_031894815.1 of Creontiades dilutus. Classification (NCBI taxonomy): domain Eukaryota; kingdom Metazoa; phylum Arthropoda; class Insecta; order Hemiptera; family Miridae; genus Creontiades; species Creontiades dilutus. Next base: position 1,481,350 of record JAVIWC010000084.1, on the reverse strand, counting down.
AAAACCGTTCAATGTTAAGGGATCGAAGCTTCCCGTGCCTGAGCCTTTTCCGTCCTAATGCATATGCAATCGTGGGGAGGCCGCGTTGGTTGGACGTATCACCTCCAGCTCTTATTTTCGTTTGTTTTTATTTGTTTTTGTGTTGGCTTTTATTTTCCTTCTCCTCGTAATTTGTGGCTCTGATTTGTCGACTGTTTGTGTGGTCATCGACACGAACACGTCGACTACTTTCTCGACTTCCTGTAACAACTCCCGGGAGGCTGGCCCGGCGCTCATTATAGTTCGCTGGAGGGAACATATTCACTGTGGAAGCCTAAGGAGACGTGCCACAGAAAACGAAGGGAGGAATCTGACATCTAAGAGATTTTACGAGTAGTAGATAGCCCCGGATAATAATGAACCAACTATTAATTATTGTAAAAATAATAATGATTATTAAGCTTTGAATAATTAATCTATTGTTATTTATAATTAGCAGATGGGTATGTACTATTTGTAAACTCGTATCACAGTGATTCAAAAACCAAATCTAGCTAGACAGAATTCGATTTCCAAGTTGAAAGGTTTGGCCCCAGGAGGTCTTGACATGGATTAGGTTGGTTCAGGCTAGCGGATTTCGAGGGCATTATCAATGACGTCGATTAATACAATTTTGTATTTTCAGCAAATAAAGAGAACTGGAACTTCAACAGATCGACAAGTTTTAGCATGGAATAAGTAAATTTTGATGCAAGGTAGATTCGACGGAGTGTGACAAAATAAACTGAATGAAAGTATGTGTCCTCACCTTTTTATCTCAATCGGTCTCCGAACTATGATTTTTTTTAAGGTTTTTTTATAAAACCAGAACTTTTGCCTTTAACAAATTCAACTTGAGCAAAGAGAATTAGTAAATAATGACGACTCGAGCCTAATTTCCGAGGGGTTAAACATGTTAGTAATGCGGGAAGTCGATCTGAACATTCCCGAGGGCACACAGTGGTACCGGATGACTCAGAACATGGCCTATGCAGATGACATCGTCCTGATTTCAAGGAATCTTAAGGAAGCCCCCGTACCCCCCGTCAGCTGGGAGCATAGCCCCCCCCCCCCCCCAGATCCCCCCTGTTGTCCCGCCCCAGCACCTCCACATTATGATATGGCCCTTGGGGCTAACAGTTTGGAGACCCCTGCTCTATACCATTGTTGATGAAATATGTTTGAGTAGGTAATATTCTTCAAAAGCATAAATAAATTAAATGGTTTTTAGCCTTTTTTTTTGTATTTGTTGCGATTTTTTTTAACGAATTTAAGAATTTTAGGAATAATTAAAAATCCAGAAATAGTTTTAGAATTCTTCAATACCGATTTCAATGAAGACATTTTTCGAAAATTTATATTTTAAAATTGGCAGAAAAAATTGTCGTAGTTTCATTTTCTACGAAAATTTGCTAAAACGATCGCAATGACTTTGTCGTAAATTTGATCCCCGATCCCCTCATTTCGGAACGATCTGCAACGCAACACCTACGCAGTGTTGAAGTCGGCTTCGTGAGTTTTAATGAGGCTGCGACATTGTTAAGGTCCTCGAAACGTTTCGCGGGGGGGACAAAAAACGAAATACAAAAGCGTCAGAAATTGACCATCAAAACTCGCGTCGAGGAGAGAGAGGAAAGCAATTAAAATTTTTAATGGGAACGCGACCAAAAGGGCAGCAGACAGCGTTTGAAAGCTGTTAAAAGACGTTTGAACCACAATTAAGTAGGCTGGTTCATCCTATTAGATGGGACACAAGGGCTGAATGAGTAATGTGGCATCCTACGAGGAAAATGAGGTAGGAAACTCGGTGATGTGATGATGAGCTGAGGACAAGGGGGGGGGGGGGGCTTTCTTAGGCCGCCTACGTAACTTCAAAAGGTTACTGACTTTTTCAACGATAAAACCGCCCGTTTATGACTCCTTTTACTCGGGAAGTTTTTCTTTTTCTTTTTCGGTTTTGTTTTGCAACTCTCTTTGGAAGGCGGGTGATTCGAAATTTTCTCGGAAGGTAGAAAAAAAATAAAAAATACCAGCGAGAGGAGGGTAGGGGTTAGGACGCCACTGGCTACCGAACGAGGATGAAGAATAATTCGCCCGTAAATTACCTTGTAAAAGCCTCCGAAACAAATGGAGGTTTAATGGTCATTTAGAGGTTGAACCAAAAAGAAAAAGGAAAAGAAATTGATTCCCCGGTGGTACCCAATAAAGTTTACCCCGTATTCTTGGAAGCCTCTACGGCTTTGGGGCTGTTCGAAAAAACTTTTTCTTTGTGGGGTCTGACGGGATCATAGGTGGGCCCGGGAAGGAGATAACTCGCATAACGTGTCCCTTACTGTACCTATAATTCAACGAAGCAAGCAATGCTATGTGCAGAATTTACTAATGTATTTCAACCGTTCACAACAATAATTCAACATGTTTGCAAATCTATTCAGCAGTTACAGATGTATTTAAATAACCCACATGCAAATCTACTTCAACCACTAACAAAATTTGTTACATACATTTAATGTATTCAAATCTTTGAAAATGAAAAAAGGTCTAGTAGAGTTTCCAATCGCATAGGCTTCAATTAGTCAGTGGCCAAGAACGGGGAGAAATTATATTCATTCACTAAAGTGGATTACATCTCTACAAGCACGGTCAAAGACAGGTAATAGGGCTGTTGTGACTATCCCACTATCTGAGAACGGAACCACCCTCATTGTTGAAGGCACCAATCGAGCGACCATTCAATTTAAGATAATTCGTTGTGGCACTACAAATGCCGAACAATTTTTTGAGTTTCTAAGAGAAGTCGAATTGAAACCTCAAGATGACTCCCACGGTGTGCGAGCATTTTGTCTCACAACTCCTCCAAAACCGCAATCACCAAATTTTGATGTTTTATTTCCAAGTCAAAACTTGTGGCCCGCTGACTTTAGTGAGGATCAGCTGATATCATAATATAATATCATAAATGTATTATATTTATGGACACAATTTTGTCTCACTACTCCTCCGAAACCTCCTCCCGACTCGGTTAATCGGTGATCAATTTTCCAATAAATTAAAACAAAAATGTATAGTTTCAATCATGTGACATGATCGAATGAGAATTTAAACAGGCTCAAGCTTCATGACGCACCCCCCAATGTAAAAAGTACTGGGCACCCCTTATTTTATCCAAAATTAAAAGAGCAGGTATGGAAAAAATTCAAACCCAGTCAACAATATTGTCTATTTAGACAAAACGTGTATATTTTTTGAGGTTCTTTAGCTAGGATGTAGTTTATTTTTTAATGTCGTCACGCTAAACACTGTTTCAATCAACTTTACCCCCTCCCCCAAAATTTTTTTGGACCCCAAGAATTTCAATGACGCAGTCTGCGTCGTAGCCCTATCCCCCCCTGTGGGCACCACTGATTTAAACATGGTTTGTTTTTCTATCTGAAAATGTATGAATGACAATGACAGTGCTCGAATATTGTCCGTGATTTTGGCGCCAGCACGCGGCATGGTTTTCATTACCTACACTTAGTAAAAAATGTCTCCGTACACCCACCTTGCCTTTTACGAATATTGTAGCTGCTTCTCACAAACCTTGAAAAACGGGACAACATTCAAAAATATATTACATCACTCCTAGCAGTAGTAATTAATTTAAACAGGCAAACGATGATGGGGGGATGGTGTGAGGGGTGATGTCAAACGATTTTCCAACTAAACTAACGAGGCCAAATTGTTATCAAACGTGCACGAATTCATTTTTATTAAGGCATAAAGTGTTCGTACAGTCCAAAGATACTAGAAAATCGAGCTTCAAAAATGGAATAATATCTCGCGGGCCCTCCTTTTTGCTTGACAACTTCCAACAAACAGAACTCCATCGAATCGACGAGCTTTTCAACCAAGCTGGAATGTATCTGAGGGCACTAGTTCAGAAGCACTTACTATACCACAACAATAACAATACACTACACTTACAGTAATGATAACAAATCATGGAAATCGTTAAAGAATAGCCAGTTTGTTAGCGTCTATAACGTTTGTCACAGGCACACACAGAGGGGTCACAGCTATAGATTTTTTCCACTTCTTTGGTCTTAGATTGGTCTAGAATGGATTTGTAATCGGCTATTTTTTTTCATTTATTTTAATGTTTGGGTTGTGACCCACTCCCCAGGATCAATCCTAATAGTTGTCCCTGTACTGGGAGACCTCCATGATCGCCTCCAGAAAAACGCTGATACCGCAATTTTCATGATTCTAGACCTCTGATAGTTGTTTTCGCGGGTGGGAGGAGTCTTGATTGATCTTGTACCGATTCAGATGAACTTCAGTTCGCTTAAGGAGACTTCGTTTCTTGTATGCTTGTGTAAAGATCCGAATTCGCATCCACGGATAAATGAAAAAAGTAAACATTTTTGGGGTGTACGGAGACATTTTTTACTGAGTGTACATAAATCTTCTTTTAGTTCTGAGTAAAATCAGGGGTGCTTACTTGTATTTTTTACATTTTTGTTTTGGGGAGGGGTTAACAACCTACATGGGGGCTTGGTTTCTAAGTTTAGTGGGGTAGGGGGGTGCGTCATGACCCTTAGGAGAAAAACTGATAAATACCTTCTTATGAATTCTCTGCAGATGGACTCTACTGTGGGCTGGTCCCCAATATTGGGATTCGTACTGTCAATTTCGGTTACATCTCTGACGAAAATAATAGGTAACACATCTTTCCTGCTTGTCGTCCACTGGGCGGAGTCAAGGAATTCGGTGTCAGAAGGCGCCTTTGTGTATTTTCGTCTGGTAATAGGACAAGGAACAAAAGGGGGGACCGCTACATATTCATAAGGAAGCTCCGCGTTAGAGAAATACCATTGACCCCTGAAGGACTCTGCAGGTACCTGAGGACGAGGCCGAAGGGTACAACTGAGTATTTTGATTAAGGGAAATCACTTTTACCGTTCACTCCTTCTTCAAAAGAATAAAATGCATCAACACCCAACGACAAATCGAGGGTTTCTTCTCAGGATCGGCATTCACAACACAACGACATTCCACTATTGCCCGTTAACATCTATGTACGTAAAAAACGTATTACCTTTACTCACTGTATGGTAGGTTTGGCACCCTCTTTTACTACACCTCAAATACTTCACTTTGATCACTTCCCCTGAACTATAGGAATATTATCCTTCGTAGTCACCATTATTTTGTACACATTTTGGATCCATTTTAATACACAATTTCGATCTCATACTTATGGTTCCCTAATAATATGCAAAGTCGCATGCGATTTTGTGCTATTCACAAAAACACATTCATTCATTTTTTGTTAATATATTTATTTTTTACTTTTGTGCTATTATTTTAACCTCCTGCAAAAGAAGCTTCATTTTAGGTTGTCTTCTTTTTCAGATGAACGTGTAATTTTTCAGGATGCAACGGGACAATTGGTAACTCATTCCCCTCTTCTTCCACAGGAATGTGGTAGATGTTTGCGTCAGTAAGGCGACACGTTGAGTTTCTGGGTGTATCTTAGTCGAATCCTCTCTCCTTCCCTTCCTCACCCAACAACTTGACATCTTAAATATCGGGTGGGCCCGGCTCCAGTAGCCGCTACACCTTCGAGATAAGGAATGAAATCGAACACGGCCCCTTGTTAAAGGGAAATTAGGAGACCGACGGAGGTTGAGGTTCTGTGAAAAACGACCCTCATTCCCGTCGGACCTCCCTAGAACAGGAGCGAGAAACGATTTAAACAAACGGACAATGAAAACGAGAACAGTTAATAATCAATTCGGCCAAAAACGTGCGCGACACCGCACAGCTGAAGTTCATTAAGAAGGACATACGAAGCGGCAAGTTGAAGAACTCATTAAGTCCATTTTTCCAAATTAAGAGATCGATTTTACAGCGACAAATGAAATCAAAAAGCAAAATTCAATCAAAATGTTTGGACTTGGGTTTCAAACCAAAATTACGACACTATGAGCTTTGCAATCAAACTTGATACACTTAACCCGTTTTAAAACTGAACTTGAGGTGAAATATTACCAATAATTTATTTTAGTTTATTATTTTCATGATTTTATTCTGTATTAGAATAAACATTTTATTGTTGTTATTATTTATATTTATATATATTGCATATGTTTCATGTTATTGAATTTAAAATGTTTATATATTGTTGGGTTTTCTATATCAAAGTAGGGATTATAGTTAGGGACTTTTATCTCTCCAATAAATGTATATATTGCTCTATAAGTTAGCGGACATTTGGAATGGACTATTTGATGGTAGTGTACAGGGTTAGGTAAATTGGATTTGCATATAATGTCCATCATTTTTTATCGTTCGGCGGCGTAGGTTGGACAGATCATAAGAAGATGCTCCAGATCTTCAGTTTCGGCACGACATTTAGTACACACGATTGTGCCAGATTGACCGATTTTCTGGAGATATACCATGCACAATCCATGATTAGATCGAAGGCGAGCGATTATTCGAATTGATTGTTTATCGAACTCGAACTGGCGAAACCATGGTTTAATATAGACGCGAGGGTTTTCTTCCCGATATCTCACACCCAGTTCCACATCATCGGTTGCCATTGGGTTTTCAAACGTCGATGTATCTTAATATATATGTCAGAGTAAGGAACTTTCAGGTCTAACGGCGTCCCGTGCAGTTTGCCAAAGTTGGATACTGTATCTGCCAGCTCGTTCCCTCTCCCTGGTTATAATGATAACCCTTCTACCCTGGTTACTCGGCGTTAGATTACAGGTGACCCACAGAAGCTACCACTCAAATTTCAGATTTCTAGGTTAATTGAGGCAGGTGGAAGAAAGGACTTGGAATGTCTATAACTGCAATGGTGCAATATACTGAACATGGAAATGAGGTAGAAATTTACGAGGTAAAATAAAACATCTACCTGGGTACTTCACTTCATTCGTTTTCCGTTCTTTTTTCTGTAAAAGCTTTAGAGCCCTTAGAGAGACCGAACAAACGAACGTAAAGATTCTTAGAAGGCACGTCTATCAATGATGAACACAAAAACAAATGGGTTATTTTGAATGATCCCGACATTCAGATTTTGGAAATTTCAGCCCTTCGGTTCAACCCTTAAGGGTTAACTGAAATCGATGCCTATAATTCAGTAACAATTAAACCCTAAACGTGATTTTTGACGCGTTTCTTCAACGTTCGTTTAACAGTTTTGGAGAAAAATTACGTACGCCTGACGGATGGATCTGTGGTTCACAGTTTGTTATTATTTATTTTCATGTTAATATTCGTGCAATCCCACATGTTTGGTTGTTTATACTTGAAAGTTAAGTTGTTATTAAAGAGAGTTCGTGTTGAAAACACTGTCCACTAATTCGTGGTAAATTGGTCAGGTTACTTAAAAGTAAAATTTACTTGCAATTTAATTACAACAGATCGTTGTTTAGTTCAATTTTCGGATGTAGCACATATTGAACTGTGTAACAACAAAATTTGAGGGAAAAGAAAACCTAACTAATAACAAATGATGATAATAATAATAATAAACCAAAAAACCTCTACTAAAAATTTGTTTCATACTTCGTTGTTAGATGTTTCAATTCAAAATGTCGAATGCAAAAAATGAAGGGTAAAATTTAGAGGTTGAAAACTTCAAAATCGAAAAGTTGCTTTACGAGGGGTTAGTTCGACGAGTGGCTGGCGACAGCCCCCTGAGCACGGTAGGTACTGAACTAATACAGAATGTCCAAATTAAGCGTGGACATCCGGCTAGGGAAGGATTATACAACTAATTTGTGACAAAAAGTGTCTGTAAGAAATATTTTTGTAGAGGTTTCGTTTCCGAGTTATTCAATTTTTCAAGTTTTTTTGGTTTGGCATCAGGAACATAGGCAATTTAATGTTCTTTCTAACGGTATCTTTAGATTTGAGATTCGTAGAAAAATGAGGAAGTTATGGCTGTTTTTGTGTTTTCGTGAAGGAAAATCGACAACAGGAAAAAAAATCTTAAAACGTGAATAATTCTGAAACGCAGCCTCTACAAAAATATTTCTGTCACCAATTAGTTGTACAATCCATCCCTAGCTGGAAATCCACCCTTAAGTGGCATAACGCTGTGTAACGTGACATACCTCCATAATTGCGCGATATCGGTGCTGCGGCCCATGTCTCTTACTCTGCGCTCTTACCGTTTAGACTCTGCGCTTCCTCACACTTCAAGAATTTTAATTTTGGTTTACCGACCGATGGAGAAGTTATTTGATTTATTTCAGTGAAAATTGTTTCTGATTTCTACTGCTTTCATTCGCAATTCCTACTTCTTAAATTTTGTCTACTCATCATTGATCGAGGCAGCACTGAAATCGGATATTTAATGTTCAACGTATTTGTCCGAGATTCCAGATCAGATCACCATGAATATCATCAGATTGACTTTCTTTACGTGGGTGTGAAATATTCGACTTGAAAACTCCATTCAGCAGGAGCTGTTTCGAGTGTTGATCCAAAAATGCACTCCTCGTTCTCGGATAGCGCGCGATATAAAACCACCTTTTGAGGGGACCGCCGCTCAAGCTCCTCCCGTCGGGGTTTGACGGATCTTCGAGGATCCTTGTTTATTTATCCGACGATGAAAAAGGGGGACTCGGAAAGCCTCGTAGAAGCCTCGCAGGAGCCTCAGCTTACCTCGTACCCTGCTGAGTCAGGCACCTTCCCACGGAGCGGACAAACAGAGCGACCGTCCATCACCGGCGGACGTCTCAATTCGACGTTGTTGTCTTCTTACGAAGAAAAAAATTTTCGACCTCGTCATCGGGGAATCGTTCGGCGCGTCCTGGATGGAGGTCAATATTGTGATCAAAAGAGAACCGGGCCGATTTGAATTCACTTCCTCGATCACCAATACCTACAATGGACTGATAACGTGGGAACATCAGTATTCTTGTTGGCTGCTGAGTCTGGAATGTTTCTCATGTAGCCTATAACAAGGAGATGATGGAATGGACTAGTTTGCCTTTTCGAAGACTGATGCGATTTGCCTGCATCATCCGCAGGATACCAATGAAGCTAAAAAGCGTCAGGTTTACGGTCAGAGTTAGCTGTTTCAAGAAACAGGAAGGGGGAACTGTCCACTGGAGCTTTAACGTTCTACGAAAAATTACCGGTACCGGAGCGATCAGGTTCCACAAGTGGCCGTTCTGAACCGCTCCACCAGTTTTGAGCACCGTAGCCGACTTCTGCTTATGTGAGACAACCGGAAACCGAAGTTAAATTAAAATATAATTTGACTAATTTTTGAAATATCGAAAAAATGACAATGTCATGGAGGCTGTGAAATAGCTTCAGACCCCTTCGATCCTACATACTCTATACGTTCAGGTTCCATGGCGAACAACCCGTTCCAGTACCGCTGTGCCATCATTTCTTTCCACAAGTTCGCACAAGGAATGCGGCTCTTTTCTCAATTGACTTTTCACCTCTCAATGTACCACCGACAGCTCTCCAGAATGTTTGATAGTGTCAACTTAGTACTTCAAACCAACGCTAATAAACTCAGTCTGAACGTGAAAAAACCCCAGTTTATGGTGTATTCAATGAACGCAACGGGTACCCCGTCAAATTATGACCTTGAATTGCCCACTGATAAATGCTCTCCTGAAAGCTGCAAGACGATATGTAGATCCTTGGAGATGACCATTGTGTCCGATATCTTGGGGTCTGGTTTCATCAACACATGAGATGGGAAAGGCCCATATATCCATAGCCATATATCCCAAATGCTGCGGAAGAATTTGTAATTGTTTGCTCATCTGAGATTCTTCATCTCTGACACACTGCCGAGAGTCGTGTACTTCGCTCTCAGCTCGTACTGGTTTATTGTCCTGCTTGTTGGGGCGGTGCGTATCAGACAACGCTCTACCCGTTGATCACTGCTCAGAAGGACTTGGTCGAAGTAGATCTCACCTAAGTAGAATAGGAACCAAGTAGCAGGTTCGAGGAATTCGTTAAATGTGAGAAGGTACCTAATTTTGTCAATAGTGTTAAGGTGAACCCAAGGAAGATGTAAACGGTTGTGCAGTTAACTGATGGAGGCTGTACTTCAAATGAATGCGTACATGCTCAATGAACGAGGATGGAAATACATAATTCAATTCGAATTCGTCGATACAGTGAACCGATCAAATAAATAAAGGTGTTCTTGAATAAAACCTTAGGGCGCTTCTGCCAAAGTTGAGGTTTCGCGAGTAGCCAACAATATCACAAAATATGCTGCTTTGCTACTAACTAGTTAGGAGAATGAAGTCACTTTGATAACTATGATATGAAGTCAGTCGAGTTTGATAAGTGATAACTATATAGGGATCCCAGCCAATATTAGGGAGGTCCCAGGAGAGCCAAGTTAACAAGTGTGTAAGAGCCGTCTAAAACGAAGGAGAGAACTGACTTCAGATTCTGTTAACCAAAAACGGGAAAATTTTGTTTGGAGGGGAAGTGAAGAAAATTTAGAGTGGAGAATCGCGGGGAGCAGAGAGAGGGGGATAGTAGAAACCAATCAGGGACAGGGTTACAACTACCCCAGGAAACCCCAGGGTGCTAGGGGGGAGACTACGGGTGACTGACCGTTTGCCGGAAAAAAGGTGGCTTGGGAAAAACCAACGGCGCAAAGCAGCTTGGGGAATTTGGAGGCCATTAAAGGCTTTAAATATTTTAACATAGTAACGGGATTTTCAGAAATAGATATGGTTTCAGGATTATCGGACAATGAGGTAACCAACAGCGTATTGCTTAACGCCACGTTACGGTCCCGTTACCTGTCGGCCTCGAATACGAGTCAAGGGTGGTTTTCAAGAGGTGACCTAAATGCTGAAAAACTCTTCAAGATGTAAAACCATTTCAAATACATCTGAGCAAATAGGTTTCATTTGATTTGGAAAAAGTTTCAGTTGGTTCGGAAAAGGTTTCATTTGACTTGGAAATGCTATATTGAATCGGTTCTCTGGCACAATTCTCGGCCTATTTAGGGTCATGCATTACTGCCATATACTTATATTAGGAATTAAATCTCGTGTATGGTATACGTTGCTGGCTTGAGTGGGCCTTCTGACCCTTATTCCAGAATTTACCGCCCACATTCAATCTTACTTACGCTTCGCGAATTTTATGCGGTGTTTGGATCGTTCAATCCCTCCTCCTCAAACGTCCTCTTATAAAACTCGCCAAGTCACCGAGAGAACACGAAGAAGATAGAGAACAAAAAAAAAGTAAAGAACGTCAAGTTACTCTGAAAGGTCGGGCACGCCCTGGGAATTAGATTTAGTTTCGGCGCATAAATTTTCTAATCTTCCCCCGTACGTTCGGCCACTTCTGGGGAAGCGTGAAAGGGTCGGTGTTTGGTCAAAGGGGAAGAAAACGAAGAAGGAGAAGAAAAAAAGAAACGCGGTGGAGTACCGACTATGATAAAGATTGTTGGGGGGAACGAGGGAAGGGGTACAGGAGAATTGAATGGTGGGCGTCGGGCCTTGGGAGTTATGCGTTCATTCAAAGATATTTTCTCTCTTCCCCCCGACTCCCCGAAAGGTAAAGGTTTGGCCTTTTTGGCATCCATTGAGAAACGTTGAAGAAAAAAGTCAGGATCTTGGATTAGATACGGGTTCACCTGTGAGGATGCAGAAGGGGCGGGGGGAGAGTCTTGTGAGGGGTTTTTTCGAGTGGAGGAGCTCCGTTGATTTATGGCGGATTTAAGATGTTTTGGAAGCACGCCAAGGGGTTCGGCCGAACGTCCTTCTTCTAGTCCCTTGTCTTACCACTTGTACGTGACCTGCAACGGTTCGTCTCGTCTTGGGGTAGCTTTTCTTCAGTGCCTTTTTCACTGCAAAATCTTGTGTTGCCTTTATTTTGCTCAATGTGAAATTTAGGACATGATTCCCTTCAATAAAGATCTGTGTTGACACACAAGCCGGCCACTTCCCCACTACACTTAAATAAAACCGCACTTGAACATAAAACCATGAGATTTCGTTCGTAATAATGACATTCAGCAACTAGTGAGTCATTCATTCACCTTGATCCAGATGATTTTGGATTCGATTTCCTCTCCTCTCTTGGTGAAATGATTACAATAACATCTAGGTGCAGACAATTACCACATCTCAATAAAACCCGAGAGACAACGCAAAACAAAATACTCAGGAGCACTGTAAATGCCCCCTGGTATGTTCGAACGAACGAGCTACATCGAGACCTCAAAGTCAAGATGGTAGGCGATATTGTTAAAAGTCGAGCAACGGACCATGAAAACCGTCTCCACAAACACGTAAACGTCGAAGTATTGAGCTTCCTGGACAACAGCGGTGATATACGTAGACTGAAAAAGACCAAATCCATGGACCTAGTTACAGCTCAGTGAAGTGATGTGATGAGTGGTTGTAGGTAGCGATCTATTTGCCACAGAACGCATTTTTGTTTATTCTCAGTTGTTTGAACCATAGATTCGAAACATAAATATTTACATTCATTTAAGGAAGGACATAAATGCTGCAACCCCTCTTAGAGAACTTGGGTAGCTTATCAAACAATATAATTTGTTACAAAACTATTGGTAAAACCAAATTAAAAATAATAATACATTAAACATAGTATCAATTTAAACATATTTTATCTTCAATCAGAAAAAGCGTATATATCTAATTTATTGATAAATATTAATTAACTTTTCTTTTTAAATCAAATTTGAACTTCTGCAAATTCAATTGTTGCATCTGGTCTACTAAGTGCATTAAATACATACATTTTATTAAACTTTTAACCAATATTTTTCTAAAACTATCGATATTTTTTGGTCGATACTATCGGTAGTGCCTACTATCGATGATTAACCTACGATTTATATCAGCATCGATGTTTTAACGGCGATACTATCAAACATCGATTTATCGATATTTTATGTTTCGATGGGGGGTTATGTATTGGTTGTAACTAGGTAAGAAATTAATGTGGGGGTAGTGTATAAAATAGCGGTACCTTGAAGGTTTGACGATCTTATGGAGAAGAGCCCAGCTGAAGGTCGATGTGTTGAAGGTACATGTTTGTGACCGACACTGCGATATAATTTAAACAGGGCTGCTCACTGGGGGAGGGCGGGGGGGGGGGCTATGACGCAGACTTCGTCATTAAAATTCTTGGGGTTGGGGCGAGTACAGTTGATTGAAATAGTGTTCAACGTGACCGCATTTTAAAAATATATTACATCACTAGATGGAACGTAAATAATAATGAACCTAGTAATCAATTTAAATATGGTTCGTTTTTCTATTGCCGACTGGGTTTGAATTTTTTAAATACCTATATAAATCGTCTTTTAGTTTTAGATACATTAAGGTTTGCTTACGAGTATTTTTCACATTTTTGTATTGGGAAGGGGGTACCAACTTACACGAAGGGGGGGGGGGGCTAAGTTGGGGGGGAGGGGTTGCGTCATGAAGGTTTGGGGGGAATGGGCACCCCTGATTTAAAGGAAATCAGAATAGAATGAGAAGCGGGGAGCGAAGGATGAAACAAGAGGTTTGCTTTCTCGATACACATACTGGACTGATCGGGATATCTCTACTGTTCTATCAATGAAAAACTTGATAAGTGAAGGGATGCGGAGCTCATCTTCACGACACCTGTTGCTAATCAGGTGAACTTATCGAAAAAGAAAGAGTTCTTCTTGTAACCATAGAGGGAGAACAATAAGGTTCATACGAAAATAGTTGTCCCTTAAAAGGGAGATTTTTTTTGTTTAGCGATTCTATAACCATGAATAGCTTCAAGAATAATTTATTCCGAAAGAAAACCCAAATGATAAGGTATGAAGGGATACTTATGGAGACTTGGTTGAACTATTGGACAACTGTATGGAGGGTTTCTCTTGATCTGTTTAGTGCCATTCAACAACCTGTTTCTGGTTGAAAAACTATTCTCCCATTTCTGTGTGTTTTTCATCCTACCGTGGCACATGTTGTAGGTCTGCACGTAAGTAAGAAAGCTTAGCGTTAACATCGCCTCAACCCTATCGATCATTGTCACCTGGTGGTGAAGCCCCGTGAAGATCCCACATTTAGGGCTCAACAGTTTTTTTTTCTCTCTATTCTTCGAGAAGATAATTCATCACTGGAGAACCGCCCTGTCCCAAACACAGGTAGACGCAACGCAGGTTTCGTCGAAACGGGAGACTTCCTATTTGTGTAGTAGGTACACCAGTGGTCATTTGTTTTATCGTGATGCTGGTCCTGTATAAGGCTGGTTTCTTTAAAAAGATATTCAATTTTGGTTTTGGATGGATCGTCTTCGAATCCCCTCAAGATTCGATGCCCAAGACCGCATCAGTAAATGTAATAATCTTTAGATGATAATGTGTAAGTGGATGTAATGTAAACATCATTAGATTGAGCTTGTGTAAGCAGACTATCTAGTAGTTCCAAAGAAGTTGGTATACTATGGTGCAAAAGTGATTTTTTATATGATAAACCGCGAATAATTGATCGTTTTCTCACAATTATTTCGTTTAAAACGGAGCTATCACGTTACGGCGTTTTTTAGAAAAGTTATGTCGTTACAAAGCATATTCAGTTTCAGGGGCGGCTGCTGACAGAAGCACAGGAACGTCTGCACCCCCTGCCCAAAATGAAAAAACAACTGATAATAATAAAGTCATAAGTATGTTATTATCATACACACTGTTTTCCAACTTTTCCCCATGAATCATCATTGACGAGCAGAAGAGTGCGAAGAAGAAGAGAGCAACTCCAGGCACCAAACAAAGCCTCAGGATGGGTGAGAGGATGATGGAGTCGTGAGTTTGGTGAGGGGGCTGTCCAGGAGCGCACTCCGTCTGTGCACCGAATGGAAGGAGAGCACAGCGTTTTATTCGATTCGTTTAAAAAAAATGAACAAATGAGAGAGCTCTCGAAGTTTCAGGGAGCACACCTAGTTGGACACTCACCAGCTAGAATGCCTGCTTTAGTGCTAGAGTGCGCTAGAAACACCAGAACTCACTCTTATCCTATCATCAGTTGATTGTTCCCGACCCTTGTGACTGAAATGTGTTACCTTAATACGCGATGAGGTATAATATAAGTGAGCACTTATAGCACTATAAAACGCGAATTCGCTAAATTGTCAGTGGAGCTAACATTGATTATTCTCGATACAGGGCGCCCAATACCATTATTGACAGGACTGCAACAAACCTCAAAGGCAAGCAGAACCTATTCGCAAGTTCAACCCTCATTACTACGAAAAGGTAGATTGGCTCTGCGGATGTGAGGTAAGTAATAAAGTTTTCCCCTTCCCTTGTCTTCTTCGTTGCAATAATAGGAATGAAGCTTAAGTTAATGATGGAATTGGATTTTTACTTCCACGATGGTTCTTGCTGGGAGATATAAATTTCAACTGTTCAAGTTCGACAATCATTTCAAAATTTGTTTAAGGTATTTTTAGGTAGGTGCTACTAGTGAACTTCCTTTATTGGTAGGATCGAGTCATTTGTTACACGATTTGAAGCCGAGAGAGCGGACAGATTGATCCCCTTTGCATATTGGTAGTTGAAATTTGTATTTGGGAGAGAAAATCATTTTTGTCACACGTTCTCTTCGTGGCTATCCGTTACGGTCTCGTGCATCCCCTGGTTTTGAAGGCCGAAGCCGCCACTGATGCACTACCAAAAAATTATCTAGGAACTGTGTTCCACCAAAAGTCTGAATGTAACTAGTCGACGAAATATGAATGGCCAAATGAATGCTTATGTGGGAAATGAATTTTTGCATAACCTAGCAAACATGTACCTATACACATTAGTAACACTTCAATAGAATCTAGCAAAATTATTTAACGTTCGTAAATCAAAAGTTAATCAAATTCAAAATTTTTCGGAACTTATAACTCCCACAAGATTTGCGGAAAGCAAAATTAAAATCTGGTTATTAGTGTATTTGATTCAAATTTGAGCTTCATGTAAGTAAAAAGAAACTTTTGACAAAGAAGCAATTTTGATTTTAAAGATTTTTAGCACCACACAAGGGTAAGAATATTGAACTTGAGTCATTTTGAGTTTGGCCAAGATTTTAGCACCACACAAGGCTACTTTGTCAGTCATCTTTATGAGACACACATTGTATCTCTCCTTCTTTTCGAGAAAGGTTCTACTCGATAGGCAGAAGGTTCCATTGAGTTGTCAAGATCTGTCATATTGTGTTCTAGACGTTGACGGATGACCAAGAGCCGTCCGTTTGGTTGCCATTCTTTCCCACTCACATTTTGAAGAAAAAATATACATGTATGTTCTTGATATTTGTTCATGATCAGTGAATCACCGAATGTAGGGGTTTTACTCACTTAGCGTAATCCGCTTTACAGTAGACGGCGTGATCCCTGACGAAGCAGGAAGGCTCGCGGTCTAGAGCCAGCTGACAGACGCAGCACCTGAGGCAAGCAGCGTGCCAGGAGCGCCCGCTCACCTCCAGCAGGTACTTGTCCGTGATGGGCTCACAGCATCCCGCGCAGAGGCAGCCCTCCGTCTGCAACAAAAATAATAACAATTTGAATTCGTTATTTTACATTTAATTATTGATAAATTAATAAACAAGTAATTGGTAATTTGTATGGTGGTGATTACTAGAGACTGGAGTTATATGTAAAAAAAAAAAAAAAACTCGCCGCTGCGCGCCTCGCCAGGGGCCAAGCCCCCTGGACCTCCAGATGCTTACTGCTTAGATTCTAAGGCTGAAATTCAAAAAAAAAAAAAAAGGAACATGCTTTGGTCGCGCTTTTACTTTTTATCCATATTCATAACCTGACGAGCAAGCAAAATCGCATGACACGGTTATCCATGAAACGGGACGGAATCATTCCTGTATCATCAACGAATCCTGTAAAATTGAGTATCAAGTTGATAAAATAACGTTAAACACAGTAAATACTCTCAAATATTCGCCCTCATACCCATGCTGCTTGCCTAGAACTCTCCACTTTATGACGAGTTGACGCAATAGCATTTTAGAATATTTAGAATATTTTAACCAACCCCCCCCCCCCCCTCCACACTACCCTCTCTTTAGCCCTGGTTGTTGACCTTAATAATCCCACGAGCCCCGCCATCAGTTTTACCTTCCCTCTTTATATACCAGTGGGTCTGGGGAGTGGAAAGGAGGGTTTTCAAGGCTCCAGACTTAGCTAGTGCGGGTTCCAGTTTCAGGGCGCCAGGAGCGACCAGGAGCTAAGACTGCAGAAAAACCGCGGTCTTGGCTCCTGGCGCCCTGGTGTGACACTTCTGCGTTATCCTCCCGCGTGACATTTTTCGGCATGTTAGTCCAAGGCCAAAGCATGTCCCATGCTTTGAAAAAAATTAAATTCTGCTTTTATTCAGAAAAGCATTAAATCTGTGGTATAAGTGTAAGATAGATGTAGACACTCAAAGTAAGTAGTTCATCGCTACTCCAGTTTTTATTATTCTCAACTTTTAGTCGAAATAACAAAAACTGCAAAACTTCAGCTGGGTGCTATCCCAATAGGTCCCTAGATGGAGGGCTTCGTCGTTCGCAGCTACCTAAAAAGAAACACCGCGAATTTCGACGACCGCGCTTCTTAAATTCGATTATCGCTTAGGTGATTTGAGCATGCTGTTCTTAGAGCTTTCGGTTGAATGACAGTTTTAATAATAAAATCAATATTTCATCAGTTACGATATTGATTGTCCCACAGGGTTAGAAGTAATAATAATCATGAACCACACAATCTCCTGTCGGCTGGGTGAGCCGTGCAGCTAATTTTTTTGCGGTTTATTAAATACGGTATATCCGAAGCCTGTAGGTATTTTATTGTAGCCGTTTATTGTTTGCATTTTTACAGTAAAGTTACAAATTATGGAAATATTTGGAGGAAAAAACAGAAAATGAATGACAGCAGTTCGAATGGACTTTTGTGTGATAAAGATAAGTGTTAACCCCTCAATTATTTTCGAGAAAATCTAGAATAAAATTGAAAAAGTTTGGGTTCGTCTGTGTGTGGTATTGAAACAGATGGTTTTACGGCCTTTTGGTTAAGAATCGGGTGGAGAATTTTCAATGTTGGAAATGGGGAAGTAAAATGCGAGATTTTGGTTCTGAAATGTCGACGCTGGAAACCAGAATTGTGAATTATGTGGTAGTGGGGAAGTAGAAAATACGTTTCATTTTATAGGGAAATTCTGAGATGAGAAGTAAGTATTTGCACAGGTGTTGAAAAGAGTATCTGGAGTTGATAAAAGTTGTTAACAATGATTTGGTGAAATATTTTATAGTGGCATGGGATTTAAGATTCAAACAATGGTTGAATATGGTTTCAATTTATAGATTTTAAATATTATTTCTAATATTAGTGTTCTAAAGACGTATAGTACATTTATTATTGTTATTGTTTGACATATTAAAGTTTGTATAAGGTTTCTTCTCTTGTTTGCAACTGTTTATCTTTTGTTTGCCAGTTCTTTTTTGTTTCGATGTTAACTACCACGTTATTGTTAGCTGTATTTTCCACACAAGTAATGTTAGTGTCGCTAAGGAAGAACACTCGTGTGGATTGTTTTCCATGGGTACAGGTCGCCTTGACCATGATTATTCCATGTATTTTCAATTGTTAGGGCTTTTTTACGCTAGGCATATTTTTGTAAGGGTTTGAAATAACGCATTTTTTCATTCAATCATTCGTGAGCCAAGGAGCCATGAGGCTATTTTGTTTCCAGTTCACTAAAAATACTGACATTTTATTCGGAGCCTGTAGTTCTTTTATTGTTGATGTTTCATTCTAGGCATTTATACAGGTAAGCTCCCAATTATTTACGTTAACAACAGAGGATAAAAATAGAAAATTAGTAATAAACACTGTAGCTTAATATTAGCGGTAGAAGGATGAGACCCTGATTTTATAGCCGTTACTCGAGCAACGACTATTAAGGCAGCTAGTATTCAATAAACGAGCACTCAGGTGAACGAGTATTCAAAACGTATGATGTAAACCTAGCCACGTTAATAACCCAATTTGACATTTTGTTTGCTTTTATCCCAAGACAAATAAAAGCCGTCAACTGAAGGCCGTGCGCAAGTAGTTATTTGATCTGATTAGCATGAGGGTACAAACCCTGTTTCCACAACAAAACCATCATTCTCAGAGGTTTCTGACGTCGAACGTTTGCACGCACTTCGGTGTTTGTCGAGCCGGAGTTTGTTCAAATACAAAAATCGTACGCTGTGATCACACAGTAAGACAATAACAAACAATATCATTGGGTCGATTGGTAAGAAGGCATAATATTGTGCAAAACACTTTAGATGCCACATTTCGTATTCAATTAGGTACCTTTTTCCGAGTAATATTGGTAATAACTATAAATCGAACAATTATTAGCCAGTGTTATTATTAATTCATCAATCCGTTTCTAGTGATTTGTTTAAAAAGGAAATTTTTTGACATTTGACCAATGTAATGCGAACAGAAATTCTTGCCCAACGAACTGATGCTTTCTTTTGGAATGCTTGATTTTCGGGCCAAAGAATGAAATTTCAATCTCAATCCCAAGAAGAGTTAATGTCAGGAATGACACAAACTCGCGTTATTTTTCTTTTAAATATTTTCTCTTCAATGGCGGAGGGAGCACACCATTAAATAAAAACGGAGGAGAGGAACGAGGTTTACCCGACGCTCTTGAGATTTGGGAAATAGAGGAAGATGGAGGGCGGACGGAAGGATATAAAATGACCGCCAGCTTAAGTAAGAGCCCCGTATGACGCGGGTGGTGATACCACTAACCACTCCTGAAGAGATGCCCAACTCGAGAATGACCAACTCCGAGGCGCATTTCCAGCACCGCACTCCGCGCCATGACACGGTTGCAGGGTTACAGCCATAACCTTGTATCAGATGTTTTCGGCACTTGTCGAGAGCTAACATCGCTTATCGAATTTTCCAAATTCATTTCAGGATTCAGGCGAGAGGGCATGATAAAAAAAACATTTTCATTCCATTCGAAAAACAAATTACGTTGCATTCCTCCGCTGTTAGAGGCTTAGCTGATTTATGCTTCATAAGGGCCGTTTTCGCTTACAAGGTGGAACTAAGGAAATTACGTTTTTCTGAAATTGACTATTCCGTAGTAAGTTGTACATCTAGGTGAGGGGTGATTTCATACAAAATTTTTGACCTATTCGCCGCATTTGTGCCGCATGTCAGGCAGAACAAGTTTGCGAAAATAGGAAGTTTGGAGGAAAACGCCTCTGTTTTTCCTGATTTTCACCGATTTTTCTGTTGTTGGTTATTGTTTTGCTTCCTATCTTTAAGAGAACTAGAACCGATAAGAACCTCATGGGCTTTCTCAGTAGTTCTTTTTCAAGGAAACATCTTTTGTCTGCTGAAACTTAACGACTTGGAGTCCATAAAATGGCTTTTTGAACCGGCCCGCCGAGCGTTGTCACCTTTGAACTTGGGAAAGTAAAAACACCGTTTTGGAAAAGGGTTTTGATTTTTTAACGTTCGAAAGGTGTTACTTCTGATAGAGGACGTAGCTGTGCGGGACAAAACTTCAAGGAACGAACAGCATGATTTATTTATACTTTGTCAAAGCTTTTAAAATGAAACTGGTTCTTTTCAAAACACATACCTGTAACAACCTTATTTCCGAAAATGATGGAGACTCTTCATTGAAGAGTTTCCGAGTGAATATGCGGCAAACCTTATCAGGTGCCTGCGAGCTTGGATGCTTTTCAAGATTTTGAGGAAGCATCTTTGAACATCAGGATTTTCCAAAACCCTTTCACTGAAACAGTCAACAACTGTAAGTCGTTGAACATCTACAAAGGCAGTTTCCAGGATAAGGATATCCAAAAATTCCACGCTGCGATCACAGAAATCAGTTCAGTTTTACCTGTCTGCGTGAACAAACATTTTCGAGGATGAGGTTCACAAAATCTAAATACAGGGCCAATTCAGGTGATGAACAACTGGAGGCGAGTCTGTCGATAGGAACGACTTAATTTGAGCCAGATTACGTAAATATTTTTAGGAATAAACAATGCCGAACCTCACATTGAAGTACTCACCTTTTATGTTGCAATATTACCTGCTAGTTAAGCGTTCTCAATAAATTTTGTGTACTCCTCTCTGCCTATGAATCTCTCTTTTTTCTCTTACATAATGTTCGGTACCGCATTCGAGAAAAATTTAAATTTGGCCCACATTGACTGAAGGTGACGAAACCCCTCGTATGTTTCGGTATAAGAATTTAAAAAAATTTTCAAGTACCTATTCAAAATTAATTTTTCAAGATGAAGTTTTATTTTGATTGAAAAAAGGATTACCCCGTGGAAAAGAGGAGGTTTTTTTTTTGTGTGAATATTTTCCCCCGAAAATCTTGTTGCAAATTTGGACTGCCTATGGTGCGGCAGGAATGTGACTAATCGGTTAGAAACTTTGTGTGAAATTTTCCCTCACAACTCCATGTACAACTTGCTAAAAAATAGACAATTTTGGAGGACTTTAATTTTTTTCCAGTTCAACCTTCGACGTGCAATGCCCCATATGGCTTCGCTATCTGACAAGACCCTTCCCCAGTGAAACAGTTTTGATTCTTCCGCTTCAAAACACGACCTAAATCAATTTCGGGATCTCCATGGGGCAGGTCAAGATACCATTGATACATCGGGAACGTTTTCCGTACATAAACTGATTCGAACAACATAATCATCGTCCTATCAAAAGGACAACATTCACGTTCAAAGCGATCCGTGACAATGGTATTTGAATCGCGACGCATCGCTGCGGACGCCACCCCGCTTTTGCCATTGTGAGCGGAATTTTTTAGTTTTGGATTTGACGAACGCACGTCGGTCCCCACTTTTTGTGTGACTACCGCAACGTACGTCGGAACCGCATGCAGCCACGTAGGTCAAGGTTAATCGGATCGATATCTTTCACACTAGGAGGATGACTACCCCTTCAACCCCAATTCCATGTTATTGTATGAACCGACCCGCATACTGAATTAAACGGTGAAAATAACTTCGTTCTAAAACCCGATGTTTACAGTAAAGGGAATAGTTAACCCGCGTACTCAATGGAGGTCAATATTGTGACCAAAAGAGAACCGGGCTGATTTTAATTCGCTTCCTCGATCACCAATACCTACAATGGACTGATAACGTGGGAAAATTTGTATCTTATTGTTTGCTCAGTCTGGAATGTTTAATATATGACAAGGAGGTGATGAAATGGACAGTAGCTCCTTCCAAAGACTGATGCGATTTGCGTGCATCACCCAGAGGATACCAATGAACCTAAAGAGCTTCATCTTAACGCTCAGGGTTAGCAGTTTCAAGAAACAGGAAGGGGAACTGCCCATTTCATCAATTTTGTGCCACTCTACGAAAAATAAGGAACATTATCAGTGCAAGTGGATCAGTTCCAATTATCAGTTCCAACTGTTTTGGGCACCAAAGCCGAACTTCGTCTTACGCTGTCATGACATACGAAAATCACCAGCTGCTAATTTCCAATATCATCATACTAATTTCTAAAATGTCGAAAAGAAATGAAAATTCACGAAGGCTCTGACATTGCTTCGGCCCCCTCCAGTCCTGCATACTCGTTACATAATCTGTTTAGGTTTCTTGCCTGAGCTAAAAAGAATCAGAAATACCGAAATCCTACAGAACATTGGTATAGAGAAGAAGAAGCAAGGATTTGAGTCTATTGATGTGGATTGATGATCTTTTGTTTGTTGACAAGAACAACTAGTGCCATAGTTTCAGGCTTCAAGTAGATTAGGAAAAGTTCATTCCGTTTGTGAATACATTTATAGTTTTATATGACATAATACGTCATTTTCCAACATCGGTCCATCTCCGGTTGCAGGTTAGCTGGGGTCGCAGGATATCGAGATTGGCTTATGCCCACTGCAACTTGTGTGTCGCTCATAAAAAACATGTTGTAAAACAATTTTTTTTTTTTTTTTTTTTTTAGAATACAACTCCGAAAAATTTAATCAGACATAAACTATCACATTTAATAATTTAAACAAAACAGTTTTCTGGAAAATTTTTTTGAATTGAATTTTTAAAAAAGCAGAAATCCACAAGTTTAATTTGCACCAGAATATTTCCTCGAATTGGTTCATTTGCTATGAAATATACACTCAACCTATCTTTGTCCCCAAAGTGCCCAAATGTCAAAACAAATCAATGTAAATATACTCGTGATACGATATTTAGAACGAACTTTTGCTCACACAGGCATGTTGCATGACTAGAAATTTCTTCTAAGTTCCTGCTATCAGTATTCTCCGTTCAAAACTTCATCAATCATCACACGCAAATATTGACGACATTCTTAAATTGAAATGGAAAAATCCGAATTGGAATTAGAAACGACGTGACGTTCTACCGCTCTTCCCGTCCTCTCATGTATGAATATGTGGTCTGCGGTGAGTGGCTTTCAATGGTCGATGAGATTGTTGACCTTGAGGTGCTGCTTGATCAGCAGCTTCCCTTTTCACGCCATATTATTGGTGCAGCTGGTAGAGCAATGAGGGCCCTGGGCTTCGTTAAGCTGAATACTCGGGAGTTCAATGACATCCAGGCCATCACTGTTCTCTATAAGGCACTGGTCCTGCCACTATTTTAGTATGACCGCCATCGTAAGCAGTCCACAAGCATACTCTGGAACGGGTTCAGCATAAATGTCTTCGGTATATTGCCTTTAAGCTAGGGATCTCTCAGAATAAAGTTGATTTATGCTGCCCTGATGGGCGTGTATCACCTTCTGCCCTTGGAGAGCCAACGATGTGTGGCAGACCTGGTATTTATGCACAAGCTGTTGAATGGAGCAATAGCTACACCCTGAATTGGACTTATTCAACACTTCTATTAGATTTTTGGAATTATGTCTTCTCAAACTTCTTGATTTTTTCAGTTATAATCCTACATCTGGTTTCAAATCCTCACCATAGTTATCTTTCTTTTATATTATCAGTGACTCTAAACTTATTTCATATTACTATTTTCCTGTAATTGGGTTCGCCCGTTCATATACATAAATAAATAAAAGCTAGATACCATTCAACTTCAGCTGAGTCAAACTTTAGTCTTCGAGGAACTTCATAAGGAATGGCATCGATGCCTCTTGAAAACGATGAAGTTCCCTGCAGACGGTATCTCGTCATACAAAAGCCCGAACCCCCCAGGGACTGTCACTCCTCCCCAAACATTTAACTTTATAGCTGGTACGGGATGATGGGGAAGGAGATGGCAAAAGGCTCCGGAGCATATGTCGGGAAGCGGGGACCGCACTGAGGTCACGGGCGGTTGACTCCCCAAAGGCCTCGTCCCTTCAGCGGTCCATTCGCACCCCTGTAGCGTGTTTACGCCCGTTCACTCCCTTGTAATCTGTTCCCTCCGTCCACCCATCAAACCCTCGTAGGGGAAATCACTAGTCCTCGGATGCTTATAAGGGTCAGGAGTACAAGTTGAGTTTAAAACGCGTCGTTTACTTTTGAAACTTGTTTTAAGCTGCTGTTTGAGTTTACCTGAGTACAATGTCCCTCTCTCCCCAATCGCGCCTTCGCAGCGTGATTACTCCAGTTCAATTCCTTGTAATTAGTTCGCTCCCTGCACCCATCCAATCCCAGTATGGTAAATCAATAGTCTTTGGATGCTTATAAGGGCAGGGGTACAAGTTAGGTTTTAACGGAGACATTGCTGAGTAGAAGCGCCCTCCACTCATCAAACCGTAGTGGGAGAAATCACTAGTCCTCGGATACATATGTATGCTTATAAGGCACCATCCGCTAATTAAACGTCAGGGGATCACTAGTCCTCCGAAACTCATAAGGACCAAAAGTACAAGTCGAGTCGTTTACTTTTGAAACTTGGTCTAAGCTCCTGTTTGAGTTTATTGAGGGTTCGTCTAGCGGCCTATTCGCACTAATGCAGATTACTTAATTACTAAACTTCAATCCTTTGTAATTGGTTCGCTCCCTCCACCCATCAAAACCCTAGTAGGGGAAATCACTAGTCCTCGAATGCTTATAACACGCCCCTGTCGTCGCCTTCTTCATGAAATACTTGAACACCTTGAACCTCCTTACATGCTTTTCTGTATCGAAACCACATCACTGGCTGCTTGCTAACGAAGAAGGTTGCACGCCCATTGCAAATTGACGGGACGGGCGGATCGTGATGAAACTCACAGTTAAAAATACGGGTTAATAGGAGAATGAAGTCTTCCGAAACGAAAAATATTAGGAAAACGCAGTAAACATTAGAGGGATGCAATTTACCTGGAACAGAATAACCGCGATTAATCGCATCCAAATGGAACGATTGCCATGGCTGCCAACTTAATGGAGTATAATTCCGTACATCGCCTCCTACTTCAGGCTGCCATGCAATGCAATTTCAAGATATTGAATCGTAAGGCGGCATGTTTAAATAATGTAGCACAGACTGTGTCCAATATACACACGTGACTTACGTAGAAAAGTTGATCTAATACAGACATTTTAAACCTCTGCTGAATTTTTATAGTTTATTCATCAACCCGAAGGGCATTAATTCTACATAAACAACGGCATAATATTAATTCACGCTTTAATAAAAATGCTATTTTTATTATTGAAGGATGAAAAGAATCATGCATTATTTTATTACAATAATTATATTTTCGCCAAGAATGTAGATGCAATGTTGAGTTGAATTTAAGTTAAAATTAAGTTTTCAGAGGTAGTACTATATTGAGGTAGGTTGGAGCTACGGCGTGAGCCCCGGCTCCAGCTGTTGTTGATTTAAATTGAAGTTTGAAATCTCTTTCGTTGTATTCGCCCGAGTCTAAAAAGAAAAAACACAAGCCGAGCCCCAACTCGCCCGACGGGGGGTCTTCAGTTAATATCACCGTGGCGCATCAAATATCTCACCAACGTCGCGGAAACGCAAACCCGCCCCGAGGTTTAGAACGATGTCCCGATTTGAGAAGTGGAAATAATTAAAGGGCGAAAAGAATAAAATCGAAATAAACACTCGGAAACTGAGGTGTCTTGTTTCAGAGCTGCTGACATAAACAAGGAAGTTTACGACCCCTTCCCACACTATTTTGTTGAGAAAAAAACTCGGCATTCCTCGGGGAGATGTTGGTTTACCTACCTGGCTTTCCGTCAGAGTCGGTAGATACCTGTTTGTTGGTTATCATCCGCGATATCTTTTTCTGACACCTCGAGGTAGGTAAATAAGAACTGTCTCCACACTTAATATAGAGAGTGGATTCGACAGGTGTCAAAGCTAATTGCTTAATAGATGCTAGTAACTCAAACTGTTATATAAATGGCGAGTTTGTACGAAAACACAATTTAAAAATTAACGAATCCATCTAACCTGGCTAGTAGCTATGGTCTCAACAACGTTAACCACTAAATACGCAGATTTGTGCAAACAGATTTGAGCCTGTTGGACCACCACGATAAAAATCGTCAATTTTCAATTCTTAATAACTTCTGTGCTGACGTCCTCATTGGGCATGACGTTTTCAAGTGACATTTGAAATTGGAACCCACCTTTGGCGCCTATAAACCACCCTTGTTGCTCGAGCCCTCGTGGATTCTACCCAGCTTTTTGCTAATCTTTCACCCAACGCTAGACTCATTGCGACGAAATCAAGACGTCATTCGACTGAAGATTTCAAATTTATTGCAAACGAGGTCAAGAAATTGCTCTCTGAGGGGGTAATTAAAGATATTTCATCGCCAGGTGCTAAAACCGAATAATGATTCGCAGACCATCAATCAATTTACACTTTTAAATGCATATCCAGTGCCCAAAATCGAAAAAATGATGTTGGACATCTCGAAACACTCCCATTTCAGCACCCTGGATCTAAAAAGTGCTCATCGTCAGTGCCCGAGAAAGACAGACCTTCCACCATCTTTGAAGCTGAAAGTTTGCATGGATCATTCTACCAGTTTCGAGTTTTAGCTGAATAAATGAAACCTTTGAATAAATAATATGGCTTTATTCAGCTATAAATGGCAGCATTATGAAATGAATATAAAATGAAATGGAATTTTGAAGTGATACGTTAGGAACAAAACATGTGAATAATTCGGAATTGAAATAATATTTCAAGTGAGTAAATAATGTCAGAATGAGTATGACAAGATAAATTTGTTGGAAGTACATGTGAAGTGGAGCACATTGCCACGAACAACCTTTCTAGCTCACTCCGTCCTGTTTACTTTAAAAACATATTTTCAGGTTTTATTTTAGAAAAACACGGTTTTTGCCGTTAAAAACCCTCGTTGTCCCTCTCAAAATCAGCCTTTTTCAACTTTTGACGACATTTTCGAATTCAGCTTTAAATTTCTTAGTGTAGAGGACATTCATAATCTACAACGAACTAATTATGACCGCAGTTGCAGTTTAAACACTGACAATTTTATTCAAATTAAATTTTGAAAATACTTTTGCGTTAACTGGATTTCTAAAAACTTGCTAGAAGCTGACAAATTTCAGGAAAACGTACAAATTTAACCAGCTTTCTAACGGAATGGTCAACTTTGAGATTCGTTATCGATTAAATTAAGAAACTGTAGTTTGAATGCGAAATCTACAAGGATATGAGTATCTTGCAGATTGTTATCAAAGGTAATCTCATTTTTCTTTGTTTGCCGTTGTATTGATATGATTCAGATTAATAATATCAAGGATATTAGAGCAAAATGAAATTCTCGTATTGAGTCTGAGGTCGTTTGATGGAATTTCTCATTTTATATTTAATCTTCTTTAAAAACTGCAAAACTAAAATGAAATTAGTAGTAAATAATGAGGTTAAAAAAACCTTTACACTAGAAAAATTCGATGATGAGGAGATCTGTTGTCTCAAGTCACATATTTAGAACATATTTTCAAAACTGTTCCCATTGTTTCGTAATCAAGCTATCGCTCTTTTGGTTTATTATCCAATAATAAACCATTGTAATCGCTCTTGAAAAAAAAACTTCTAACCCCCCTTGAAAATTTCATGGTTTACATTTCAAAGGTTGTAGAATCCAAATCTGCAATACAAATTTTTCCGTCCGTCTGCCTCCCAAACGGCTCGAGCAAAAGTTTTTAAATTTTCAGGAAAAATCCATGTTGGTCCGAAACGCCCCAATTCTTTAGCCAGCTCTCTCACTTAGTTTAAAGTGCCCTTAAAGGGTTGTCAAAGTTTTGTAAGATCCCTAAAAACCTCAAAAAAAGTCAAGGCGGCCTAACTTTGGACTTTTTTTGAAGAACTTTCCATGAGGAATCGAATGAGCCCTTCCCCAGGTCCGTAGCTCAAACCATTCCCGATGTGTGGCCCGACTTATGGTGCCAACATTTGAGTAAATTTGGTTTACTATTGTTTTTGTTTTGATTGCAGTAACCTAGTGATGTAATGAATGTGGATACTGGAGTGAACTCCTGAAAGGGTTTATAGCCTATACACGGGTTGAAGCATTCTAAAATGCATGCTCCGTCTTACGAAATTTAAAATTTTCAAATATAATATAAAACGCTGCAAATTCTTCTACTGGGGTTTATTATTCAATGATTCATGATTTGAATTTCTACTAAGCTTTGGTGTGTGCTGGGATTATTGAATTTCAGGACATATACAAAGAGCACTTAAATCGGTTCTCAACCAAAATACCTATTTGGATTGATCAGTTGATCATATTTGTGTGCCTCCTGAAATTCAATAAGCGCTTTATCACCTGTGAAACACGCACACTCCAAAGCTTAGTGGTAATTCAAATCATGAATCATTGAATAATAAACCCCAGTGAAAGAATTTCACTAGGGTTTTTTTTAGTGATCTAGCAGTAACATTGTACATGAAACCTTGTTACAGTATTCCTGCTGCTTGCAAGATTCTTCTCCTTAGATTTTCGACCGTTAACAGGTGTAGAGATTCATCCAAACGATAAATTCCTTCATGAAATCGGCAAGAAATGGCAAAATTGACCATACTCTCAGACGAACCGTCCGAGGTAACACCTACCAGAACATCTAGGTGCCCATCTTCGAGGTCGGACAATATAATTCTATAAACTAATTTATTCTAATTGAAATTGAACTTCTAGTTCTTAATGTCTAGAGCCAACATTAGGACCTAGAGACGCATTTTCCACTCGCCTCACTTTACCGTAGGTAAAGTCAACGCCCCCCCCCCCCCCCCATCTTCTCTCTATCATGGTCAATCCTCTTCCAAAGGACCCCCATTTCTGCCCCATTATTGCCCTGATCATAATCTATTAAACATTTTATCTTTTTTCCTTTCCTCAAAGACCAGTTCTAGAACATAAGATCTGATTCCATTTATACATAAATCAATCATCAACTCGAAGTTCTCTCTCAGAAATCAAAATAACCAAAGTTACCATAGTATTATGTCTCTGCTTTTATGTAGGAACAGTTATTATAATAGAGGAATTAACAAAATAGGTAAATATATCGGGAACTCAATTTTACGAAAGTTTTATTTAAAAGTTTTGTTTAAATCTATGGCACCTTTCTCTCAAGGAGTACCTCCGTACCCCATAGAGATAATTAATTACCATTTCCAAAAATCAATCATTATAATGAAAAGAAAATCGTAGGCAATTTAAATATAGGGAAAAGTTACACGGTTCCACAGGACAGAGAATGTTGTGAAAATGACAAAAGATGAGAGCTCCGTGGGTGGCAAGCAAGGCACACTCCTTTAAACAGAAAAAAGAACGTCCAGTCAAAAGATCAATTTTTTCGTTTAATTTCCCACCGTTTTTGTCTCTCTTTTGACCGAATAAAGGACCGGGGCACACGGTAGAACTATAGGAATGCCGGTTACACAAAAAGAAATGAAAAAACGGGTTGAGAAGGTGACGGGAAGGAAAAAAAAAGTGAAAGACCATCAAGTTTCACAGAGCAAGACAGATGACGGCCGAACGGCGACAAAGGAACAAATACACGACAAGACTCCTCCATAGCTCCACGGAGAGGAGATGCTGCTACTGCGTAAAGTCGTCGTCATGAAAGAAGCAAAAACAAGTTAAGGATGCAAGGGACAACACCGGCGAGCCGCTCTACAACTCGTACATAACCAAATGAATGGAGATCAATAGACAAAAGGTGGGTGACACCCGACTGGGATGAGAAGTGTTTTTTGTTATTTTCGGCCTCGTCTTCGTTTTTTTCTGGTTGTGAATGAGTTTCAAGACGAAGATGGGAAACGCGAAGGAGAAGAAGGGAAGGTGAGCGCATTGTCTCTTGAGGACCTGCCACGTTGAAGTAGTTTACCTGGGGCTGCTCAATGTTTAGCATCTATTTGGACTTGAGCTTCATCAAATTTTGGTTTATTGCAGTGAAACCTGGCTACAAAAAAAAAAAAATCAAATCTAGGCAAAACTCTATTAAGCGACAATTTTTGCGGTCAATCCCTCTTGGAAGCCAAAAGCATGATTGTAAGGAAGTTTTTTACCTCCATGCGAGGAATTGGATGAGCCCACTTTTTACCTCTGCGTAAGGAAGATAATTGAGGGGAACCTGGATGTAAGGAAGATAGAACTCCACTTAAGAAAGACAAGACGGCTCAGACCTCTGTTTAAGCAAGTTTTCAAGTGTCAATATAGATTCAAAGTCGATTGACTCAATCGTACAATGTTCATCATAGTACCTTGTCACATTGCCACCAGTTTTGTTATTGAAGTCCTTCTGTCTGCAGTCTCTTCTCGTGGCAAATTCCCCGCTGCCCTCCAGCGTCGCAGAGTGGAGTAAAAAATCCAAAACCCGGAAGATTGGGCAAAAAAAAAGAAGAACTCCCAAAAAGATGGTTTCCTCGTTACATCCATTTTCATATGAGCTAAATTGAATCAAAATTGTGAAAGTTATACCTATTTCAAGAATTTCAAGTTAGCGCATGCGCAGAGGGCACGCCTGATTATATTGTGACAAAATTCGTATTGGACCTCAATAGGTCTTATCCGCATAGTCCCTCAAAATTTGAGATAAATTCATCCAAAATGGTGGAAGTTATGGCTGTAACAAGGAAATGCGGACAGACCGATAGAGTTTCACCTCGAGAAAGACGAGGAGATGGTCAACAATTTTTCCGTCTGAATTTCGGGCAATTTTGGATACCCGATCAACTATTAAAGCTCTTCATTGATGTGGGATTGCGTCTCGACTGGTCAGCAGCTTCCAGCGTCTCATCTCGAAGCGGTCTCAGAAATACATTGAAGGAGTGGTGAGCGTCCGAACGCCGCGTCTCTGAGACGCTAAAGGCAGAGGCAGATGCTCCATGCGGAACCCCAACTTTAGCACACCTAAGTCAGACCTCGAATTGAACCTATGTAAATGACAGAACATTCCATTTACTTACTTCATGAAGTCAAGTAGTATACGAGGTGTGGCTATTAAATGAGGAGACTGCGCACGCAGACGGCTTCCAGGAGAGAGCAGGCGGGAACCTAACGCACCGTTGTACAGCTGGAAGGGTCTACTATTCCAGTACGAGAACACATGTCTGTCGGTGAAGTAGTTTTTTTCTGTAGCGGTTTAAAGTAAACGTGTTGTTGTTCCAACGCCAAAAATGATGTGTGACGAAAAAGACGAATAACGTATCAATGTAAAATTCCTCGTGAAACTGAAAAAAAAAACGACCGAGTGCTATCAATTATTAAAAGAGGCTCACAGTGAGAGTTCTCTATCACGTGCGCGTGTTTTTGAGTGGCACAAAAGATTTTCTGAGGGTCGATAGAGCACCAAAGATGACCAGCGTCTGGGCCGACCCGTTTCCATTTCAACGTCAAAAATGTGAATGGAATCAACTAAATCGACGTATGAGTATCCGAATGATTGCTGAGGCTGTGAATGCCGATAATGGAACCGTCACGAAAATTTTACACGTAGAATTGAACATGAGAAAAGTCTGTGCAAAGTTGGTACCCAAAAACTTGAATCCCGATCAAAAACTCGTCTGTCCTTGGCCGTTCGTCGATATTTGGCCGCTAGGGGTACTCCAGTGCTAGAACACTCTCCTTACTCCCCTGATCTAGCACCCTGCGAATTCTACATGTTTCCGAAAATCAAGTCCGCACTAAAGGGAAGCCGATTCGAGTCGATGGAAGAGAGGAAAAGGAAAACGGAGGAGCTTGTGAAAGGCTTAACCAAACGACTTCAAACACTGCTTTGAGCAGAGGAAAAAGAGGATGGAGGGGTTTGGAGGGGAGTATATTGATTGAGGGGGAAAGTTCGACTGTACCATAATTTTTTCATTTAAACCATTTTTTGTAAGCAGTCTTGTTATTTAATAGCCACACCTCTTAAAACTTCACATCTAATACTTCGCTAACGCGGTAGATACTTTAGTTGGACAGAATAGAGAAAAAAAGAAGGAAGACCACAAAGAAGAATGGAAGATAAGGAGCTTGATGAGGAATGGAGTACGAAGAACGGTGGTGAAAGGTAGCGGCAGCTAATGTTCCTTCCTTTTCTTGCACGGGAAGTTTTGTGGGCTTCTGAGAGGGCTCACCGTTCTGTATCGTTCCAAGAACCTCGTAATTAATCTTCTTTTTATTCGTTGGAGTGGCTTTCATGCTGGAACATCTGGGGAGGCGATCACCGCGATGACATACGGTTGCATTAGAATCACACTCGAGGACTCGGTGTTGGACTTGGGGGTTAAAATGTTAAGACTCCTGAGGTTCCCATATCATCTGGACGACAATGAGTGTTTCATGTTAGATGCCTTTCGGTTCAAGAGCAGGATGCTATTAAATACGATGTAGATGTAGTTGGCTTCGGTTTTCGTCAACAAGCAAGTGAAATTATAAAAATGAATTAGTGTTAAATTTTGGCCCTGAATGTAACGAGCGACAAGATGTGGTCGATAGGGCTCCAAAATTGGACCTCTTAAGAGAAAATGGTATAGGGTGTCAGGTTCATTTAAAATAAAAATATTTCTCTCTAGTAAATCAGTCTTCCCTAGAATAGCTGCTTCTTCGGCAGCCGTTTGTCTAGGGAAGGGAGTAAATATCTCCTCAAGATAGTAAGCAAATAGCTCTGCTTTATCTTTGGAACTCCTGGCCCATGATCCGTCTTCTTGCTTGATGAGTGGCACTGATGGTTTTGGCTGCTTGAGTCCTTTAGTTGCTTTAAATAACGAGTAGTCAGTGTCCCTCTCAGCTGTCAGGGCATGCAACTTGAGGGCAACAGTCTCATATTTTACCATTTTATTCAACGATTTCAATTCATTGCTGAGCTTGTTAAGGTTTTGTTTGTTGATGGGTGTTCGTTCTTTTTGCAATTTTTTCTTGGCTCGTCTCTTTGCTGCTAGTAGTTTCCTTACCTCTAGTGGGTAATTTACGTGATACACGGGCTTATTACAGTCTAGTGGGGTACTCTCCCACCCCGCGTGTTGAATATTTTCAATTAGTATGTCCACCTCTTCTTCTAATTGCTCAGGCGTGATAATTTGGACTGCCAGTTTAATGTTCTGCTCGAGTATTTGTCGGAATTGGTCCCGGTTCGTGCGATTATTGGTCAGCCTAGGGGTTTCTTGCAGCGGTTTTCACTGTTCAATTTATAGGAGATGCATTCATAATAAAAAGCCACAAACCGTTCAGAAGACAGCATCAATTGGCAAAATACCCTTTCTACCAGTGCGTTGTGCCCAAATAAAGCTGAATACCTGAATAGTCTACAATCCTCCCGAATAATGAATAACATCGAGCATTGCACACAAGATCAATGTCCTGGCACCAGAAATAGTCGTTCAATTTGTCAAGGATCGATGGAAGAATAAGTTTAACGTTTTGAGGATCATCCAGAATAAGAAGTTCTTCAGATAATAAAGTTGCAAGTAACTTAAAAAGCTTAGTGAACCAATACCAGTGATTAGATCTACTAAAGGTTTCATGCATATACCCTGATACCCTGAAACAAATGTTTGGCAATCTACTCTCCTCCATCCCAGATGTCTTTGCCCAATATTTAATGCCCCACTAATAAACTGAAACGATCAAAGGTGGACACGCGGTTTCTAAGCACAAAGAATCATTCGGAGTGCTACGGGGTAAATAAAAAAGACTTTCCAGGAATTGGGATTGAACAGGCTCAAGGCTATCTCCATACCATACTCTCCACACCTCAATAGAATATATGACCACTGTCTCAATCAGTGATCTAAAAAGCGTTCTCTTGCAGTCCCAAGATTTTTTGCATCCGGCTGCAGAATTCGCTATAGAAACTCGGTACTCCGAATCGGTCCGAAATTTACCTGGGAGATTTTTACTTCAAGGTATACAAAGTCGGAAACGAAGTCCATATTCCTTACCACAAATTATCTTTTTGTATTTCCCAATTTTTTTATTGTGCCCGAATATCAGAACCAGGATATCGAAATATCTACAATTGTTTAATATGCAAATTGTTACACAAATGTTCATTATTTCTGTACAAGATGGTCCTCCTACGCGAATCACGGGACTACCAGAACTGGACTGTATATCCAATGATGAGGCTTTCTAGGTAAACTCGGATAGACGTAGGAATCCAACTAAAATTCAACGGGAAGTAATAAAAATCAAACATTCATCTACGTTCTATCTACGGATCACGGAGTCCGGTAACTTGATATAACCATTCATTTTTATTTAATAATTCCAGCTCTCCCACTAACGTCCTCAACTTTTGCTTGCGGTTTACTTAGGTTAGATGTAAGCAGAGGTGGTATGTCCACAAACTTATAGGGGTACTGAAAATTTCCTCAATTATAGTGTTGAGATTTGCCACTTTTACGGTGCGTGTGTTTGCCCCATCTTCATACTTTCGAAATGGCGATACCCAAACAGTGTAAACAAGTGTTAACGGTGGATTTGCTATAGGAATGTGAAGCTAAACTATAAGCCTCATTCCTTTCAGTTACACTGAAAGAACAGTTTGAAATAGTGTTGGAATTATCTATGATAATTAGAAATAATTGTGTTTATGCTATCGAAGAAACTAATAATTTTTGTTGTATCGAGTCTCCATGTAACGAACTACTGTTCTAAATGCATTATTTATTGATTCATTCATTAATTCATTATGTATGATAGTTAACACTTATTTCTACCCCAAAAAAACCTAATTTTCTATTTCAATAATTTAAACTTGAACATAGGAGAAGGAAGAGTTCCAGGAACTGCTACAAGTTCAAACCATTATTGAAACAATTAAGTTAGAACAAGACGAAAATCACACGAAAACATGGAAAAATCAACTCAATGTATTCTCTCTGCTCCCATCGATAGAACCGCTAGAGTTTTGGAGAACAAATTAATACTGTCAATATATGAAACTTCCGCCTGGTCACCGAAAT
This sequence comes from Creontiades dilutus, assembly GCA_031894815.1. Lineage (NCBI taxonomy): Eukaryota > Metazoa > Arthropoda > Insecta > Hemiptera > Miridae > Creontiades > Creontiades dilutus. The sequence goes on along the minus strand of JAVIWC010000084.1, from coordinate 1,445,935 downwards.
TTTAACAGGATCATCAACTTGCTTCTTGAAGGAGTTTCCGCGAAGGCGAGCAACAAACTGTTATTGTTACGCATTCGCGTACTGGTCCCAACAGCAGTTACTGCTACAGTATATATACATATATTAAGTTTCATGCTCCCAGTGCAAGTTCATTTTGCATCGAATCCGAATGCCGAGCTCCGGAAAGTCCGTGTGGGACGGGAATGTTGACGTCTCGCGAACCCACAAACCGGTTCAGCAGAGAGGAGACAGTGAGGAGGATCGTGAAGCGTTGCGGACGCAGCAGAAAAGCTGGAAGAAGGAGATCGACAACGAGGAAGACGAATAATGAAAGAATGGAAGCTGATGACCAATGGAACGGATGATAATTTTGGAAAAGAATACAGACTTTTGGATTCGTCCAAGTTCATTATTTGTAGGTCTACCGATTTCGCGAGCGTGGTCTCATCAGAACATTCTGGGGCAGACGATTGAACGGCATTTAGTGTGACAGATACCAACCCGCCTACATAATTCATATCACATGAAGTAACTAAGGAAACTTGTACATGTTTTACCGCGACATATCTATTAATTTGTGACATGTTTTACCGTGGGGTTGTGTGCTCGTTAATCAAAGGCAATCCGGTATGAAGTACTGTATTTTTTCCGCTCCTATAGCTAATTTCCACGCCATTCACATTCTGCTGTTGCAATTGTGGAGACTCCTTAGGAATTATGCCTGGCAATGTACACGCCCCGGATCAGCAGAGAAGCTCCTAAAGCTTATGTATTCGCTATTTAAAATTTCAATTTATAATTTAGAATGTAAACCCCTCAAGACCATAATGTTAAGGCGTCCTTAGGATGATAACATTTATTGTTAGATCCATAATTTGGACGCCAGACTGGTTCAATGGATTTTCCACTTCGAACGAGCACCTAGAATTAACCCTAAATATTTGGTATTTTCTTTCAATTTATGGGCATTGCATGGAACATCTCTACACAACTGATGCTGGCTAACTCCTCCATTTGCGAGGCATGAAGGAGAGAAAGGGGATAAAGCAAATTGTTGTGGGGATTGCTCGGAGAATGATTACATTTATTGTTCAGAATGAGAGAGAATTTTGATGTGTATTGTTAATTGCCAGTGTCAGTTATTAGGCGAATTGCGCCTTCAATTTGCTCTACCGAATGCTATGCCAGGCGTTACGATACGCAAACTCCATCAACGATGACCACTCTACCTTCCTCATATCCACTGATTCAAAAAGCGCAACCACAAAGATCGCTGGGTTAAACGTCTCCTCACGCATCACTAAGATAGAAGTAGCAATAGCCCAAATGATACACACTACAAACATAAAAAAGGGTTATTTTCTGCTGGATTAAGAGCCATTCAGGCATCAGGGGAAATTAAATAGTTGATGCTAAAGCGAAACGAACTGCGATGCTCCTTCTTCTAGTACGTAACCAACAGTAGACTTGAGATCCTCAGATAACCATATGATGATGAGATGTTAGAGAGAGGAGTATCTAGCACACCAATCAGGAAATCGCTACTACTCCCTTTTTCCATTTCACGCAAAATCCACCTGGCTTGATAAAATCGCAGAAGGAAAGTCCAGGAACTTCTTCAAAACCATCTACAGATGACGGGAGGGACACACCAACACTAATTCATACCACCAAAGATTCGATAATTTATCGAATTATTCTGGGTCAGACCTCTGACGAAAATGTCTTCGAACAGATAAGACTCTTGGAGCACATGACTCTGGACTGCCCTACACATTACAACGCCCGAGTGGTTTTCCTGAGAAAAATTCAAGATGAAGTGTCCCATCGATTTGAATACAATCTTCATGGATAGTGACAGCGCAATTTATATGATTTTTTGAAAGAAGTGAACATTTCAGTTTGAGCCAAAATTTGTCAAGTACCTACCTATTTATAATCCATTAGTGGTATAATTATTTACACATGTAATTAAAACATATTACGGCCGTATGAGCTTGTTTTGAAGTCAATAAAGGGGAAAAAAATGGACTTAGGGACCCCCGCTGCGGTCGGTCTTGCCCCTCCATCAGATCAACCCAGATCTTATCGAATTCTCCTGACGAGGGGGAACTTGACTTGTCTTGATCAGCCACCGCTTCCCACTCGGTAGTTTGACGACATAATAATCCCAACCTCCCCTTATATTGGAAGGCGGGAAAATACCGTAATAAAAGTGAGAGATTTCCATAAACGGAGCAGTTTATGTCAACTGCTCGATTTATCATTACTTCGGCACATGGACTCAAAAAGAGTTTGCTGAAAAAAATAATATTGATAAAAATAAAATACACTGCCAATGAGATTGCATAGCAGCTTCCTCGTTACAATCAAAGGGACACCATTATAATATAGAAAATGAAGACATCTTCAGTGAATTGAGTTCCAAGTACAAGTTGCTATTGTGGTTACTCGTTAGAGGCGGAAAGTAAAAACAAATATTAATTAATTCCACGAAAGCATATGCCGACCGCTAGTTCGCTCTTGATGAAATTCATAAGAGACCTCGAGGGCCGTTGTGCGTATAACCCTTTATCACATGAGCTAAATTGAATCAAAATTGTGAAAGGTATACCTGTTCCAAGAATTTCACGTTAGCGCATGCGCAGAGCGTACCGCTGATTATATTGAGATGAAAATCGTATGGGACCTCAAGAGGCCTTATCCGCATAGTCCCTCTAAATATGAGCTAAATTCATTCAAAATTGTGAAAGTTGTGGCTGTAACAAGGAAATGCGGACAGAAAAACAGACCGACAGACACGGAACCAAATCTGTTCCGTAGGCTATGAAACGCAAAATGCGAGTGGAAATTTTGAATTCGGACAACAAAAATTGTTTGGCTCCCGAAAGTGAACACAAGGCTTCCACTGCTTCGCAGACTCGGAAGCACAATTAAAAAAAGAAGCTTTACGGTTGATTTCTAATGATTTCCACGTACAACTAGCCGTTTCTGGGGAAATGAAACTTCTCAAGTCTCCAGCGGACAAAAATTTGTTGGAAAGTTCTCGTTTTTTTCTCACGCAAAATGTTGGTGATGGATGTAGTCAAAAACGCCGCTTGTTTTGTTGTTATTAGTTTCCACGTTAGAAATCACTTCGAGAAAACGGCAAAATGAAGCCGTGGGTAGAGATAATTGTTTTATTACCTGAGTTAGGAGAGGTAGAGTTTGTTTATTACAAGAGTTTATTAAAATCACTGAAACTATTACAAGTGAAACTTGGACGGTGAGGAGGGGGGGTTGAATTACTTATATAAAATATCCCAATGTGTTCCGCACTCAAATGCAAGCGTTTCTAGATTAGCAGCACTGAGATCATGGTTTTTGACCAATCGTGAGCCCTTTTATTATGTAGGGCACTAATATTTCGTCAATAGTTGACTTTCATAGGGATAGGTCAATCACGACTTTTGTAGGCATTTCATACCTTGGGTTACAATGGCCCATTCCAGGGTTAACTGATATGACTGATTTACTAGGCAACGAAGTATAGTATAAAAGCAGTATCAGAATAGTATAATCGATATGATAATAATAATTGATCGGAGAGCCTCTTTTGGATTCCGTTTTCAACCACGAACCATCTCCAGCATCGTCCACTCACCAGGATCCCCCGCTTGTTCAATCAGCTAATGAACGAGTGCCGTGAAGCCGATCCTGTCTGCCAATTCGAATTAGTTTTCATCAATAAAGTGAAGAGCCTCATTTAAGTTATTTATTTAATTTTTTCCCCCTCTGATAACAATGTTCAGTAATATTAAATTAAACCAAAAATATAGTGTTAATTTATCTAATTATATTGTATTGGGCTAGCCCGTATCATAAATAAATAAATAATATGCAAGTTTGATCGAATCCAAACTATATAAATCATCGACTGCTCTATTTAAAGATTTCGCTCTTTGTTTCGTTATTTTGTCTCTTTGTCATGGTTCATGGTATAATCTGTTTTCTACATTTCTAAAGTAGCGTCACACGTATTACTTCAAATGTTTGGTTTTGGACTTTTTCCCCACCGAAACCCTCAGTCTCGAAACAGAGTTAGCCGCTAATTTCTCCTCAGCTCGACTCCATCATCGACATTGTGCTGTGGGGTAGTTGGGGTGCGAAGCCCCGAGTGCCACTTGTTGACTCAGCCGCCCGAGACGACTTGCGAACAAAAGCACTTGACTCGCGCCACAAAGTTCCGATTCTCAAGTGCCGATGAGATCCGTCGAGTGCGCGCGCTCCGGGGGGCCACCAAATGTTGCGGTTGTTCGCGATAACTTTGGCCGCCGAACAGTAGTCCAGAATCGCCGAAAAGCGCTTAAAACTCAATATTTATCGTATCATTGGAGCCGAAACCCTAAACTTTATCAAATTCGCAAGCCTAATAAGCAGAACTAGGTCCACTTCTCTATAGCGTTACGAGGAAAGTAGTAGTCAATTGTCGATCGATCGAACCATAATCCCCTCCAGAAACGGAAATCCGGCTGGTAATGTAATTCACAACAGCATCGATGCCATTGACGATAGAATGTAGAGAAATCCCCGCCAGTTCGCGATTTCTTTCCTAGGACATTTTGATCTGCCACTTGCACTGACAAAACTTACTCGAATGCTCGAAAAGAAGAATCTTATGCCGACCGGAGATCATAAACATTGGCGCGGAGCGATAGTCAGGTAAGTTCATGTTTTCCCAGTCCATTCGCCTGTATCATTCAAAGGTGGTAGCTGATAACGATCGAAGATCTTTCTATAGATGCTAACAGAACAGCTAAGCTTTGAATCAAAGACACACATAGAATCACAAAAGTTGTAGGAAATACACTGACAAGGAGATGTCGCAGCAGCTTCCTCGTTACATCCTTTGTCATACGAGCTAAATTGAATCAAAATTGTGAAAGTTGTACCTGTTTCAAGAATTTCACGTTAGCGCATGCCCAAAGCGTACCGCTAATTATACGAGTATTGAGATGAAACTTTAATGGGACCTCAAGAGACCTTATCCGCATAATCCCTCAAAATCTGAGCTAAATTCTTCGAAAAATGTGGAAATCACGGCTGTTTTAAGAAATTCACGTAAGCGCATGCGCAGAGCGGACCGCTGATTATATTGAGATGAAATTCCTATGGGACCCTAACAGGCCTTATCCGCATAGTCCCTCAAAATATGGGCTAAATTCATCCAACTCTGTGGAAGTAATGGCTGTAACAAGGAAATGCAGACAGACAGACCGACAGGCACGGAACCAAATTTTTTCAGTAGGCTATGAAACGCAAAATGCGAGTGGATATTTTGAATTCGAACAACAAAAATTTGTTGGCTCCCGAAAGTGAACATAAGGCTTCCGCTGCTCCGTAGACTCGAAAGCAAAATCAAAGTTTACAATGGGTTACATTTTTCAACTTTCAAGCCTGTGAATTGAAAATGAGGAACCCATACCAAAAGCGTCACCGAAATACCTAGCAGAGCCTTGATAAGTGATTTTCCAAGTCAGAAAATGACTGATGATATTGGAGGATGATATGAAAAAAGTTTAATGAAAATGGGAGCTCGAGGTTGATACGAAATTTTGTATTCTTTAAGTAAGAAAATATTTGTCAGGAATTTAAGAAATTTCAAACTTTTTTCCTCTCTCTTCATTGAAGAAAACTCTTTCTAAAATCAGTATTTTTTCGGTAACAGTCAGACGAAAGGAAACGGAAGTCAAAAGTAGAAATGAAACATGAATTTTTCAAACGAACTCGCCGAAATTACTGAAATTTTCAAAACTATTGTGTATTGACTGACAATTTCCAGATATTGAATTCAACCGCTTTTTTTTTTTTTTTATCCTCTACACTTTCTGAATAGTAGGTATAACAATTTCTGTAACACTCAACCTTTTGGAATCATTTGGAAACAAAATTGAAATGTGCCATTTCAGCGATCTTTTTTGAGTCCGACAATCCACGAACCACAATCCACAATTAATCTACCAGTTTTGACTCTTTTCCACGTTAACCTCAAAATCGAATTTTATTTTGTGAATGAAGGAAGTTTATGGCCGTTTCAGACCCATAATGTCTTAAGCACTCAAAAAACATCAAGTGAAAAAGGTCGGATTTTTAGTTGAATAAAAAAAACTCTATGAGGCTCTTTTTGTTGCAGAATCGACACATTGAGTTCGTCCCGTAGTTTCACTAGACATTCTGTGTAGTACAGTAGTACAGGCAGTACTTTTCCGCCCGGGGAAATCAGTGACTGGAATGCGAGAAAAAGAGAGAGGGAGAGAGAGAGAGAGAGAGAGAGAGTTATACGGATTCTCGCTCTGTTTCTCTCCTCTATATATATAGTACTCATAGGTACCATTGTCGCGCAGAACCCATAATTCTCTCCCTCACACCCCCTCGTAACTCCTTTCATTTTTGTCACAGTCGTTTTTATTCCTCGCTCTATAACTCACGTTGGGAGACGCCAAAAGAACTGGGGACCCTTTTGACTGGCGAGGCCCGGCCGCTGCCTCTCCGATTCGGTTGCGCCTGGCCCCCAAAAGATGCCGAGCCGCTGCCTCGAAATGATTTGTACCACCTTTTTTTCCACCCTTTAATTGTATGCGTTCATTTCTCTCGTTTATATCATAACTTCGAGAGCATCCGGCAGTTTCATCCCGCTGCCGTTCTCCAGTACCGTTTTTCGGAATTCAGAATCCTGATAAATTTGCAGTGTCAGGTTTCGATTGTATACGATGAAGCACGATTGGCGTACGAACCATTATTGGTTTAGGTAACTACGGAAATGATCATAATCAACTGCTAATGTACAAGCTAGTTCTGTAACAAGTATGGACGTACGGTATATAGCTCTGGGGCTATACGAAAAACACTAATATCAAGATGATTCAGACTTTTCTGAATAAAGTGGTAAGGAGTGTTGTTTACGCCCCGTTTTACTTTCGCAATGACGACGATCGTGACCAGGAAACAGTCAGCGATGTATTGATTCAGCATACAATCAAACACGAACGATTTCATGCGCACACAAACCCTGAAGCCCCTCATAGAGAACATGTTAACGTCATCCGGTGGCTTCATAGAATTCAACCCTTGGGCCCTTGTGATGTAATGTGGTTAGCGATTCAGTATAGAGAATGCCAGTATCCCAGGTTATAGATAATGGGGTATCAACTCAACTAACAGTTAATAAGTGCATGGTTCTAAATTAACTTGATGGACCTAAGCTCAGTTGTTATATTGTTGCTATAATATTCTTTTAAATCAACATCGATCTAAAAAAAAAAAAAAAAAAAAAGTCTGCTCATAAATAACTGGTTTAACAAACCAATCAATATCAGCGAATTTCCTTAAAAATTGAAGATACTTATTATAATAGCTCTAAAATTCCAAAATATAAACTTCCTCTATCGAAATCTGTTTCCTGTTTTATGTTTTCTGGTTTTTGCTTTTTGTATACAGTGTGTCCAAGTATCTATTTTTCTCTAAATTTCCAGAAACACGGACCGCTTCAAGTATCAACACAATATACTACGGTCAGAATACAGACTTTGGAAGTTGGAAATTAGCTAATTTCAAACTACCTAAAAACACGAATGAGCCCACACTACTCAATTCTGTCCAGTAGTTCTTGTACCCATCTCCAAGGGATTCAAGCTCAATTTAGGATTTGCAAACTTGAGGGTATATCAATAGATGCTGGATCAATTCACCGATTCAGATCTCGTTTTGTACGCGCCTACATGTCCAATCCAAACGTGATACGTACCGCTTTTGTGTCTCAACATAACATAAAACGGTCTGAATGGGGACTTGAGGAGTTAGAGATCCGAAGGGGGAAATACTTTTTTGTTTCCTTTGTATCCTGCGACATAGAGGAGGGTTGAAGGAGTTACCAGCCGACTTACCCCCTCACCGTCACCCCGTCACCATCGTGGGTCTGAAGGGCTCCTCCTTGTTGGTTGTTAGCCCCCATGAGCTTTGCTCGTTCGAGTTTACTAGGGATGAAAGGCTCGAAGGGTGGAAATCTGTATTCTACACCCAAACAAACTCTACAATTCGAACTGTAAGCACGCATCACGGAGGATTCCGAAGTTGGTTCCCCTTAACCATCTGTTCAAATAACAAACCTCCCCAATAGGCCTATTTATAAACAATTTAAATCGGAAAACTCGACAAATCGTTACCCAAAGGCTTATCATTTCTACGGGGTGTTTCTTAAATGATGGAGTCCCGATTTTTAATCAAATGGAACTATTGAAAACAAAAATCAATTGCAATAACATCACCTAATTCGAAAGTCACAAATTACTATGTGTTGTATACAATATTAATATGATTACAATCATAATAACGATTATGTTTTTATCAGTAATCACAATTTTTGAATGATTTTCCCAAAAATCACATTCATTTGTTGTGACCCTCGAGAAAATCAAAAGTTTTTTCATGATTTAGAGCAGGGGTCTCCAAACTACGGCCCGCGGGCTAATTGCGGCCCGCGGAAGGAGTTGGTCCGGACCGCCGCCCGCGGAAAAAATGGATGGATGGAAAAAATTAGGCTACCGCCAGAACGCAATGACTTCAAGGGAATCAAGAGTTTTGCTAGACAAACGATAATAATTTTTGATTCAATGTATGTTTGAGAACAAAGCTTTTCAAAACTGACACATGTCAAATACAAGTATCGAGCGATGCTTTCAGAAGAACACTTGAAAAGTTTTCTCACGATTGGAACCACAAACTTTGATCTTATGCTTTTATTTAATTTACTTTATGTTGAAAGTGTACTTGACGTGACCCGCGGTCATCCACATTTATTGTAATTGGGCATTGCCCGTTTAAATAAATAAAATAAATAATAAATAAATAAGACATTGTAAGCAAAAAGCAGTTACACGCATCACATTTGATTGGTTTTCCAAAAATACTTTTTTGAATGTAATAATTTTAAATAAATAAATATATTTAATCATTATAAACTAAGTTTTGGTTCCTATATTAGCCTAATTTTGAATTTGTCAAATTCGTCTAGGAGAGCTTAAAAACATTGATTTCAAGTATCTGACTTCCCAAATTTTCCGTTCCTGAAGATTCAATTGCTAGTTACTTGATATTTTTTATTGAACAACGAAAAAGTAATTATGGAATTTAAAAAAATAAAATCACAAAAAACTTATATTACTGATAACAAATATAACTTTTATATTAAAAACTATATTAGGCCTTGTTTTTAATTTGTCAAATTCATCTAGGAGTGCTTAAAAAACACTGTTTTCAAGTGTCTGACTTTCAAAAATTTCCGGGTATGAGGTGATGGGGGTTTCACCTCGAATGGGCTCGACATTTTTCGAAACTGATTTCACTTGATATTGGTAGGCGCCCTTCTCACTCCCATAAATCACTCGATGATATCAGAAACGCAAACGGAAATCGTTTTCCCCGCAGGAAGCTATTTACAACAAAAGGTGAAGAGGAACACGCCCCCTTCGGCAACAAACTTGCGGACACCCCCCAGGTGGGCTCAACTATTGTCAGCCCCTCGAGGACCCGACTATTGTCACCCTCGTAGCTACCAACTAACAAAGCAGAGAACCGCATCTCAACTAAAAGTCACTTTTACACTGGTCTACGGTCTATGAATCGCCCATAACGCCCTACCCCGGGCTCTAAACTGCTTTTAGCGATCTGGAAGGCTTGTTATTGTTTGACTTCTTTTTTTTCTTCCCCACATTTTGGGGAAATCTGGAGAGCTCTGATAACATCTGCTGTCCGAAGCGCAGACGCGCGTCTTTACAGCTGCCTCAAGTTCCTTACGACTCTCTTATGGGTGTCATGTCAGATGACAGTCCTTTCTGGATTGACTTGTTATAGTTTGTTCTTCATTCTCATATTTAGTTGGGTGATAAACGTAGGTTACGATTGCTGACCCTGGCTACCAGCCACGTAGAGAGGCGGGGGGCACTAGACCCGATGCTCCCGGGCCCGGCCTTCATAAGGGGGAACGTATTTCCGGTTGTTTGACATTTTAGAAGCTCTCTCGTTTAATTTGGTTTGGAAGTATTGATACAGAATTAATAAATAAACTCATACAAAACACCAATAATCACGACCACCACAACCGATATTCCTTCCTTAATTTTCCTTTCTCTCGAAATGGCTTATAATTTATTACGGTGTATGGTGGCATTAGTTCACTGACGCTTTTTTTAGAGGGCCTAGAATTTTGCCCTGGACTAGCTCCATTTCTCAAAAGGATTAGTACCGAGTTCATCAACCCCCCCCCCCAAAAGAAACCATTCTGACTCCTTGAGTCAAGTGATATCGTCGGAAGATCCGTACCATATCATGAGTGTTTGAATAAGGGAACATATCCCAAACTATGATAATTTATTGGAAAAATGAATGAATGAATTTAAAATGTTTAATATGCGATACAATCCTAAAAGGAGCTTCTTTGCCCTAACTGCATGCGTTACAAAATGAAATTAAAGGAAAGTTCTGACCGGGATTCGAACTGAGACCTGCGCTTTTTTGGTTGATTAGTGAAAATAACTGCTTTCTTGACGAATAAGCCACGGAAGAGCTGGGCAGAGGTGATGTCTCGTGATTATGATGACAAAATCGATCGGATTTTTCTGACTGCCTTCGAAATGCTCAGAATTTTCGCTCTCAAACCCAGGCCGAGCGGATGGAAGACGCCTGAACTCTAGGGGAATGAGCGTGCGATGACAAAATTAAAATGAGATATACATTTGCGAGAGAAGAGAAATTAGTTTCCTCGAATAGTTCGGCCCAAATGATCCGTTGATATATTAAGAGGAATGGTCTGTAGAATCGCGATGCGGAAACGGAATGCAGTACTTGGGATGCCGATGACCCAGTGAATAATTGTATTAGATAGATGGATAGAGAAAGCATGCTTTATTGATAAGTACATTAGTAATGCATCAGAAGATAAATATAATCAAGGTAGTCATGCAAATTATCGTGGTCATAGGGACCGTCCAAGGGATTCGCCGCCAAATCAGCTATAGCTAGAGAAATAATAATAATTGCTTCCTTAACGAATTGTATAAAAAGGACATCCCTAACACATAATATAACAAATAAATAATGCTTAATAATATTCATAACATATTCATAATGTCATAGCTAGAAGTTTTCTATCAAGGATGATTAAAAACCTTATTCAATCTTCGCCTTATATCTTAGATTCCATGCTCCAATACTTTGTTCTCACAGCACGCAGTGCACTACACCTAGCTATGAAATTGAAGCAATTCTCAATATCTCCACTGCTGCACAAGTCACAGGTTTGGCTGGTGGATCCATATGGCCTGTAATTTAGCGCCAAAAGGTCCCCTCTAATTTTGAAGAGCCACTTAAAATATTGAAAGTTTTTAATGTGCATAAGTGGTACTACACCATCCTCGAGTCTGAGAACACGATATTGAGGGTGACTCAAAGAATTTAACGCATTAAACTCATACTCGCTAACCATTGCTCTCCCTACCAAGACTCCCTTCAACAAGGTTTTTCCAGAATAACTGTATTTAGAGGATTCTGGAGACCTCGAATAACACTAAAATAAATCGTTGGAAGACGATATGGCTATTGGCCGAACGTGTAATGACGGAATGGCGACTTGCTAGCTTGACGTCACACACACACGCGCGATCACACATCCACCAATCATATGTAAATACCGCGATTGACCAAATGAATTGCGGCTAGAGTTCATAAAATATGATACAAAATAAAACCTTGATGGAAACACTTGTTAGGTGTTCAAAGCACTGAACAAATCGTTTGATCTTGCATGTAGTGGCATATAACATTGGCATTGTCTTTAGCCTGCACAAGCAAACCCGCAGAGAGAAGCACACCACTACCTATCAACTTTTCATTAAATCATCAAAGATGATGAAGTGGGCCAGGTGGTTTTCCCTTCGAATCCATAAGCAGCTTGATTTGATGATATAGATGAGATCGAGAGAAGATTTTTCGATAAGAAAGGGGGAATAAAAAAAAGTTGGGAGTTATCCCGTCAGGAGTCGGGGGTCCGTGAGATGGGAGGGAGTTGGGGGCCATCGCCGGAGTCTCGGCCGAGGTGACGGCGGTGATTGATGAGAACTGGCCGGTGCTTGACAGCAATCATCTTCGAGACGCCCTCCTAATGGTTCGCCACTGAACTCATCAGATTCCTTCATCCTTTCGGCCCAAGTTCGGGGGCCTCCGAACAATATGGGGACCCCCTTTCTCACCCGTAGAGGCTCCCAACTCGACCGGGCTCGCACGGATTCGCCGCTCTTCGAACCTCCGGTAATGAAGAGATGGGGAAAATCGGCTCAGAGAGAGTAACTGGACGAGGATTTTCAAGAACCACAAACAAATGGGGAAATACGTCCCAATAGATGTTCCGTCTCAATGATTTTACATTTGGACTCAAAGTTGACATTCACAGAATCATAACTGTCATCAGTTTCACATGTTGGGTATTATGACTCTAGATTTCAAACTCAACCGGAATAGCCATATTGTGATAAAGAAAGAAGAGCTCAAAGTCAAATGCAGGAAGATGTATCGATTGTGAGGAAGAAATTCCCAGCTCTCACTTCATAACAAACAACTCATATACAAGCAGATTCTTCGCCCTATCTGTACCTACGGGATACAACTCCCAGATGTGCCAGTAAATCAAATGTTAAAACATCCAAAATTCTCAGAATAAAATTCTAAGAAGCATCATTGGTGCCCCATGGTACATGAGAAACGATGATATTAATCGAGATTTGAAGATAGATACCGTCAATCGAACCATGGTAAAATATGCACGGAAGCACTAACATCGCCTCCACAAACATTAGAACCTGCAGATATTCAATGTCCTCGACAACCAACATGAACTCCGGCGACTAAAGAGAAAGAAACCACTTGTGCTAATTAAGTAGTGCAATGAAACTAGTGCGTAACTATTCCTGCTCTTAAAGGTCACGTTTAGCTGTAAACTTACCTTATAGAAGTGAAAATAATATGAAATAAAATATTGCTAGATGAAATGTAATACTTTCAGTCGCAATAAATAAATCACAGAAAAAAAAAGTTTCACATTAACTGGAAGCTTGTGGTTCACATCCTTCAGCGGTTAAATTGCTATAGGCTCGGAACCAGATATGAGATGATGGTAGTCCTCATGTGTGGCACACGAATTTTAATTGTTTTTCAACGCTGAATCGTGTGTTAATATCCTTTTCTTGATTTGATTTGATTTGACTGTAATTACAGCCAAAAAAGTCACTTTATTAGGAGGAAGTCATTGATTTTCCGTGGAATCCTTTCCTAATATTTTTTCCCTTCACGAATTATTTCTCCTTTGTGCAGCTTGACATTGCTGTTTACCTAATTTTTTGATGTGTAAAAGTTACCTGTTATTTTACAATTTTTTTAAAACTTTATCGGGATTGAGAATAATAGCGTTGTTCCTATTTTTTTTCGTCCACAATTAGAGAATATAAGGGGTTGGAGCGTAGTTACTGGGACACCCTGTATAAGAAAGACCAGGTGGATTACTTTTAAGGGTTTCGTTGAGAGTCATAAATGTTTCTATGCGTCCGTATCACAAAGTATGTCTACACCACCCACGTTGACCTTAACGTTGTGTATCAATCGTGAGCCGTTGATTGGAAATTCCAGGGTTGAAGCAAAATAAATATCTTCGCATAGCATTTGGTAGAAGAAACATATGTTTCGGAGGCAAAAAAGAATGTCACGGCCAGGAATCGAACCTGGGTTCCCCAGAGATTCATTTGTAGTTGGGTGTGCTTGCCACTACACCACCGCGACTGCCGAACAATGCTAAAATCGCGAGGAAGATGTCATTCCTCGAGCCTCGCATAGTGGAACTAATTACCAACTTGACTAATCCTTTTTTTATTGCACAACTCCTAAGGGAAATTTCCTCGCTGGGTTTTCACTTGGTAAAACACTTTTATTCATTTTCATCTATTATAACAAACAAAAAAATTTTTTGTTTGTTTGTAAGACGCGGATAACTAGTGTGAACAATTCTAATATCTAAGAAAGAGAAGGCAGATTACTTTTAATGGTTTCGTTCAGAGTCATACAATTTATTTTTATTATGAATATAAGGTTAGATAATCTGCCGTAGAATGAACAAAGACCATTGATATACGAGGAAGGACAATTTAACAGAAAAATAATAATCTATTGATTAATCGTTAGCAAGGGGGTTTTGGAACTCTATACATCTTCAAACGTAAACCAACAAATTTGCAAACGGATGAGGGGGGGGGGATTAATTGATTTCCTCTTGATTGATTACAAAGGTTCATAGCTGAAAATAATCAAAAAGCGCTGCACATTATTTCACAAAGGTTTTTATTTTTTACACCTCCTCATAACACTTCCCAACACACAACTTTTCTTCACCGCCAAGTCGTCGAAACAAGAAAACGAAAAATTGACATTTACGCCCGTTGTCAGCATTTTCATCCCTAAAATGAGATTTTCTTAGCCGGATGAGCTTCGATAGCTATAAAACATATATATAAAACATATCCCAGTCAATTTGTGTCTTAAATGACTAAAAAATGACACCCCACTTGCTTCCATAAGTAAAAGCCTTTTAAAGAGGCGCGTTTATGACACTGTACTACGTATGCGTTTGAAGCGATCGTGCTCTATACAAGTGAGGACCACTAGATTCGAACTGGAGTCCATTCGCGAAAGTACGAATTTCTTATAAGGTCTCTTATGGCCTGTAAGGTAGACAGATACTGCAGGTTTTGAATCTACTCAGCTTGAAACAATGTTCGAGAGGGGGTTATACAAGTTTATTGCTATGAATCACTATGGTTTATTATTGAGAATAGCAATCCAAAACAGAACCTAAACACATAAGGACGTTCACCACGAACCAAAAACAGCGAGACGGGAGAAAATGAGGCTGTTTAGTCGCAAATAAGTTGATGGATTTAATGATAGGCTCCCACCTCAGGGCTTCGTGTAAGTTAGTCTGTTTCTCCGAGCTGGTGAGTCTGTAGTTTTCGATTGGGAGGTCAGCTGAGCGCCTTTTTATTGAGGCCTGACCGTGTCCCAGCAGCGGGAGGTCTTCATTAGGATACGAAACGTCCATCATTTTCAGTGAAGTTACCTCGTGAAACTTCATTACTTTCTAAAACTCCTGGTGCGAGGCTTCGCCCAACGCTCCATTAACAGCGGCAAGAACTTCGCCCCGACACCCCATTCGATTCTCACTTGACTTACAGTTATTATTAAGGACGTTTTTGAGTAAACGTGAAATAGGACTCCTGCCTGTTGCATTTGTTGCTGGTACGTGAATGAGGCCTGTACATTATTGTTATATAATTGGTCTTTGTATCTGAGTTTACCTATCACCTAAAGATTCACCCTGAACAAGAGAAATACGCAAGAGATATTTTTTGACCTAATGATACGTCATCCCTTTACCTATGTTAAATTGATCTAAAATTTGACACTTCGTCAGCAAAAAATTCCTTCCTATCGATGGTATTGGGAAAAAAACTTGTTCTAAATAATACTCTTCAACTCAAAAAAACATCAGAGTTTACAATTTTTTTTTTTCTTTTACATTTGTATCCAGTTTTAGCACATTTTAATGAAATTTAAGCACAATCTTCATCATAAATTTGGCTTAAATTATTAAATGACTCATTTCATTGTTGATGAATATTTTTTGAGTAATTTCCAGCTAAACAATGTAAATTTAACGATTTTAACCTTTTTTTATCTTTTTGTGTGATTTGTTTTTTTGGTACAATTTTTGACATTTAAACAATTTTATGTGCTCTAAATAAATATAACGGTTAAATATAACAGTGAAATAAAATAAAGATATCTCTATTTAACCTTCATGTTTAACCGAATGAATTCATAGTAAATCTGTATTTTGCTTCCGAGTCTGCGAAGCAGCGGAAGCCTTGTGTTCACTTTCGGGAGCCAAACAATTTTTTTGTCCGAATTCAAAATTTCCACTCGCATTTTTCGTTTCATAGCCTAATGAAAAAAATTGGTTCCGTGTCTGTCAGTCTGTCTGTCTGTCCTCATTTCCTTGTTACAGCCATAACTTCCACAATTTGGCAACATGGATTTAACTATCCAAGCCAAAATAAAAGAATTAAAAATTTCCACAATTTTGGATGAATTTAGCTCATATTTTGAGGGACTATGCGGATAAGGCCTCTTGAGGTCACATTGGAATTCCATCTCAATATAATCAGCGGTACGCTCGTCGCATACGCTAACGAGAAATTCTTGAAATAGGTATCACTTTCACAGTTTTGATTCAATTCAGCTCATATGACAAAGGATGTAACTAGGAAGCTGCTATGCCACCTCCTTGGCAGCGTATTTTCCTTTGAATACGACAAATGCGAACTGAACCATACACCCATTATTACAATATATGTTATAATCTTTTATTAGATAACAGCCTAGTTAGGTTTAATTCACATTACTTATTGTTCATTCTATGTGGTTCTTTTAGCTTTGAAGAAGTTCTAAAAATAAAACGAAACGTTTGCGATATAGTTATAGTTTTCCATTACCAACCAAGAACTTGAACGAATTGATACGAGAAACTGATTGTGTTTTCGTGTAGTATCGCGAGAGGATACTGAGATCTCAACCTAGCAAATACAGATAGTTGGGCTAATTTTGCTCTACTCCGATAATGGCGATTTTCAAGTGTGGTTTCGAACTTCAGATTCGGGGTATAAGACTGAACTAGTAGTTACTATTCACCCACTTCTGTAATCCCAACAATAACATTTGCTAAAAAAAACACACATATGCTGACCTTCATCATGTATGTCCATTTGTGATTCATCAAGGATTTGAGTTCTGTAAATAGATGAACCCGATTGTGATGAAATTCATAGGGGCCCATCTATAAAGTCGGGCGACGTTTGTCAAGGCGTTCGTGCTGTTCTCGTGATATTTAAAGTCAAAAATGAAAGAAAACCTTCTTCTCCCGGTAAATAAAACCGCCGGCGGAGCTTGAGGCGAGAATTACATTGTTTCCACGAGCTCGCGTGTCGATTGATATATCGATCCGATAAATCGATGGGGGATCGGGCCGATTGAGTCGGACACCGAGGACGCGGCCCAGCGGGGTCCGCCCCAACAGCTGAGGTGTCCGCCCTTGTTACAAAAGACGGTAAAGGAGGCTTTAACTCAGCTCCAAGCGTTTTACTTAGCTCCGGGGGGAGCGCTAAGTTATCACGGGATTCAGGGCCGTTAGTTACCGAGGGGGTTCCCGCGTCTTATTTTACGCTGTAGCGGGTTCGGGAGAGGTGGGGGGGGGGGGACTTTTACAAGTTTTTGAGAGACGTGCAGTGGAGGTGCCAGAATTTGTTCGCCGGGTGACGTTATGTATCTACGACACGCGAGGAAACCGAGTCCTTCCCACCTCAATCTGTACCACTTTCCCTTTTACAAGTTCCAGAAGTAGAAGTATGCAACATCAACAGTTGGGAAGAAACGCGAATTCCTTGATCAAACCGGGTGTTAACAAAACACTAAATTACAACAAGTTTTGCCCTTTAACCCAACAAACTTTTGTAACCCACATAAAAAATGAAGTTTTTTCAATTTTGATTTCCCCCTGATTTTGACTCTACTCGTGAAATTAGTCATAACTTCCCTAGTTGTAGTTACATACAAATTCAAATTTGAGGATACCGTTGGAGAGACTTTAAATTTCCTATCGAATAGATGCATCTTTTTTGTAGAATTATAGATAGAGACATGAAAAAACTCTTTGTGAGACAAATTTTACTTGATTCGGGAAACTTGGAGTTTTTTCAATCGGTAGCTGATCTGTTACCACCAATACGTTTATAAGATGAACGAACGGTGAAAATTGCGCCAAGTATTCACCTTTCCAACGGATTTTTCCTTTGAAAACTTTTAGGGGGGCGAAAACTGGGTTTGAATGCTAAAAAACGAGAACTTTTAAAGGAAAATAGGGTGTATCTATTTGCATGTCCACCAAATGGATTTCACCAACGCTGAACTCCGATCGATCATCGTTCAGCTTCTAGAAACTTATGCATAATAGGAGAAAAAAAATGCAAGTGTCTTTAAGTGAGATGAACGATTTTCATGACCAGAAACTGAAGTATTTACATTTCCCTAGCAACTAGTAGGAAAGTCATTTGAGTTGGATCCATTGTTGCGCAACAGAAGTTCTTATACTAGCAGTACAGATTTGGTTATTCTGTTGAGATAGGAACTCATCAACTTGAGCCAAACTTTTTCAACATTAAGGAAGCAATCATATGATTCATCAAAACAGTTGATTTGAACGTCTTCCAGAAATTTCCGAAGTTCCTTTTCAAAACTGTTGGTTCACTCCAAGATCGACATAATGTTTTTGTTGAAATCGTCATTTGCATTCAGGGAGGCGGTCACGAACAGAGTCAAAAGGCACCAGAGACGAGTCGCCTGGAATTTGAATGTCGCCTGAAGTCTATGGGGAAAAAAGACGTTGTTGGAGAAACCCTGGCGCCAAGCGTGTTCTATATATATAGTATTATATGTCTACATATGCATATATATACATGAATTCTGGGAGTTAGTGTCCGCGGTTTCATGCTAATTCTGACGACGTCCTTGCACGGGTGTAAGTCGCCTCGACGGATTTGTAACGCCAGCGGGACGAATGAGGTGACGTGAATGGGTAAACACACCTCCCCAGAACCTGTAGGCGATCGCAACTGGTTATAAGGAGGAGGGACATTACAGGTTATGAGTAGAGTTTGGATCAATATTCAAAAATATAGCCGAAATACGCAACAAAAGTTAGCAAAATGTGGGAAAAAATGCAAAATGATCCGCAATTTGAAATTTTCGTCCAATTTTTGGGTTTTTATTGAGAAGTTTAATATGGGAATGAGGAATATAACCCCAAACTCTTAATCATCTATATTTTATAAAATGACAGCAAATAAAACGGTACAACATTAAATGAAGATTAAAATTTCAATGTGTAAGTGTAGGTATAGATTAATTTTCCTGGACTATCAACACTTTTTCGAGGTTTACGACTGTGAAATTCCTTCGTCGGTCTGATAGAGTCATTTTCAGCGCGGAAAATGATCTTTCAACGTCGCAGCTGCCAACAGGAAGGAATTTTAACGTGGACATTTCCCATGAGGTCGATTTCGGCTAGTTTCACACAGAAGAATATCTCCAGTCGGGGAAAACCCGGTCAACTACCCAGAGAGTACATTTCAGTGTAGGGACACAGATATTCCTTAGAAATATGCCATTTATATCCATAACTCAGTAACACATGCAAATGCATATAATGTGCAAAAAACAGCAAAATATACCGTTATAAAGGCCCAAAACATCTTCAAATACATCAATTCGGATAAGTGTGGCACTTTCTATTGAAAAGAACCTTATATGCGAGATATGCAAAATCCGCATTCAATGTATGGCAAGGCTTTCGATTCAGAGCTTTTTACAATGGTGCAAAACGACCAACATGCGGCCTAAACCACCTTTTTAGGACGTCCCTGTCCGCTCCGTTAGTAGAAGGAAGGCCTGTTAGAATTATCATCATGAGGAAAATATGCACCAAATCATTCGAAAGAAGAATATTGAAAGGGCATCAAATTTAACTAGGGAAGTAATATTAGAAGAAAAATAATTGATCAGTGTACCATATTACGGACAAATTTCGGATAAAGTCTGTCATCTGGAGGTTTCAAATAGGTTTTAAAACTAAAAACGCTGCAAATTCTTTCACTGGGGTTTATCATTCAATTTTATTCATTTGGCTTGCATTCATGATTTGAATTTCTACTAAGCTTTGGAGTGTGCGTGTTTCACAGGTGATAGAGCGATTATTGAATTTCAGGAGATATGCAATGCATAGAGCACGTAAATCGGTTCTCAACCAAAATACCTATTTGGATTGATCAGTTGATCATATTTGTGTGCCTCCTGAAATTCAATAATCGCTCTTTTCAAATTTTTTTTTTTTTTTTTAATGGGGCAAAAATGTTCCTGCCGAACGCGGGGAACGACACCAAGGACCTGGGAATGTGAGTACCGCACCAAACCCCTGCGCTACGGGCTTACTTAGCTATTAAGGGGTTACTGCTCTAATTTGTTTGCTTAGCAATGCGAAGACTGATGTTGGCAGCATAAGATCATGCCATACATCGGGAAAGGTTTGAGCTACAGACCTGGGGAGGGGCTCATTCGATTCCTCATGAAAAGTTCTTCAAAAAAAGTCCATAGTTAGGCCGCCTTGCTTTTGTTTTGAGATTTTTAGTGATTTTACACAACTTTGACAACCGTTAAGCGGCACTTTAAGCGGGGGGTCAGAAGAGCGATTACAACGATTTATAATCGAATAATAATCGAAAATAATCTCAAAGCTTCAGTAGTTTCTGTGAAATATAAAGTTAACGCACAAGATGAAAGTGAGGTTTATTAACTTAAATGGTCTTACGGGCTCGAATATTGTGGATAGATAGATAGAAAATTTGGGGGAAAATGATAGAAGATCAAGAATATTTTGGGGATGACAAACGAGGGTCAGCATTTGCCAATGATTATGTTCAACCGCCTCTTTCGCTTCCCGACCAATAGAATCGTATATCCGTTTACTTTCACAGAAACCACTTGATTGGATGTTTTCCACACCCCCTGACCAATGGGATTAAAGCTCCTTTTCACCTGTCATTATATAACCACTGTTTTTCTCGAATGCAATGGCCGCTCAAGTATTTGTGTTCAGAATACAATTACAAGATAATCGGGGGTAGGTGTCGCTTTAGATAATGTACCACTGACTACATCTGATATACATCGATATTTGATACACAGAAGAGCTATCTACTACAAACATAATAAAACGCGCAATAATTTTCAGCGTTTTACAATTAGCAGAGCTAACCTCTTGCACCAAATATAAAAATGGTTGCAAATTTTGTGAATAGCACGGCAATGAGCGCTACGGCTTGTAGGTACATGAAATTTGCATGTTACAAGATCACAATTTACGCTTACCTAAATCTTGTTAGGCAACACATTGGCTCTTCTCTTCTGGGAGCTGATAACAGGATTTTTCAAGCTCATTCTCAATTTTTAATCCGCCGTTTAAAAATGACAGACCGCATCGAAATTGACGATAAACGACGACGACATAAACCTATCAATTTAGATGGGGATGGAAAGGGGTTGAAAAGAGGGTTTTATGTAGTTGGAGCCGCGTTATGAACTGGTCCCAACGGATGTAATAGGACACCATATCAGCGGCTGGTTGTGGGGTTCGGGGCGGTGGAACAAGGGTGATCACAAGACCAGAACGCCCCAGGGGAGGGATTTGAGATTCGACTCGAGTTTAAGGGAGTAATGGTGGCCGATGACACCTGGATTTCCCTTTGACGCCGTCGAATGGGACGAAATAAAAGAGAAATGAAAGTACGGAGTCACAGCGAAGAGCCGAAACATCGGTTGCGGTACTGTGGATTCGAGGCATCAATCTGGAAACCGAACTCAGTCACAAAATGGGCTGACACTTCAACAAAAAACACGAATGGGACTGCTAAAAACCGCTTAGTATAATATGAAGATCGAATCAGGTGATATAAATGCAATGGCAAATTGTTTTCAAGACTTCTTTTCAACATCGAGTTTTTTACAAAGACCAATGTCGTATATTTACGGTCAAATGGCGGGTCGGTAGGTATTTTATTTTATCTTGCTAAATTTCAGTTGTTCTATACAGATTTCTGCCTAAGTATAACATGTACCATGTATAACATGTACAACAATGTGTATCATGTATAACATGTAGCAGTTACTGGAACTGCCACGCGAATGAGGACCGATGCCAGTTGATTTCACCCTCAAGAGGCAAGTTGATACATTAATCGTTCCCTAGCAGTCTGTCAAATGGTAAGTGTCACTCCATATTTGCGGTTTCCTTTATTACCTGAAAGCTCCCTTGATTCAACGCACCTGTATCAGATTAGAGAATATCTATATAAACTCCAATCCGATTTGTCATTTTTTTTTTAGATATCCAATTCACCATTAATTTTCATTTTCGAAATATCATCATTGAACTCGTTAAGTAAGTTTTTGGTTTAGAAATAGGTGTTGAATATCAAGAGTGATTCCAACACTTTTTCATGACAGCAGAAGGGTCCCACCCTCTGTTATACGAAAACCAACGTACAATTAGGAAATGAAACATCAAATTAAAATTCTTTCGTCATATTGAAACTTTATTTTATTTTTTCTTGGCAAAATTTACAATTTTGTAGGTATATTCTTACCCCAGTTTCACTTATTTGCTTCCACTGCCAAGTACAAACTAACTAGGTCCCTACTACTAACTTACCTACTAACTTTAACCACCACAAAAGTATCCTGAGGGAATCACCCAGAGCTGCATGCCTAACAGAAAAGAAGTTTAAAGATGATTCCGATGAACCTAGCTGACAACCAAACTAACACCTATAAAATTTATAGGTTACAGTGTTATTTAATAACCTGTATTAAAACGATCCTAATCAAAACTATAATCTTCGCGATAAAATCGTTCGCGGGCAGAATTTCAATATTGGATCAACCAGAATTGTACCCCCCGACTGCTGTGACGTTGACCCTTATCCAAAAATAAAGCACCAGACACTGAAACCGTAAGAAGCTATTGGATCCCTACTTCAATTGGATACGCATTGTGTTGCACCTTTTGAAAATGTTTTCATATCCGCTTTTGATTCGTACAGAAGGACGATCAAAGGTTGTTTTTCACGGAGTTCTAAGTGAGACGAAGTCATCTAACAGTCTTTGAAACATCTAGATGCCAATTTCAAGCTATGGGGACACAGTGATCAGCTGAAGGCGAAGTTCGTCCCCAATCGATCTACCTTTGCTGAAATATAAACTATGCCGTTTTTACGTCATTTGGAATACAATTACAAGACAGGGAGGCGTGAGGTGGAATGTACTACGGCAGGGGTGCTCAAACTTAAACTGCTGGCTATCTTCCTCAATATTTTTAGACTACTTACGACCGACTCTGAGAAGCTGCAAGTATGTGTGATGCAGGATTGTCGTACGTACACGATACACCCTACCTACCTAGGTAGGGTGAACCGTAGCATATATAGATATTAGCTTTCCGCACAATTTACATTATTTTAGTCAAGGTTTGGGTTAGGTTTACTTAAGTTCTTCCCTACAATATCAATGAAAAAAACTCCTAGTCACTCAAAACTGCGTGTTTATTGGTTGTTACAAAACAAAAGAGTTACATATGGTGTTAAACTTAACTAAGGAGTGACTTTGGATGTTGAAGCGTGGCACTGCATGTCCTCAGCATACTTTTCATAAGATGGTGCGTAACCGCTGAGTGCTAATCGCAAGTATGATGACATATGATCGTCAGTTAGTCGAGTGCGATATTTTGACTTAATTATCTTCGTTTCAGAAAATGCAGACTCGCAAGAGTAAGTTGACCCAAACATTGCCATCAGTTGAAGGGCGATTTGTCTTAGATTCGGATATTTATCTTCAGATATAAAACACCCGAAATTTGTATCAGATGCTGCAGCTTCGGATATACATCTGTATATCTGATATAATCTGCACCAACTCATTTTCAACAGAACATGAATTCATATTAAACTGACTTGCTACTTCAGTAGCCAATTCCTCAGAGTTTTTACATGAAAAAGGATAACGCAAATAAATGACGCTATATTTACCAGTTTACTGCAATCATAAAAACGCATTTCATATTTGATAATTCAGCCTCATACGTATCATAATTCAGCTGAGGAATCCTTGCTTTCAAAGACAGAAAATGTATCAGATCCTTTCTTTTCAGTTGATCTATCGTTAGTTGCAATTTACTTTTGAATGCGTTTACTGCGCTAATCATCTCAATAATAGTTTTTCCTTTACCTTGAAGCTCCAAGTTAATGGTGTTTAAGTGCATTGTGATGTCAGTCAAAAATGACAAATTAGTCAGCCATCTTTCGTCTAGAAAAGCTTTTATTTCGGGCAACAATTCTTGAAACCTTTCTAGGAATTTTCCGCGACTCAACCATCTGACGTCCGTGTGTAGAACTAAATCAGTGTGTTCAGCTGACTCCCTATCTTCCAACTGCAACTTGAAGAGCCGCCGTTGCAACTACGTGCACGGATGGAATTCACAATTTTTGTTGCAATGCCCATAATTTTCTCCCTGTTTAAAACTTTTGAACACAAAACTTGTTGATGTATAATGCAATGGAATAAAAAAAATTGAAGGGAATTCTTCATTAGCTCGACACAATGCCACAAAACCGTTCTTGTTCCCGATCATTGCTGGTGCTCCATCGGTTGTAATGCACACTAATTTATATATTGCTAGATTGTAGTTTTTTTACAAAATTGGAGAAAATACCATCTGAATAAAAATACACAGCTGGGCATTGTCTGTCATATCGGTGGATTCTTCTCGAGATCTACTCAAAAAGCACTCGCGATCGACCGTTTGAGCACCCCTGTTATACGGAATGTACGACTACAGAATGTCTACGTCTAATATACATAGATCAATGATTTACGTAGAAAAGGTTATTCTAACTTAGAAGTAATAAACCGCTATGTAATAACCTGCAGCGTTTTTTCTCGTTTACCTGTGAAGTCCGACGGAGCTGTTGATGGAAACAGCCCAACTCGACCCGCCTTCACGCTTTCCGACCTCAACTTCCCCCTTTTTCCACAGCTTTATCTCTCAAGTTGCTCGTTTCCTCCTTTTTTCTCTCGGCCCTTACTCACTTTTAATTGGCCCTCGGGGTCCTTATCGGGTGTTGACGGCGGTAGGGCGGTTATCTCCTCACAGTGATGTATTACTCCACCTCGCTGGGACTCCTTCAATTAATACAACTAATGCCAAAGCTCGTCATTAAATTGCTTGACCGAATGATACATTTTTTTAAACTCATGCCGAGGCAGCTCTATGACGACTTTTGGGAAAATTATCGTGTTGAATGTGAAAAATATGAATTCCATATATGAATATGAGTCCAAGGGAAAAACGATGATAGCCACTTTTGCTCCATGTTGAGGT
Source organism: Creontiades dilutus (assembly GCA_031894815.1). Taxonomy (NCBI): domain Eukaryota; kingdom Metazoa; phylum Arthropoda; class Insecta; order Hemiptera; family Miridae; genus Creontiades; species Creontiades dilutus. The sequence continues at coordinate 1,420,764 of JAVIWC010000084.1, read as the reverse complement.
TTCTATTGCACTGCAATCTGTAGTTCATTACCAACACTACTGACACACAATTATATAAGGAGAAAAGAACGACGAGGATATTATAAAAATACTGTATACAAAAACAGTGCACTGTGGAAAAAAGACTAAAGTCCCCTGGGAGCCTTAGGAAAAACGATAGGAGTCCATGAAAGCACCGCCCTCAACACCGTCTATACCAGGGATCTCCAAACTATTTGCCCCATGGGAAGTATCATAATGTGGAGGAGGAAAATTTTGAAAATTAGACACTTGGAAACAGTGTTTTAAGCAGTCCTAGACGAGTTTGACAAATACAAAAGTAGGCCTAATATAGGTTCAAAAATTAGTTTTTAGTGATTATATTTTTTTTAAATTCCATAATTAGTTTTTCGTTGTTCAATAAAAAATATTAACAATTGAATTTTCAGTCTTTGAAAATATTGAAAGTCAGACACTTGAGCACAGGGTTTTTAGTAAGTACTCCTAGACGAATTTGACAAATTCAAAATTAGGCCTAATATTGGTTGGCCGGGTCCACCCTTCGTGTCTGGCGTCTGGCGGAGGGGAGTAAGGGTAGCTTTCACTGGGTCACATGGCTGACCGTTCTTTCTATTCTGGCGGTAGCATAATTTTTTCCATTGGCGCTCAGTGGGCAGAATCGCCAATTTAGGTGGACAAAAGTCAAGTCAAAAGTTTGGAATTTCCGAGTGCATTACCTTTTTATCATTAGTCAGTGAGTCTCTTAATACTAATATTTCTCACCATACCGTGTTTACAAACAAATAATAAAGGGGTGAATCAGTCATATTTACACAAGTGCCTGATAACTGGCAGTTGGATTATCTTTATTCGATGGCCATTCATTATGTTCAAGGTGTGTGTAGCGCGAAGTTTTATTGCTTTTTTTCAACAATGGACATTGCTGAGACAGGTAAGACATTAAATTTCTACATCCGTTATTGAATATACATTGCACTCTACCTGCAGATTTAACTTAGCAATTTGTAAATGTATGCCTCCATTCAATAACGAAAAACTATATTAACCCCAAGGATTTGTTTGCAGGATTTGTTTCATCAATCCTTCTAGTTTTTAAATGTTGCAAAGAATTTTCGCGATTTTGTGCGTTTTGGGTGATACATAATTTTGTTTCAGCCAAATTTTACCGAATAAATTTGATTTTAGACCACCCTGTGCTCGCCAATTGTGTCAAAAAATTGATTAGATTTTTTAATATTATTTTTCCCATATTCTGGGACTTTAATCGTTGAATTTAGGAAAGTTTTAAATTTTAGCGAACCAATTTGATTTTAGACCACTGTGTGCTCGCCAATGGTGTCAACAAATCAATTAGATTTATTTCATTATTGGTTTATTATTCAATAATAAACCATTGTAATCGCTCTTAAAAAAAAAAATGTCTAACCCCCCCTGAAAATTTCATGGTTTACGTTTCAAAGGGTGTAGAATCCAAATCTGCAATAAAAATTTTTCCGTCCGTCCGTCGTACGCCAAACACAATTTCTCCGAAACGGCTGGAGCAAAAAATTTGAAATTTTCAGGAAAAATCCATGTTGGTCCGATAACGCCCCAATTCTTGAGCCAGCTCTCTCACTTAATTTAAAGCGCCCTTTAAGGGTTGTCAAAGTTTTGTAAAATCCCTAAAAACCCCAAAATAAAGTCGAGGCGGCCTAAATATGGACTTTTTTTAAGAACATTCCATGAGGAATCGAATGAGCCCCTCCCCAGGTCTGTAGCTCAAACCATTCCCGATGTATGGCCCGAGTTATGGTGCCAACATTTGCATCCAGATCCACTTCATCACTAGATTACTGCGATCAAAACAAACACAAGAGTTTTTTTTCACAGGTGATTGAGCGATTATTGAATTTCAGAAGATATGCATAGAGCACGTAAATCGGTTCTCATCCAAAGCACCTATTTGGATTGATCAGTTGATCATATTTGTGTGCCTCCTCTACATCAGTCTACCTCTGGCTACATCGTTTAAATTTGGAATTGGGGAAGTTTTGACGCAATACGAGTGCTAAAGTGACTTGATAAATTATAGATGTTTTTATTGTGGGGGAGTATTGAGGTTCAATAAAAGAAAAAAACGCTGCAAATTCTTTCACTGGGGTTTATTATTCATTTGGCTTGCATTCATGTTTAGAATTTCTCCTAAGCTTCGGAGTGTGCGTGTTTCACAGGTGGTAGAACGATTATTGAATTTCAGGAGATATGCATAGAGCACGTAAATCTGTTCTCAACCAAAATACCTATTTGGATTGATCAGTTGATTATATTTGTGTGCCTCCTGAAATTCAATAATCACTGTATCACCTGTGAAATACGCACACGCCAAAGCTTAGGAGAAATTCAAATCATGAACGCAAGCCAATTAAATAATAAACCCCAGTGAAAGAATTTGCTGCGTGTTTTTTTCGTGGTTTTAATTATTGCAACTGATTGTAAGATACACTAGGTATCATAGAAATTCAATATTCATTATCGAAATTACTCATTTTCCTTGAATTTGTGTGTTCAGTTCATTCATTCGGAGCTTACCTCATGGAGTTACCGTGCAGGGAGCATTCCCGTGACGAGCATCATTGGCTAGGCAGGTAAGCCCAGCTCAAGGGAGAAATTCTTCTTCCAAATGATGAATGTGGGATATCACTCCGAGGCGATCAGTTTGATCAAGTAGCAAGTCAAACAAAAGGGGAAAGATTATTTATGGCGCGGGACGTGTGGGACATTCGAAACAAACATTTCATTTAGTGGGGGCCCCAGATCCAGATTGATGTCGGCCAATAAGACTCGCTCCTCGGGAGAGGTATCCATTGAAGAGGTATAAAGACGTATTCCTTCTCTCTGCACGGGTCCACGATATCCATCATTTCAATCTCTTAAACGTGGACGAGGATGGCGCTCAGTCAATGTCCGTCGTCGCAGGCACGCCCTTGCGAGGTGGCGTCCCCCGCTGGCTTCTTCCTCTTCACAGAAGCGCGTCGTATCGCTCACTCCATCAATCCAATTGCTTCAGTCCATCTTTTTTCCTCCATCCGAATACTCATCAGACAGCTCTGCATCCGTTTCAACGATCAATCCTGACGTTACCAAGAGACTTATTGCTGCTCAAAGACTGCATGACTTCAAGAACGTGATGAACAATGTAAAAACGGGAAAGATGTTTAAAACTTCCCGATTTCCTGCACAATACGGCTTTCAATTTTAAACACATTGGTAAGTACCGCACGTATTACGAAGACTAGCCCAAGTCCCGTTTTTATATGATCACACTTGAAAACGTACACTTGAAATTTTGAAACTAGCCCAAAATCCGAATCAAACATAAAAAAAAGCACGGAAATTGGTTAGAGTTCTACAAGGTAAGGACAGCTCTAAAATGGATTTTCTATTACTCCCTCCACCCCCCCTCCTTCAAATTCAAAATCCCCGAGGTTCGTTGCACGACTGGACTAAAATTGGGGTCAAACAACAAAATTTTGAAAAATCGACAAAATCAAACAAAAATAGTGAAGAAATAACGATTTATCACTTTTATTCCCTCCAATCACCCCCTTTCATAACGAAAATCGAATTTTCTGGAATAATTGTCAATACTAGATCAAAATCTTGATTGAACAAAAAAAGAATGACATCAAACGAGCAGGGATTTTAGATTCAGCAGCGATGAAAAGGATTGGCTACCTCCTCCATCATCAATCCCCCCCTATATAAAAGCAAAATTTTCGATGTTAGTTTCATAACTAGACTAAAGTATGGATAAAATAAAATTAGAATCATGAAAATCGGTTAAAAAATAAAGCCTCAGTAGCGTCGACAAAATGTGTGCAAGACACGCGTTTTTTCGGTATTACCCCCTCCAATTCCTCTCTTCGATGCTGCGGGCCTAAACCTGGCGACAATTTTTTTTTTTTTTTTTTTACCGATACATGCCAAAGGGGTGTCATTTTTCCGTAAGATAGGTCAGAAATATTAATAAATCATTAAAAATTCACCCGAAGCTAATAATCGCAATTTATTAAGCTAAAGGTGTGCCCACACACTTCACAATGGCACAAACAATCACGCACTCCTTCACAGAATAGGGAGAGTAGACGATCCAACTTGTCCGAACTGTGATGGAGGAGATGATGAAGTGTTTCACATATTCTTCGTGTGTAAGCCGTGGGATACACAAAGAAGATGGCTGCAGGATGACCTGGAAATGCCATCTGAGGACATGACACCGGCGAATATATTAGCCGAAATGCTTGAAAGAGAGGAGCATTGGACCTCTATAGTTGTCAACGTCGAAGGCATCCGTCAGAGAAAGATCGCCCGAAAACGGGAGAGACAGAGGAGGCTACCAATGGACCGAGAGGAATAAATGCATCCCAAGGACTTGGCCTGAAGTAATGTGTTGAACAGTACCAGGACGAGTTAAGTGGGAAAGAAGGTGAGGTTTTAGTGGGTTTGAATCCTGCAAAACCCGAAGAGCGGTCCCTTCTGGGTATCTTACGAAATCCGATTTTCACCTTAGGATATTAAAGATTCCCTCACCTGCCTACCGGAAAAAAACAATCACGCGTTATCCAAAAAATTATCAATTCCATGAGTTATAAATGGCAGCATTTTAGTAAGTAAAACGAATTGAATACATTGGGGTCCAAAATCCCCCCCCCCCCCCCATCTTATTGTAGGTTAAATGAAAAAATGTGCTGGTTGTACTTCAACCTTAATTTGAGAGCACACTTTATCCGTCATGGAGGTCCTAACATCTCTTTTAAAGTGCTATTGGTGAAAGCAGTTTTCCGCACATACTACAGATTATATCATCGATAAGTCATTACTGCATCGATTATTTGCTGCCACCGAGTCTTCCTATAGATAGCTGAAGCGGTGGCTTACATCTACACGTACAGGCCATCGGTGATTTATAAACGAAAGTGACCTGATACCCTGACAGTGGTAAGTTATTCGGAAGACGGGAAAACAAGTTGATAAGGGAGAATATCAGGTCGGAGCTAAACTGTAACCGAGGGGGGTCCTAAGCCCGCTCGCTTGCGTCCCAACTTTATGAGCCTACGTGCCCCGACTTCCGGGTGTTTCCATCACGTACTCAACAAGTTTCGGTTGCATATTTTACGGCCCTACACGTTTCCATAGCAACAGCTAACGACACTTAAAATTCACAGAAGATTATTATTTTCATTTTTGAAAGCTCCATTTCTACGATCGATTAGGAACGAAATTAGCGAGAAAGGTCTTACACGTATCACTGTGTCGCCAGGCCTTTTAATTGACTTCTAAATGTTCCAAAGATAGTTTTATGACTTCGTCATTTTTGTGATGAAAACCAAAAAAACGTGAGGTCTGAGCTAAACCGCGAGGCTGATGGCGGAATTTTATCTTGAATGCTTTACAAAGTATTTCAACCTTGTAACGCCGGAAGGTTTTTACAAGTAAACAATTTCATTTCAAAGTACTTCTAATATCCATAGATAACTGAGCTATCTAATACAGGAATGATAAACCTCTGAGTAATAATTTCCAGCGATTTTTATTCACGAAAAAGCATATTTACCAAGATGGAACGTGTAAAATTTGTGAGAGATTGGTGACAAAATGGAAACGAAATGATCCGAGGTTGACATTCGTCGGCTGTTTCTGAAAACTGCTACATTTGTTCGAAATATTTTATCAATAACTTAATCAAAGTAGATGTCAATATCATTCCCAAAGACACAGTAAGTGTCACATTAATTCGGTTTTTTCGATTACTATATATATAAATCATGCGTTTTATGTTAAAGTTCGGTGGTAGGATCCCACTAACTTCTCCTCCATAGAATGCTCAAAATAGGTAAATAGAACAATTCTATTTCTTTTTCTAATATTTAATATGGATTGGTCTGGTAAGTACTGTTCTCAACAATCAATTCATGATTCACAGTTCAATGATACCAAAAATGAAAATGACTTGCAGAAAACGGTGAGGAGACCACAGTAAAGCGTCCGTTCTTTCCGAAGTACCAGAGAGCCATATTGGTAAGCAAAGCATCCCTTTGTTCGGTTTTTACACGATGACACTTATACACATAATTATAAACACATAACGAGCACTTGAGTGGACCATATTCTTAATAGAACAAAAAAGAGTGAAAATTGGCGGAAAATTTTAGTAGTTATAAAGATCGCTTGAACGAATCGCCTATCTACACCTCTTCCTTCACGACATCTAATTCAAAATTTCTATTTCGATTCACAAAAAGGTTTTTTCAACAAATAAAAAATAAAATAAAAAACATGGAAATGGTGAAGAAATAACAATTCATCAGTATTACCCCCTCTATTCACTCCTATTCATAATGAAACTTGAAGGAGCTGAATGATTTTTAAACACTAAACCAAAATCATAATTGAAAGAAAAAAGAATGACGCGAATCAGTCGAAAATTCTAGCTTGAGCAGCGGAGAAAAGGTTTATATGTTACCACTCCCATTCCCTTCCAGTCAGCAAAAGCAAAACTTCCGAGGTTCGGTGAGCAACCAGACCGATATTGGGATCGAACGAAATAAGAATCATGAAAAAGTGTAGAATTGTAGCGTTGACACGGTTTTTCGGTATTAAGCCTTCCAACTCCTCTCTTCCATTGTGACAGTCAAAATTTCCGAGGTAAGTATGTTGCACAGCTGGAGTAAAATTGGGATCGAGCCAAAAACGAATCGTGAAAATCGGTTCAAAATTCAGAGCTCTGCCTTTTTTCACGGATCCGGTCTTACATTGTAAACGGTATTGTGTGCTGTTATTTCCTTTCTCATTTTCGGGTCGCCAGCTGAAGACCAGCAGGGATAATTGTTGCTTTATTAATTTTAATCGGAAGATAATATCTTAATATTATTAAGAGAACACCCACGAATAAGGTATAGAAAGGTGGGTAGAATCACAGAATAGGTAACGCACCTCTTATCACACCGTCGCCATACTTATTGAAAAACCAGATGTCTCCTATCGATATAGATCCACGCTTTCGATGTGTGTTCGAATGTGTTCTGTCTAGTTCGCTGGTCTGGATGCTCGCTGCGTTCTCATCTCAAAAACAAACAAAATATCCTACATCAATCCTTCTAGTAAAGTATAGATCAGTTAGAAAAATAGATCAGAATGTGTTAACACTGTGCACTACGCCACAAATATATCACTGGTATCGATATATTGATATCATACATATCGATGAAAGCACACATCGATACATCCTGATAAGATCCTGATTAGAGGTGTGCGTTACCTATTCTGCGATTCAGCCGAAAGGTGTATAAAGGTACAAAATTGTGGAAGAACACGTTGAATAGTATCGCCTGCTACTTTCCACACTTTGTGCAAAAGCTGATAACAGCATAGATATTTCTGACAGCAGTGATAAGTAAACGCCTGCGCCGTGCAGGCCTTCGAATTCCTCTATTCTCTTTAAGGTTCATGGAGACCCATGTTACCATCATCGTGCATCCACCCTTGTATCAATCTATGTAATTATCGCCATGTAACTCATCGTAAATCGTGAGATTGACTTACATTAAACAAGAATTAACTTGAAAACGGAGATTGCGTTTACGTCTAATTCAGTAGTCCGGAAATCAAATTCCATTTGATGATAGACGAAAGTGAATACCTGGTAATCTTCTACGAAAAAGTATTCCTCTTGTTTCTCAACTGATTCGCAAGTTGACATGGCGAAACACGAACTACGAAGATTCGAAAACGACGAACGCGATAAAACAGTTCAACAGGCCGTGTGTGAACAACCAATGAATTGATAAGCTGTTAAGACTGCCAGACGAATAAATTGGCCGTTGTGAATTTGTTTGATCTTCTCCTTCACAACTGTTCCTACATCAAACGAGGTTGGATTGTGTAAACAAAACTGGTGAAATCGTTTTGTAATTGCGCCTCTGTTTAGCGACGGCGAGAATAAATAATGTAAATGAGTGTTATAGGCGCCCAAAAACAGGGTTGCGGAAAAAGAGCGCATGCGTGCCCAAGATTGTCGGAGTCTATCGAAAATGGAACATCCGACCACTTATGGCAAGAGCAATGTGCCGGTCAGTTGTCGCATTCGTTATTCAATAATAAACCATTGTAAACGCTCTTTAAAAAAAAAAAAAAAAAAAAAAATCTAACCCCCTCTGAAAATTTCATGGTTTACGTTTCAAAGGGTGTAGAATCGAAATCTGCAATAAAAATATTTATGCTGCCAACATTGCATCCACATTCAGTACATCACTAGGTTACTGCGATCAAAACAAAACCAACAGCTTTTTTTTTTTTTTTTTTTTTTTAATCGCAGTAACCTAGTGATGTACTGAATGTGGATACCGGAGTGAACTCCGATACACCGGTTGAAGCATTCTGATATGCATGCTCCGTCTTACGAAATTTAAAATTTCCAAATAGAATGTTTTTCCATTGTAATCACTCTTGAAAAAAAAAACGCTGCAAATTCTTTCACTAGGGTTTATTATTCAATTTCATTCATATGCTTGCATTCATGATTTGAATTTCTACTAAGCTTTGGAGTGTGCGTGTTTCACACGTGACAGAGCGACTATTTAATTTCAGGAGATGTGCATGGAGCACTTAAATCAGTTCTCAACCAAAATACCTATTTGGATTGATCAGTTGAGCGTATTTGTGTGCCTCCTGAAATTCAATAATCGCTCTTTCACCTTGAAACACGCACACTCCAAAGCTTAGTAGAAATTCAAATCATGAATGCAAGCCAAATGAATGAAATTGAATAATAAACCCCAGTGAACGAATTTGCAGCGTTCTTCAAATAGGTTGTCTCTCTCTGTGTAAAATTAAGGGCACTCCATTACGATGTTTTCAATTGCCTCATTGGGGTTTCCGCACCGATTACACTGTGGGTCGTCCTGAAGATTAAATCTATGCAGATATTCGTCGCAGACTCCGTGATTCGAACTCATTCTTGTGATCGTTCAACTGAAAGGTTTCGGGGCTTTGGTGGTGGTGATACCATGGATGTCTTGGAGCATTATGCTGTATTTTCTCATACCGCTGTCGTTTATCGCCGGCTATAAGCAGTGGTTGCCATTCTGTTCGAACGTTGTTCATTATCAATAGATTGAAGTCTGAGCTCGGAGTGGTAATTTCATTCTCGTAGTTTTGTAAGGCTACTCTTTTCGCTATAGTGTCCACTCTTTCGTTCCCCTGAATTCCAAAGTGTCCTCTAATCCATATGACCTGTTAAGGTGACTGCACTTTCAATAACCTGAAGTAGCCAGCCGTCCACGCGAACATAGTTGCGCCTGGTCGACGTACACTGAAGAGCGTCACGTACGATTTGAATAGGTTCGAGTTGTGAACGGTTACGTTCTACTACGGTCCGAGTTGTCCAGCTATTTCCAACGACCGCGGGAGGATCGCAAGGCGGATGGGATCTGTGAGGAGGAGCGCATCTGTACCGCGGGGCGAACTTGAATTATACCGATACCGCCAACACGTCGATTTATCATATCGACCTCTCCGTGCCCTCATCGCCGCTTTTAAAGCCGTAACTCGGGATTAAACGCACTCCAACGACGCTCGAGGACAGTAAATCACATTAAAAAATACCCACGAGAACGTAATAAAATAACGTTTTTTTTTTCTTTCTTTTCTCGACCGAAAGAGGAGGCGGAACGGAGAGCTTCCTGGGTGCAGGGCTGTCCTTTAATCTCGAGATTAATGTTTTATTAGATATCGCAGCGTAGGATCGACCTATTAAGATAATCCCCGGATTTATTTATACTTTTTTTCTGTTTTCTGAGGGGAGCGTCGAATTCCGATTTTCGGGCTTGGCGACACAAAAGCTACCACCAAATCCTTATATATATTTCGTTCTAGCAATTTTCCTACAACTTTCTACTATAGGGGTGTTAGCCTCGACTATTCGAAGAGGCACCCCACTCCGCCCTCCTTACCACAACGTTCGGACGTTCTCAAAAGCGCGAGGTGGTTTAAAAACACATTCAATTTTTAGTGTCAAAAACCCGAATCCGAAAAGAAAATTTATTTTGAAAAGGTGCTTCTGAGCCTAATGCGTAGTAATAGGTATGAAAAAAGCCGCCAAGAGCAATTATTTGTACTGATATTGTTACCTGATTTACACACCTAAATGTACCTCTCAATAGTGAGATCTAGGGAAATGGATTGCCGCTAGTTAATAGTGCCAGTTATTATCTGGAGGCCTCTGGATATAGGAAGGGCTTCATATTTGAAACCCCAACTTTTTAAAGTAATATTCTTCGATCCTGCTCCTCGTTATGAATTCCGCGATTGTCCGTTAACAAAGCTAAGGTATCTAAGCAACTATCCCTAAAGTGGGTAGAACGGGAACTACCTAGAAAAGGTTAGTCCAATTTTCTATTTATAAAAAAATGATTTCCCGAGCTTTGAAACCACACCGCCAAATTTAGTGGCCCAAAATTAGGATTTCTGATAGTAGCCCAATCATAAACTAATTTGGGAACCTCTTGTTTTCTAGATCAACTCGAGTTAAGACAGTAACAAAATTCGAAGTTGAACGCACTTTTCAGCACTCTGGAGTTGACAGTAGTCTAGAGAGGGCGAAATGAATTTAGCAAAAAAGTTCGTAAGACTTCAACAATAATTAAGCTTTAAAAAGGAACAATGAGTGGCACAATTGAATTAACAAGTAAAAGGCTTTACTTCAAGTAAAAGTCAGTCAAATGTTTTTATTCCCTTAAAATTCGGCCGCCATCTGCAAGAAACAAGAAAGAGCTTGACAAAGTTTTTAAACTAGTCAACGTTTCTGGAGGGACCAAAGTTGAGATTTCTCAAATCGGAAACACCTTCAATGTCCAAATTAGGGGAATCAGCTCCCAAAAAACATATCAACACGTCCATTTCTCCAACTATTCTATACATTACTAGAAGAATCGAATCCTCCTGTCACAGGGTGAATAACAGGATAGAAGAGAAATGGAGACTAAAGGGCTTAGTCCTTCTCGTCTGTCAAAAACGTAATTTTCTTATCATGTCCTCATCAATACCCCATTTTGTTTCTGATGGTATTGAAAAAACAATTATTTTGCATTTTTGCTGTTCATGTTTATTGATGTCTTAACTTCCGAGTCCATTAATCGTTGGATCGAGTGCAGTGCAAAATCTTGTGAGGCATCTTTCTCCATGGATTGTAACACGCTGAGTTGGTTCTACTTTATTTTAGATACGCAAAATTACATTCTGAGTGAAGGGAAAGGAGTAGGTCTCAATAAATCAAATTCTGTCAGAATGGGGCCACATTCTTACCTATCAGAAACATCGGTCAGCAGAGGTTATTACCAAAGAGGCGTACATCAACTGTATGGCAGACAAATAAGATAACCTCTGTGAACAATTTTAGTGTTTTTTCAATAAATAAAATATATGGGCAGTCAGAACAACTGCTTTGGTACCATTCCAAGATTGTACGGTCGATAAAAAAGCATCAACTACTTCGGCTTTTGGGAAAATAGCCAGGAGAAACGCACTGTGTCCTATAAGTCTGGCGGAATTCATATTCGTGACTTGAGTTAAGATTTTTCTTTACTTGATATAGCAAAGAAATGTGACTAAGGAAACGGTTGAGGTAGAACTGGACCTACCTTCATGTTACACGCACTTGTTTGAGCAATTCCATCGTTAGAGGCTGTTAATAGCTCAAGTAGCCACCCAGCCTCAGAGCTTGACTTGGGCATTTCCCTATTGACTAAGGAAGGACTGTCAATTCCGCCCTTAGTCTCAGTTCCTGTTGTTGGAACTGAACCAAATAGGCACTAGATGTTGTTTTATGAGCTTGTACCGTTCACTACTTCAGGTAAACATGTTCAGGAAAATACTGACGGTAATCCAGAAACGTATGAAATTGAATTGTAGCTTCAGCAACATGATTCCAAGAGAGTCAAAACATTAAAGTCGATTTACTCAAAAGTAAATTCCATTTGAATGATACCAGTTGGCTCATTGTCGCAGTTCCCAAAGGGATTTTCACTATTTTTACTCGTGATTTCATACACAAATATAATTTTGGGGTTTTGCAGCCAAAAAAATGGATTTTTTGACATAGTACCGTTTGCTTGTAAGCCTCTGTAAGTTGTTTGTAAGTATCATTCAAATGGAATTTACTTTAGAAAAAAAAATGGATTCATTCGTTTTTTAAACTTCAACCAAGTTGTTTTGTGGCAAGTATCAATCTAGGTCCTCCATCTATTCCTACAGTGGAGAAATTGGGATTTAGAAAAGTGAAATTCACACCCACTTTCAACACTTTCACATTTAAAAATTAAAATTTCTAAGTCAGATGAGCTCGGACTAGTCTAGGACCCAATGTCAATCGATTCCGAGTAAAAAATTACTTGGAAATGGCAACCCACTTGCCTATGTCAGTATAAACCTCAAAAAAACACGTTTTGGGCAAGTTTGATAAGAGTTTTGGGTCATAGCATCTACCCACGTGCGAAAAAATGGATTTTTACGTCAATTTTAAGGTCTTTAGTGACTCTCACGGCGTGAAAGGCAGCTGAGAAATCAGTTTGCGTACATGTACTCACCATGTACTTGGAGTGAGTGGCCTACATCTTTTATTTATTCCATGTAAGTGTTGAATAGAGCACCCTAGTGAAATTCCAGTCGATTCGTTCGACTTTCTGAGTACGAGGATTTCGCTAAATCGAGGTTCTGTATCACTGTGCACCGTACAGACCTAATGTAGGCCCACGCACTTAGAAATAAAATGACAAAGTATAACATGGGTTGTAATTATTATCCTATTATTTTATTGTTTATAAGATGTTTGCTATACTACTACAAATTTGCGGAAAGTAATGAACCAATACGTTCACACCTTGAACTTTTCAGCCGCATATTATTTATAATATGTTATTAATGTAAGCATCAATCAAATAAGCAAATAAAAGACACGATTGACAAAATAGGTCCATTTCCACACACAAAAAAATTGAACACCGATAGATCGGTTTCGGTGTACACACCATCGTAAGTACGCAAAACAAAATCTCGGTTTAAATGTTTTTAAGAAATGCATTTTCTGGTTAAGTGTCTTTACTCATTTTTTGCGGGAGTAGACTACTTCGTCAAGCCGGTCTTTTTTTTTTTTTTTTTTTTTTTTTTGGTGCTATGTCAATAAAGTCATCATGAAGAAGTCATTAATATCATCCCATTATATCAATCAAGTTGTGAACGACTGTTAGAAGAATACATTCCGCACCCGACCGCGATTTTCCTTTTCAGTCAGTCCCGAGATTCAAAATTATGTAAGTGGCTACTCAAAATCAGAGAGGACATTCTAGCACTTCAATATAAACCGTAGCTAATGAACTTTGTAGAACTCGTGTATAATTGAAATCTTTATATTTATAGAAGCATCACGTAAACCTTGGTTGACTACTAAAATAAAAAATTTTCGTCATTGGTACTGATCACTTCAATAAACATGGACCAGTGATTGACGTTGAAGGGTTATCTGATACTGAAATAATAAAGTTTGGGGCAAAACTTAGCAGCGATTCTCGCTATCGTTTGAATTGAAAACTTGCTTTATTGGAGCGACTTTTCAAAATCTAAAACTCCAGACAGCGATTTTATCAAGAGAACACAATCATAATAACATATTATGTTATTAGATTGGGAATACTTGGACCCAATTGTACGGGATCTCGTCGGTATCAAATTCAATCGACACTAAGGAGTGAAATGGAAGTTATAAAATTGACTAAATCGGGGTCATAAAATCTTCCGAAATTAGAATAGGAAGTGTTTTCATGATTGTCACTGCTCGTTATCAGTTGAATAAATCTAAAAAGGCAACTAAGAATGCTTTACTTTCTCCCTCACGAGTTAGATTTTCGGGAGGGAAATCCCAAAATTATGTTTGTGGATGAAATCACGAGTGTAAACAGTAAAGATCAACTTGTGAAATACGACAATGAGCCAACTTGTATAATTTACTTGAGAAATCGAGTGTATTACATTATGGTCGATTAGCGAACCACAGGCACCATACCCAGATGTTTTCATTATTTTTCTTATATTTTCAATTATTGTTTTCAAAGAGGGACCGTTTAACTCGACCAAGAAGAACTCAGGCTAAAAATTTGTTGGTTTACGTTTCGTTCTTTTCTCCGAATCTACTGGACCTCAGTCAATCTTTAAGGCAAAAATCAAAGGGCTGAAGTATTAAAAAATCAGTAACTACTTCAAAAACTTTCATGATAACAATAATTTTATTCTGTTTGCTGTTGAGAGACATCCCTACAATTAATCCAGCGGGACCACTCGGACCGATTTAAGTCCATCTGTTATCTCCCTCAACTTTGACAGAAAAAAGAACGTCAACGCGAATGTGTCTAAATTTAGTGAAAATCGCTTAGAAGGTAAACAGCAACGATCGATTCAGCTGATTTAATTCCAATGGAATCATTTTGAAATCTAGTTTTTATTAACTAGTGTTGAATATTTCCGGAAAACTCAAGCATGAGTAGGTATTTATCAGTTGTTCAATTCTTGGATTTCTACATCATTTCAATATGCACCATCGATAATTCGCAGTTGAAGGGACTGAGTATTTACTACGAATCACTGGAGAAAGCGAATTATGGAAGGCAGAGAAGAAGAAAATACGAATTATAGAAGGTTGTGTATTTTATATGAAATTACACATTACGTAGAACGTATATAATCTATCCGCCACATCTTTTTTCTTTTCTGCATTTGCGACAGCTTCAATAATTTGTTTTCCCTCGACGATTGAGAGACGCTTGTACGCTGATCGCTTTGAACTCATCCTGTGTACTGAACGGGTGAATCACAATTCACGTGATAATGAACTGAGTACGTAATACACGAAAATGAAAGAACGGCGCAAGACCCACCCGACCCAAGCATGTTCTTGCCGGCTTGGCTACAATTTATAGAAAAAGAAAATCAATTCCGCCTGGGTTGCGAAATTTCTACGAAATACCAAAGGGACGAATTGTGCATTGAAATCCAACGAATTATAGAGGTTTTTTCAAGGGAACAAACTTTTGCTCCGAATTATAGGGAACTAGGAATTAAAGAGGTACGAATTATCGAAGTTCTATTTTATATAGATATTCAATATACCTACCTCTAAAATTTTCCGTATTTCTATCATGGGTTTCTTCATCATGTCGACATAATTATACTGCATCATTATGCTAGCTGTGCTTCGCGATTTGTAAAATGCTAGTATTTTCGAATTCATATTTAAGAAAATCATCCTATCATCTTTGGTAGATCTGTTAATCAGTTGGGAGTAACGGGGACACACTGATTAGCAGAAGGCCCTTGCACCTAATTTCTTTCCTAATGGTCTACCTTGGAGGTTATTTTCAAGACCTCTAGAATATAATTACAAGGATGGAGGAGCTATGATTAGACAGTATATTCTGACAGTCAAACGTTCACTCCCCCTAAAGACTTGAACCTTGACAGAAAAATGACAACAACAACGGATGACTGTGAATGTAAACGAGCTTGAACATATACAGATCTCAATATATGTGTCTCAATCAAGATATGCTCTTGTCGATATACATTGTACAGCATCGTTGTAAAATATTTACATATCAGCTTTACGGACTGAGTTACTCGGGACGAAGTTGTGGGAAACCAATTCAATGAAAACAGAGTGAGACAGAACGTTGTATATATTTCCACAAAAATAAAGAGTTACGCAGTTTTTACACAGATTTTAACACAGAGTTACACAGATTTCGACGGTTAGGTCATCATCCGTTCATGTTTGTTACTGCTGATGGCCGAACCGTCGAAATAGATTTAACTGTGTAACTTACTATTTTCGAGGGGAAACTAGACTACGTTCTATCTTACTCTGTTTTTATTCCAGCTTTTATGGCGTGCAGCGTGGCTAGTAATAAAAGCTTTTAAAATGTTAGTGTTTACGGAGATATATTTACGACGATATCATCCAATCGTCTTTGCGACATACGTTACATAGGACCATTTGTCTAATTATAAACTTACTTACCTTCATGTCGTTTGGATGAATTAGCAGATGTGGTGATTGAGAACTGTGCATGTATAAGGATGATTCGAAGGTCACACTCGATCCACAGGTGAAGAAGATTTGGATTAAACGAAAGAGAGTTAAAAAATTATGAAGACTGCCCAAAAATGTTCTAAAACCATGGGCCTTAGCGGAACCCCAAGCGTACGCGGTACCGCAACGCGGAAGGTCGGCAGACTGGCTGAGGCTCCGAGCGGAGGGTGCGCTGGACCGTTCGAGGGGGCGGGGCGTTCTGGAGAAGTGAGGGATATGAGGGGCGTGGCTTGATCAAAACCCTCTCCCATTGGTCAGCAAGTGAGAGGGTTGGGTGTGGCCTCGATACCCGCACCGGGGAATGGTGGTTGGTCCTAGGGGGTTGTCGAAAATAAGTAGGATTTGAAAAAGTGTTTGTCGGCTCAGCAGTAACGGTTCAATAAACCATAATAGCCGAACCATGCCTACTTCTCCTGATAAATTGTGCCGCGTTATGTGCGGCTCGATGAATTTTCGGGACGTCTCACCCCATCCACTTGATTCAGTCTTAATTGAATTACCTCGGCAGTCATGTTTTCTGTACATTTTCTCAAAGAAAAACTAATACACTAAAAACGTCTGACAAGTTGAAGGTGATCACGTTGCTACCTCGTTCATGTAACATGAATGTATAGGTTGGTCATAGAAATGTTTAAAATAATCTTGAAATATGTGTAATACAAGTTCCATTGAAACACAAGTTTTACGAACTTCCCCGTTATACCCTTAACTCCCTCATTTTGATTTATTATTTTAAATAAAACTTGTGTTTAATGGTACCTATATCTACAATGCCAACCCCACCCCACCCATAAATGACAAATTTGTCACTTTTTCGTGTCAAGGCGAGTAGATTCCAAATCTGTGATGTCCGTCAACTATAAGAGCCATAAACGGCCTTAAAATTCATTTGAAAAATTCGCCCTTTCGCACATTTGAGGTTTAGTAGGGGGTCCTAACTTCAAGCCAGCCCCATCACCCGAAACACTTAGATGCTATGAGCCAAAAATAGGACAAAAACGTGATTTTTTTCGAGACTTTTCGGACAGGCAAGGTGGGTGATAATTTTCGAATAATTTTGGGAGCTTAAGATGGGTCTTAGACCAGTCCTAGCACATCTTCAAAACATCATTTTAAGGGTTAAAATGTTGAAAACGGGTGTAAACTTCCATTTATGAAGGAGGATTTTTTTTTGCTCGTTTTGACGACAAAGAAGTCATGAAATGTGTAGATGGAAGAGGTGGAATTAACAAGAACGGTCCCAGAATGGAGGGAAGAAAGTGACAGTTCGAACAACCGCCCCCTACCATCCGCGTCTTCAAGAAAACGGAAACTGAGGACATTAATTGAAGACCTGTTTCTGAGAAAAGGTAATTCAGTTCTATTGGTCGGAAGGTGAAAGGGGGGTTGAACAATATTTTGTGCAAGTAGATTAGATTTGTTCTACAAACTCTGTTTTTTTCTTGACGCCCACTGACTAACGAACTTCAAATGAAAGTCATTCCACCTCACGAGAGCTTCTAGGGTCGAAATATCCCTTGTAGGGACCAAGCAACTGAGAGTAGTACTCACGTTAGGCTTAGAGTAGTTCTACCATACCTGTGAGGGCGATAGAATTGCCTGAACCGCACGAAATGGGTTACTTATCACAAGTAGTTCCAACACTAGTTGAAACTTTTCTATTTGATTAGGCAATTATCCGCAAGACCGCTCGGTCATGAGGGTGAGGTCGCACTTACGCGCCGTCCCCAAAATGAATCTAGAAGCTGGCAATCCAAAATTACATTACTACTATTAGGTAGTTCCATATCTATTCTACAAGTTCCGTGACATAAGGCCAATTAGTTCAGCTCTTTAAAATTTCCGCGCGAATAATCCCATTCGTCGGGAGCGAATATACAATCAAGGAAACAGGAAATATACAATACAGGGTGCTGCAAACAACTAGATCGAAATCCCCACTATATCCAGTCAGGCCTCTTCATTGCAGATACGAGAATTGTGATGAGATTCCGAGGGGAATTGCTACAGCCGAAATCGCGCCAATGGGATCCACAAGCCGTTCAACTCTGCTCGATGTTCAACCTTGATGAACCCGAAACAACCGAGCATTTTTTGGCAAGATGTGCCGTACTTCGAGGCATCAGAGGTCATTTTCTCGGAAAACCCCACATCGACACTCAGGAGATGATACGGCTGCTGAACGGGAAAAATTATCCCAGCTTACTTGTCTTCTATCGAGCTGCAGATTTACCGAAAAGAATTAGTGTCAGAATATAATTATGAGTGAGGATATTAAATATTGAATTAAAATTTTGAACCTGCACCTAATGAACCCCTGAAGTAGTTAGTTGTATCATTCTTTTCATGTTTGCTTAAAACTTAATTAGTTTGTTTAACCGGGTTACTATTGACCAGATACAATCGGAAAATTTAGTTTTGAGTTTGAGTTTAGAGTTGAGATTAAATTGAAATATTTTGTATTATTAAGAGAGAGAAATAACATTTATTAATCATTATATGGGATGGAATGTTGGAATAGTTGGGGTTGTGAAAAGTATAAATTGATATGCCAAAAGCTCGAATTGGTATGCCGAAAGTTGAAATTGAGTCGCCAAATATTATTAATATTTTCTATTGTATTTATAGTTTTTGTGAATTTTGAGATTATTTTAACTATTGTGAGATTATTGTTTATTTGCGGTTGCTAGAAACATCAGACTACGATGATATCGTATGGCCTCCTCCCGTCTAACGGTTTTTACACCATGGCGTAATGTGTTATGCTTTATAAAATGTACCATAAATTTGTTAAATAAACACAATTCAATTCAATTCAGGGTGCTCGAATGGTAGAGTACTAACTCTATGCTTAGGCGACCAAGATACACAACTGCTTTTTGGGATGAACGCAACGACTTTGGGGGAAGGCTCTGGCGGAAATGTGACTATTCTGGCGACTGTTGTTCCAAGATACACAACTGCTTTTTTGTACATAACACATCGTCAAGTAAGAGAGATGAGAGAGAGAGAGAAGAGAGAGAGAGACTTTGGGGGAATACATTGCTCTGGCGGAAATGTGACTATTCTGGAGGAACAGAAAAGAACTGTTGATCCAAGAAATGTATATATTACACGACTTTATTATTTTTGTAAAAATATTAAAGGATTATCGTTTTCCACATCGTAATTAATAGATATCCTCATTGTAATTCTTGGAGCAATAAATACATTTATTGATATATATTTCCAAAATCTTGCATATAATTATTTCTTGAACCTTATATATCCATATATAAAATAACCTTAGTTGTTAATAAGGTAAAAGGGAGAATAATATCAAGAAATCGTAAAGGTAAATCGTTGATCAGGTATATCAGAGTAATTTAGGAAGTAAGTGATCTACTGTTCATCTTCAATACAAATAAAATCCTTGTCACTGACTTCGTAACGCTTGCTCACTCGAGTCAGATAATCTAAAACATTCTCATCCTTTACGTACTTCCCCCAAAGCCCATCGAGTGCTTCCAGCATGTCACAGATTGCATTTCTTGGGTTATTTTGAACTCTTGAATTTAATTTTTTTTTTTTTTTTTTAATTAATACGAAAAGTTGGCCAAGTTTTAAAAAATTATGAATGTTTATAATTAGGTTTAAAAGTGTGATCGTGTAAAATCCTAACATTGGGACTTCCCTGTAATAGATGCATTATTTAAAAATATTTTATTAGTCCTTCACAACTTACAAGGATTTAATGGCAGGTAGAATTTGAAATTTCTGAAGATCGTAAAGTCAGTAACCTCATGTACTTGGGTATTTCAACTCTGATCCCCAACAAACGGGGGAGATTCTCTTTAAATTCAACCTGTTGGGGTCAGGTCCGCCTGACCCATCAGAGTCGTTCTGCGATTGAGAATAAAGATTTTCCTCAATCTCTCGTAACAGATTGTGATGGAGAGGGTTGGAGTAAAACCTAATAGCAGGGGGCACCCGATAAAAGTGAAAATGTTTGTCGATTCGGGTTTAAGTGAATTGATCGAACGACACAAGTTTATTATTATCGTGGTCGGGGTCAATGCGACGCGGATATGTAAAAAAAAAAGAGAGAGAAAATTATCGTGATTGCGGTCGGGAAGGTTGGGGAATCTGTGGGCGGGTCCCCCCGATGGGGACCGCAACTGTCAAACACCTCCGATTGTGCCGACAACTGTCCGCCCCGAGACGCCGACATCTGTCACCATACGATGGCATACACTCGCTCACACCCCTCCCCTCCCCTCCATTTCCCTTCCTTCATCCCATCTCTCACTCCTTCCCCTTAATTTGTCGTATTAAACGAGGTAGGACGTCATTACAGACATTACGGAACGAAAATCTGATGAGAACGTGAGCTGTAGAATCTGAGCCGAGGCGAGGCCTTCGGTGGACAGGCCGCTATACTGCTTTAGGGCTTCTATCTAGAAATGAAGAATTCCAACACAAACTGAATCTATTCAATTCCACCTGTAGGGCGATTATGATATGTGCGACTTAAGTATGCGAATTTCAGGAGGTTGAAAACCTGAGGTGCCTACCACCTGCTCAAGAATGTGCTTTCTCCGTTAGGAACCACCCCGACACGCATGTTGCATTTGGAGACAGGTCTAAATACTCTCTAAGTTGGTAAATTTGAACTTCATGGTTTATATTTTGAAGCTTCTGCAAATATCCGAAAAAAGCTTCCCCCACCAAATTGCGATGGAGGCAATAAAATTGAAACAACGTTGGTTTAAGGCGTGGGAAGCATTGAGTGGGAGGTATGAAATAGGGGGGGGGGGGGGTTCACGAGTGGTGGCGGCAGAGCTTAAGAGTTTTGTGTTATTAGTGACGAAAATTCGTCCCATAAAGAGCCGTCCCTTATCCGGGCAATAAATTTGAGCCACGACACTTTACTCCTACCTGGAATATGATTCAGATATACAAATAAATAGGTATCCATTCAGATTATAATAATGAAAAAAAATTTTTTCTTTTATTTGGCTTAAGTCAAAGACCCATGAGCCATAGCAATCAATGAAATGTGTAAGTTAATGGTACAACATCAAATGAGTAAATAAACGGGCGCTGTAGATATTTGTAAGTAAAAGCGACTGAATAGAGAATTTAAAGAAAACTACTAATAAATAGACTACAGAGTATTTCGCATGTTCCAAGTGTCAGATGTATAGAGTTCAGGTAAACTGTCCAATGGATCTCTGTCCATCGTGGGATAGTTGGCAATGAGAAGGCCGACTTAGCAGTTAAAAGAGTGCACCCTCCCAGGACATCAGCTACTTCCCAAGCCAACTCCTCTCCCTGACGTACTAACGCGCCGAATGAGACGACATCTGCGCGACTGGCAATGTAGGTACGATACGTTATCTTTAGGAAAAGGTCATATCTATAGTTTTGTACAGCCACGAGTAAGGCGCAAAACATGGTTTCCAACCTGGAACTTGACACGGAGGCAGTTATCCCAACTTTTGTGTTCAAGGACTGGGAATGGAAATATTCGACGTACTCTGTACCTCTACGACCACGCTGAAGACCAATATTGCACCGAATGTGGCGTACTGGAGGATATGGGACACGTGATCATGGGATGTGCCCGATACGAAGAGGAAAGAGCTTTAATATTAGGAGACCTCATCGAGGAGCGTTCACTAACGCTGATATTAAACAGTAAAATTAGAAGTGATTATGAACAAATCATAATAAAAACATTAGGATGTATATACACAGAGTGGCCAAAATTTATAGGACCAGCAATTTATCTCCGTAATTTCCGAACCCAAAAAACAAGTTCAAACGGCAACCTCACTCATTTTCAATGGGGACGGACTATGTCACTCGCGACGAAGTTGTGGAAACCCATTTCAATAAAACTTGGGTTCCACGGTGGACAACATTTTTGGGCATTTTTGCATGCTCATGTAGTGGGTTACGCTCCGTGAAAAAGGAAAAATCGATTGAGGTTTCGGACGATCATGAAATTTTGTGTATAATCCGAATCTACTATAACAAAAAATGGGGGTTCTAAATAGAAAAACGCTGCAAATTCTTTCACTGGGGTTTATTATTCAATCGGCTTGCGTTCATGATTTGAATTTCTACTAAGCTTTGGAGTCTGCGTGTTTCACAGGATAGGGCGATTATTGAATTTCAGAAGGCACACAAATATGATCACCTGATCAATCCAAATAGGTATTTTGGTCGAAAACAGATTTACGTGCTCCATGCACATCTCCTGAAATTCAATAATCGCCCTATCCTGTGAAACACGCACACTCCAAAGCTTATTAGAAATTCAAATCATGAACGCAAGCCAATTGAATAATAAACCCCAGAGAAAGAATTAGCAGCGTTTTTCCCCTCAATATCCCCCCAAAATAAAAACATCTATAATTTATCAAGTCCTTTAGCACTCGTATTGCGTTAAAACTTCCCCAAATCCAAATTTAAACGATGTATCCAAAGGTAGACAGATGTAGAGGAGGAACACAAATATCATCAACTGATCAATCCAAATAGGTGCTTTGGATGAGAACCAATTTACGTGGTCTATGCATATCTCCTGAAATTCAATAATCGCTCTATCAGCTGTAAAACACGCACACTCCAAAGCTTAGTAGAAATTCAAATCATGAATGCAACTCAAATGAATAAAATTGAATAATAAACCCCACTGAAAGAATTTGCAGTGTGCGTGTTTCACAGGTGATAGAGCGATTATTGAATTTCAGGAGGCACACAAATCTGATCAACTGATCAATCCAAATAGGTATTTTGGTTGAGGACAGCTTTACATGCTCTATGCATATCTCCTGAAATGCAATAATCGCTCTATCTCCTGTAAAACACGCACACTCCGAAGCTTAGTAAGATTCAAATCATGAACGCAAGCCAATTGAATAAAAAACCCCAGTGAAAGAATATTTATTTACCCCAGTAATAATATTGAATAATAAACCCCAGTAATGATATTGAATAATATTTACCTATATATTATCAGCGTTTCATGCATATCGGAATGCTTCAACCCGTGTATCGGCTACTAACTACACTACAAGTATTCACATCGGCTATCACTCCAGTATCCACATTCACTACAACTCGACGCTATCGGCCGGACATCACTAGGTTACAAACAAACAATAATAAACGAAAAAACGCAATTGTTGGCACCATAAATCGGGCCATACATCGGGAATGGTTTGACCTACGGACGTGGGGAAGGGCTCATTCGATTCCTAATGGTATGTTCTTCAAATAGGAAAATATTTAGGCCGATTCGCCTAGTTTTGAGGTTTTCAGGGATTTTACAAAACTTTTACAGCCCTTAATGGGCACTTTAAATTGAGTGAGGGAGCTGGCTCAAGAATTGGGGCGTCGTCAGACCAAGATGGATTTTTCCTGAAAATTTCAGATTTTTTGCTCCAGCCGTTTCGGAGATATCGTGCGTACGGCCGTGGGAACGTACGGACGGAAAAATTTTTATTGCAGATTCGGATTCTACACCCTTTGAAACGTAAACCATGAAATTTTCAGGGGGGGGGGGGGTTAGAATTTTTTTTTTTTTTCCAGAGCGATTACAATGGTTTATTATTGAATAATAAACCAAAAATGCATTTCATCATTTTGAATCTAGATAGATTCAGTCCTGGAAAGATTAATTCTAGCAAAACTATTGTACAATGAATAGTTTTTTCCTGATTTTTCCAAGTTTCTGTCACCTGATATCGAACACAGACACGCCGACAAATAGGAACCGGAAATTGCCCGAAAAGCACTAACACACAAACAGCAAGTACAAATTTCGATTACCTGTTTTATTAAAATGCAAATCTTTTCTCAAAATGAACACCTACTTCAGCTAACTGACATAAGCTGATGTCCAAGAAGCCAGAAATGACAGTAGGGAAAAATCCAATATGCAGTGGTCGCTTTTCCTTCAAACATGTACGTAATTGGGTTCTACTTCATATGAAAAGTAATATAATATATTAGCTAGTCATCCCGAAAATAGTTTCAAGTGAAGCAATGCAGTGATAAATAATAAGTAAATAGTAATTCATCCGAAATATTTAGAAACTGATTGAACAGAGAATTGATTAAAAATTATACAAGAAAATTCACTCACTGATGCAACGATCGACATTCAGCACAATCCTACCTGTAAAATACAAAAATGAAAAATTAGTTCACAACGTAATTTATAAACAATTAGAAACACATTTTTTTCAATATATGTTGAAAAACGTGTGATAAGATGTGTGTGGCAGAGGTTCCTCAAGGATTCAAATAATCTTGAATGATGTGGACAATAAGTTTGCAACAACGATAGAAATGCTGTGGGACACGCTCCTGCAGACATTAACGCCTTCAAAAGGTGAGTGGACTCGCATTGCAGGTCCGTCGCTTCTGTGATTGGCGGGGGGGGGGGGGGGGTTAAAGTTGTGCATATATAACTTGGATTTATCCACCTTTAGGTAGACTTGATCATTTCAAGAAGAGGTGCTTACACTGTTAACGAACAAAAATATCAATGGTAAGTAATAAATGGATCTTGCTCATGTAGAACGTTATATCAGGGATGCGATGGAATGAACTAATTGCCCCTTTCAAGGGATGAGACGTCCAAGTTGGGTGGATTTCAAAAATGTTATAGTTTTAAGGTATGCTCTAGGCATTGTACGAGGAATTGGACGAAATTTGAAGTTTGTGTGCAATTTTGAGCAGCGCTTGAATGGAAAGGACAATCCATCTTTCCGAGGTTTATTGCACAAAAGGGGCTTGTCAGACAAAAATTAGGGTCAACAGGAAATTTCCAATTATGTGATTGTATGGAAAGAAATTGTTAATCATGAATTTCATTGCGAAAAAATGTATCCAAAATAATATTCTTGAACTCAGAAAAAGATTTTGAAGTCAAAATTTAAGAAAAAATCCTTCAAATATGAGATAAATTTTTTTGCAGCTTTCAACGATTTTTACCCGTTTTTCGTTATTTTTTGTTTTATTTTATTCTTTTAATTCAATTTTTTTAATTTCAACAATTGAATGATGTCAATACGATGATGTCCCAACGAACTCATAATTTCTTTTGAAGTGCTTGATTTTTGGATGTTTTTACCTCAATCCTATCGAGCGTTATCACACTTTCACGGACTTATGAGGTGACCCATAGCTTAGTGGGGATGACAAAATTTAAGTTGAAATCCAGAATTCTTTTTAGAACGCCTCAAAATTGATTCCCAGGGAGAAAATTTCGGAAGACTGCAGTAGCTATATAAGTTATCTAGGAAAATTCACATAAAGGTCGACACGTCATGTTTTTCAGGTGTTGAGGTCGAATTTTCCGGCCTTCACCGCCGTAGGCCTCGACTCAGATGAGGGGGCCCGTTTTAATCGTCGTTTACAATACTGTTAACGACTTCAGGGCGACGATTTAAAAAACGAGTTCGCTCCGCCAAAGAGGTCGTTTTGTCGTCACGGAAACCCGCAATTTGGGAGTTCGCGTCCTTTGAGGCGGTGACACCTGCGGCCATTTGGCGCTATTACGGCTTTGTGCCATTATGGCTCATTGTTCCGAACACCGGAGGCGTCTTACGGCAGCCACTTACCGATGAAATCCCAACACTCCGCTCTATATTTGGCCCGTCAGTAATATATCCCATTATCATATTCCTACTGGGAATGATCACAATCTTAAATAGGTAACACAGGTCTGCAAAAAAAATTTTTTTGATCAGCTGCATGGAATATTTTAGCTAAATGTGATGTTTTTTGATGTGCTGAATCCAAAAATGACCGCTATTTTCCTCCATCACGTACAGTTTTCTTGCGAATTAGGGGAGAGAGGGACATCAAAAAAGAAAACGTTGAAAAAACACCATAATTTGTATTGCCTATAAACTCAAAATAAAAGGAAGTATTTGTTTACTATTCAGTACAAAAGGCTCAAAAACTTCATTCAGTTTGCTTGTAGAACCTTTTTTTTTTCTTTGATACTTCGTCGCACTCGTCTTCGTGCTCCATCATTGCCCGTATCCCTCTTGAGCATCCAACAATAGTCAGCTAGCATAATGACGTTCCATCGTCCTTGGTAGCGTTTTTCTATATCCCGAATGTCTTGGTGAAATCTTTCTCCTTGCTCTTCACTAAACGCTCCCAGGTTTTCTGGAAAGTATCTGACATAAGAGTGTAGGAAATGAACTTTTAGGCTCATGTTGCATCCTTGAGCTTTGTAGGCAGCCAACATGCGATTCACAATTGTTTTGTAGTTAGGGTCTTTCGTATTCCCTAGAAAATTTTGCACTACATACAGCAAGGCATCCTGACTTTTCAGAAAATCAAATAAACGACATGTTATGC
Source organism: Creontiades dilutus (assembly GCA_031894815.1). Classification (NCBI taxonomy): domain Eukaryota; kingdom Metazoa; phylum Arthropoda; class Insecta; order Hemiptera; family Miridae; genus Creontiades; species Creontiades dilutus. The sequence goes on along the minus strand of JAVIWC010000084.1, from coordinate 1,394,222 downwards.
CATGATTTTGGGCATCCTTACGCTTCTCCTACTTTTAAAATATCCCACTCCCTTCTTCCCTACCCCTCTCATTCATTTCGTATCAATCCTGGGAGTAACATGACTAAATATGAGAGTGAAAAAATGCATGCAATTCATAAAATTGACAACTTGGAAGCAACTACCAAATTGAGGTTTAACGCTGAATAACACCGTATGTGCTATTCAACAAACCAGTTTTGCGAGAAAACTAGACGTGATGGAATTTTTTGATTACTTTTTTCGGTTTTAGCATGCAAAAATCCATGGGAAACAGTAAAAAAAATCGTATGCAGTTTTTTGGTTGCAGACCTGTGTAATAGTAACAGAGAACAAGCAGTCCACATTGATATAGCGAAACTACTTTAGTTTCTCGTGGCTCTTCAATTGGGCTTTCGATCGTTACTAGTTGAATATTATGGTCATGTAAACCTATGGATCGTTACAAATGAACATGCTATTCATTCACTCAACCATGTTGTGAATTTAAAAGCCGACGAAGATCCTATCTGAAGATTAATGTCGGTCCACAGATTGGCGATCTATGAGACAGCCACACTCGCAAGTTAGCCACTAGCGAGGACCCAACTGCGAGATCCGGGGAAGACACTTATAAGGCCAGGCTAAATCGTTTACCTCTATACTCACTCCATGTCTGCCGATAAAAAATTATTGTCGGCCTTAAAACTGTTCACCGGCCGCGAATGCATTTTGGTTTATTATTCAATAATAAACCATTGTAATCGCTCTTGAAAAAAAAATCGAGAGGGAGAAAACAGTACAAGCTTTTGGTAAGGACGGTGTCGCTCTCGTATCGGACATTTTAAATTTGCACGTGGAAACATACCTGGTGTGATCGAATCTTTTAATTTTTAATTTTATATAAAAACACTAGTTTAATGGCCCTGCTATTTTTTCATGAATAGGTGAATAACACAATGAGGGAGTTTAATAACAACATTTTTAAGTCAAATCGAATAAATCCCTTGAGGGAGAGGACCACGTTTGCCCTGGAATTCATATTTGGTGTGATCGAATTCAACCACCATGTTCCCTAATCGATATACTCTGATATATAAAAACATTATTCATCCAGAGGTTTGCAATTACTTTTCTTTTTCTTCTATTTTTTCCGTTTTTTGTGTAGGTAAGTGAATTTTAACAACACATCAAAAGTCCCCTTTTCATTTCAACTTTCTTATTTTTATCTTAACCCCTTTCCCAGTAGTTGAAATGACTTGTGCGGAGAGATCTTTATTACGGACAGTTGTTTCCAAAACTATAATTCACGCTTTCAACTCGTTATTTTTCATTTGGAGTTTTATCATATCCGATCTTATTACGCTGATTTAGGCTTGAAACTGGTCAATTCGAGATTCAAGTTCGGATCCGGAGCTAAGTGATGTAAAACCTTTGCACGAACCGCATTTCCAAGATGTTCGGCGTTCCATGTTCATTTTTGTCCATGAAGCTATAGTTTGTAGACGTGTACATAGAGCATGGAAATAGTTTGTACACTTGGAACAGACGATATTGTCGGTAGTTTCCAAGCCACAATCGCCGCAGTCCATTGTGGGTACGAGTTGAGATATAGAAAAAAAATGCGGGGAATCGCCGAAAAAAAAACCCAAAGTTTGTCGTATTACTTATTAGTTTTGCTCTGACTCGGCTTCGTCTTGCAGTAACCTCAGCAGGAGGAACGAACATAACGTATATGTGTACATGAATGAGGGGATGCAATGTTGGGGGGGGGGGGGGGGGGCAGTGTAGCCCTCCGACAGACATCCCCAGTTAACCTGATTACAGCCTTGGTTACACAATGCCTTCTCGATTGCCCCCCTCCCCTCCGGGGTTATCTCACAAAAAGGGTGTAATTTAGTTAATGACCCCCGTCGCCGCCTCTGGGCCGCCTCCGTTCCCCGTAATCCCCCAACATCATGTTCCCTTCTCTCCCCATGTTCCTCCCTCCCCTCTCTCTCCATGTTCATGCTTCTCACCATGTTCCGCCGCCCCACTTGCGATGTTCCCGTACGCCTCGTTGGCCCTCAATTTCACGACCTGAGGGGTTCGCAAGGTCGCTCCCTTCCCCGCCATCATCCCCCGTTCTTCCGCCCCTCCGGTGCCACCTCCTCTCCATTTCCCCGTCACACCCCTAACGACGAAATTCCAGATTTGCGAGAAAATTGTTACTTATCCAAAATTAAATAAATTACACATTTCCTCCTTCATTTCACCACCTCAAGCGTCGGAAGAAAGAATGAATATGAAAAGAGTTCGATGCAAGTATTCACTCAACTTACAAAATATTCACGGTCGCAACTTACATGAGTTTATGCACCTACATTTGATTTAATTTTTTTCATTTTCAAGAAACATTATCACTATTAAGCGTCCAAACCTGTTCCCCATAGACGTTGTGTTCGTTTTCGGCGAGAAGTTAGTTTTTTCTAATTGCCCTCGTTAGGAACAGAGAACAATGCCTTGAACTTTTTTTTTCGTCTTCTATAATAGACCTTTTTTTTAAACTGAATCTACTTCTATCACGTAACATTATTCAATGATATTTGATTAAATCGAGAAAAAAACGGCTAATTCTATATCACGGGTTCAATATTTTCAAATAGCCCTAATAAGCAGATCGCTAGACTGCTTCAAGAGGCACACAAATACGCTCAACTGATCAATACAAATAGGTATTTTGGTTGAGAACAGATTTACGTGCTCTATGCATGTCTCCCGAAATCGCTTTGTCACCTGTGAAACACGCACACTCCAAAGCTTAGTGGAAATTCAAATCATGAACGCAAACCAAATGAATGAAATTGAATAATAAACCCCAGCGAAAGAATTTGCAGCGTTTTTTAATGGTTTTATGGCACTTATGAGACGTACATACAGCGTTTCGTATTGTCTTGGGCCTAGGTGTGTCCGCGGGGCAAAACGTTTCTCTTGTGTCCAAGTGTGTATACCATATTCATATGGGGGCAAATTTTCCGGCCGAACGCGGGGAACGAACCCGAGGACCTTTGGTTGTGAGTCCCGCATGAACCATTGCGTTACGGGTTTGTTTTATTTAGTTTACTTAGTTTATTTATAGAACTGAATAATAAACCCCAGTGAAAGAAATTGCAGCATAAGATCATGCCAACATCGGGAATGGTTTGAGGCTCATTCGATTCGTCATTCGTTTTAGGGATTTTACACGACTTTGACAACCCTTAAGTGGTACTTTAAATTAAGTGAGAGAGCTGGCTAAAGAATTGGGGTGTTGTCGGACCGATATGGATTTTTCCTGAAAATTTCAGATTTTTTGTTCTAGCCGTTTGGGAGAAAACGTGGGTACGGCGTGCGGCGGACGGACGGGAAAAATTGTATTTCAGATTTGGATTCTACACCCTTTGAATCGTAAACCATGAAATGTTCAGGGGGGGTTAGACATTTTTTTTCAAGAGCGATTACAATGGTTTATAATTGAATGATAAACCAAAATTCAAAGGCGTTTGGATGACTTCGTTTTAAATATAATTAAGTGAACACTAACGTTTACTGGCTCTTTTGTAAGAAATAGAAGCTGAAATCAAAAATTATGGCTCACGAAGCTCTGCAAGCCACACCCTGCCTTTAATATGTTACGTTGGAAGGCCCTCGATTTCCCTCAAACCATCAAACCAATCGAATTCCAACTTTCTAGGTTGAAAAAGGCAGAATATGACTCTCGGGATTACTCAGACCCCGGCGAGGCGTGCAGCGCCGAGTTTTCTCCTTTTATTTTGGAATTTGTGGCTAATTTTCCCCACTTTACCCTTATGATGGTGATTTGTTAATTTCTAATTCGTTTCGATCTATTCAGTGACCCCCTCAAAAAAGGGGGAAACGATGATTTGATGATCGTATCTTGCAACTTGAGGTGTTTTTCAAACCCGAAATCGGCGATTAGGCCTCACTGTTCGGGCTACGGCGGACAAACATTGCAGATTAAATGTCAACATTTCAGGGGATTATAGACAATTGTTGCTACACAATTGCAAATGCTTACTATTGAAAATAGTAAGCCAAAATGTACGAGTAAATCAAACTCAAGTCCCAATTTTAGTTTTTGCGACTTTGCAACCTCTTCTACTTGTGTTTTCAATGTAGGCATGGGTGGATTCTGTATAATTATTTGTTCCAGGTGTGGGGCGGACGCACGACGATCCCACGAGTGCGGAGCAAGTCACAAACGAATTCCACGTACCTGAGGCGCTCGGCGGATACCGAGAAGCCCATCCGCAGACGACGCGGGCGGCACATAAAATCACGGGACAGACGATGAACGCAGACGATCCCAACGTGTTATTACAATCAACGGCGGGGGTTTTGCGGCCTTTTTTGGGGGCAAAGATTTTGAAAAAGAAGAAGGATTCGCCTTTAGCGAGGATCTGCCAGGGTAATCAGGCTCGAACTATAAAATGCCTGGCGTATTTTCTGATTGGACGTAGGCCTATAGGTACCGCCCTCATTTCCGCAGAAGTGTACAGAAAATTGCAGGTCTTAAATGTCGGATGAGAATGTGGTGGGGATTGAAGAAGGCGGCGGCCATCATGGAAAATCACCGATTTCTGACGTCAAGCTCAAAACCGTCTGACGAGGTTGTGGATTACGATGCGTTTTTTCGAGATCGTGGTAAACGTGGTGGAAATTGCGGAGTCAAGGATACCAACTCCGCAATTACGCGGTCATGAATGTCACAAATCGACGAAGTTAACGTAGGTCCTTAGGAAGGTTAGCAACCTAACTAATTAATCTCGGCTTACGGCGTGACTCAGCTGATAACTGCAATATGAGAAAATTCGAAGCTTCGCTAAATTAAAAACGTCGATTGCATGGCATGGCACCGTGTTCTTCGCATGTATATCGCATGTAGGTCTCAAATTTGAAAGACATTATGGATCACCAGTTTATAAAGTTCATCTATTGAACTTGTGTGGTAGGCCAACATGGATATTTGATTGTTGTCAAACACGAAATAAAAAAGCTGATTATTTTCAGTTATCCCTTTTATACAGATCGCTGGACTGTAGATAAGTCACAATGACATTGTCATGTTTACCTGCCAGTGGCATTGATTAAACCTGATGCTTCATTAGTATTTATAGCTCTTTCTATTTCAATACCGACTACTTTTGGTTTGATGTACCTGAAACGCTAGTTTTCTGTTACATTTTTGTGATTGATTACTTCATGAAATTTAGCATTTTTACGTCAAATTGGAGGTATTCCATTTCAAATTGGTGGTTTCACACATCAATTTGTAGGAATTCTGGGAAAACAATAACAACAAATTAGCGATAGAAACGTAACAATCAACAAATGAACGGAAAAGAATGAAAAAATTCTGATGCCGATTATAGAAGCCGCATGTTTAGTAGTATGTCCTTCTTCGTACATTCTAAGAAACATTTTCCTTTGTTCTTTAGCATTAGCAAACTGAATTAAACCTTTAGCAAACTGAGTTTAACTTTTAGCAACTACAAGTGAACCTTTCATTAGATTAATTCTCTGCAGTTAACATGATCAGAGGACATGGAGTCGAGTCCCCAAAACAAAACCTTGTATAGCAAACTGAATTAATCCTTTCGCAATTAGAATTAAACTTTTGTAAATACAAGTGAACCTTTCATTAAATTAATTCTCTGCACTAAACATGATCAGAGGACATGGAGTCGAGTCCCCAAAACAATACCTTGTACTTATAACATTAGCAAACTTAATTAAACTTTTCGCAAAATTAATTAAGCTTTTCGCAATTTGAATTTAACCTTTCGCAATTAGAATTAAACTTTTCGCAATTGGAATTAAACCTTTCTCAATCACAATTAAACCTTCCGCGCCTTCTTCGAGTTGTGTTCCTAATTCGACCATCCCTCCTTCGTGAAAACGTTGACGATCGCGAAGAAAAAGGGAGATATTGCGGTGGAAAGCCGAAAAAACTGTTTCCCATCAAACCGTTTTAAAGTTTCTCTGGCCACAATTCTCACCTTTCACGAAGAAAAAGGGAGATATTGCAGAGGAAACCCGAAAAAACTGTTCAAAAGTGTGGTTTAGTGTCCCATAAAATCGTTTTAAAGGTTCTCTGACCGAACTATTTGAATTGCTGTCGCTCATCACCACAACAATGTTCCTCACAAAGCAAAAAACAAAAAACCTACGAACACTAGTATGTCTATAATTGACGGGTAGAGAAGGTTGGCGCCACTCGGAGAAGGCCAAAGAAAGTTTGGCAGCCCACGGGAAAGTTACAAGGTATTGTTTTGGAGATTCAGTCCTCTGATTTAACGAAAGGTTCACTTGCAATTGTGATAAGGTTAATTCAGTTTGCTAAAAGTTTAATTCAGTTTGCTAACGCTATATAGTGTACCTACCGTATTGTCCTCGACGTCGTCGGGTAGTGGATGGAATCCCCTCGTTTTCAGCATCTTCCTCACTCTCACTACTTCTTACCGCATGATTCGATCGGCGAACGAAAGGCGGTTGTATTTCTTCGTCGTCCGAACTCCTGCCACAAAAATAAAGCAAGTCGTAACTACGGCGGCAATTAGAGACTTTAGATAAAGCGAATCAACAGGCACCTTCACAATAATGGCATTTGGAAGGGTAGAGTAAGTATTTTCAGAATCACCGAGTGTTTCCGGCTTCTATGCAGTCTAGCGTTGCGGCGTTTAAAACTAATGTGAAACGAACCATTTCCGTCAACCTCCAAATTGATGTTTAAAACCTCCAAATTGAAATGGAAAAACTCCAATTTGACTTGAAAAGCTATATAGACATATTGATGTTGCCTGTGGCAATGATTAATCACAATGTGATATTTTGTTATTGTCTGAAACTTTTTCTATTCAATTTTTCCAACTACTTTTGGTTTTAGTGATTGTTTAGTCTCTTTTATGAGACAAGATCATATTTTAGTGGTGAATGATTACACCTAATGTGACGTTTTATTAAGCATCAAAACTTTTTCTATTAAATTTCCAACAGATTTTTGTTTAATGTAAGTACTACTTCTAAATGTAATGGGCTCAAACTTTCTCAGAAATTCTCGATTTTCGACAGCATTCCAAGGGAATTAACGCTTATGACACCCAACCAACCGGTTCTACCAAGTTGCACCATGATTATTCGGGGAAATATATCAAATTCCCATGTCTTCTATTCTATATCTATTCACAGTTTATTAATGTTTAAATTTATAGTTTATAAAAGTTTTGAGAAGAATAGAAAGGGTTTCCTAACCGGAGAAAATGATTCCTATTTTGTATGTGACATCAAACAAAACAAATATATTTCCTCTTATGATGTTTAGAAGGCATTTTTTTTGTGAACGTTCCTAGTTCATGGCATCCTAGGTACGACTCCTCCTAAAACATGAAGACTGTTGACTATAGAAGTCATTTATGCATTAACACCATTTACAATAAAAACAATATTTGAAGTTTAGTCAGCGATTCTATTCTAAACTTCACCCTAGATTACGACTATCAACAATTTTTGTGTGTTTCCGTGCAAGTGTATGATACTGGTTCCGAAGGGTGAATGATACTTGTGTCGACTAATTTTTGCCATGTATGACACTGGGGTAAAAAACGCTGCAAATTCTTTCACTGGGGTTTATTATTCAATTGGCTTGCGTTCATGATTTGAATTTCTACTAAGCTTTGGAGTGTGCGTGTTTCACAGGATAGGGCGATTATTGAATTTCAGGAGATATGCATGGAGCACGTAAATCTGTTCTCGACCAAAATACCTATTTGGATTGATCAGTTGATCATATTTGTGTGCCTCCTGAAATTCAATAATCGCCTTATCCTGTGAAACACGCACACTCCAAAACTTAGTAGAAATTCAAATCATGAACGCAAGCCAATTGAATAATAAACCCCAGTGAAAGAATTTGCAGCGTTTTTTCCCCACAATACCCCCAAAATAAAAACATCTATAATTTATCAAGTCCTTTAGCACTCGTATTGCATTAAAACTTCCACAAATCCAAATTTAAACGATGTAGCCAAAGGTAGACAGATGTAGAGGAGGCACACAAATATCATCAACTGATCAATCCAAATAGGTGCTTTGGATGAGAACCGATTTACGTGGTCTATGCATATCTCCTGAAATTCAATAATCGCTCTATCACCTGTAAAACACGCACACTCCGAAGCTTAGTAAGATTCAAATCATGAACGCAAGCCAATTGAATAATAAACCCCAGTGAAAGAATACTTATTTACCCCAGTAATAATATTGGATAATAAACCCCACTAATGATATTGAATAATATTTACCTATATATTATCAGCGTTTCATGCATATCAGAATGCTTCAACCCGTGTATCGGCTACTAACTACACTACAAGTATTCACATCGGCTATCACTCCAGTATCCACATTCACTGCAACTCGACGCTGTCGGCCGGACATCACTAGGTTACAAACAAACAATAATAAACGAAAAAACGCAATTGTTGGCACCATAAATCGGGCCATACATCGGGAATGGTTTGACCTACGGACCTGGGGAGGGGCTCATTCGATTCCTGACGGTATGTTCTTAAAATAAGTTTACTTTCATGCCGCTTGGACTTGTTTTGAGGTTTCTAGGGATTTTACAAAACTTTGACAGCCGTTAAAGGGCACTTTAAATTGAGTGAGAGAGCTGGCTCAAGAATTGGGGCGTCGTCGGACCAAGATGGATTTTCCCTGAAAATTTCAGATTTTTTGCTCCAGCCGTTTGGGAGAAATCGTGCGTACGGCGTACGGCGGACGGACGGAAACATTTTTATTGCAGATTCGGATTCTACACCCTTTGAAACGTAAACCATGAAATTTTCAGGGGGGGTTAGCATTTTTTTTTCCAGAGCGATTACAATGGTTTATTATTGAATAATAAACCAAAATCTATCCCGAAAATGGTTCATTAAATCTAAAACAAACCAAATATTTTACTTCTCTCGGTTTTACTACGTTCTTAAAAAATCATGTTGTCGATTTCGACCCCAGAACTGTTTGTAGGATGTAATCTGGCCTAGGCATTGAGCTATAACTGGATATTTTCCGTTAACGTGTATGGTACTGGTGCCACCACCCTACCCTTTCGACAGGGGTGTTGGGAAATTAAGAGTTGAGTTCCGTTGTCCAACAAGGTTTTGGATTCCTCGGGCCCTCGGAGATAATACGGTTAGATGGAGGCGGTGGCGGAGGTTGATGGGGCTGCAATTACCGCCACGCGACCGCCCCCTCGCGTCACAACATTGAGCGACTCACAATAGAGTCCTCCGCCTTCTCACAGATTTCCGACGAGCAATAGAAGCGAAATCGAGTTATCAACTGACGTTCGGCCCTTTTGCCTTCTGTTGACGATCAAATGTATACATCGACTTCGGGCAGTAGTTGAAAAATCTTTCGAGAAACGTTCGACATGTATAAAATGTATAAATATAACAGAGCTAGCTACCCGGCAAACGTTGTTTTGCCTTATAAATTATTTGTAGTTTCTGGAAAAATTCTAGTGTACACAAAAAGTACTTTAAGTCTTAACTTACTAGCAGATTGAGATGAAGAATGAAAACTCTCAAAAGTTGTGCCAACAACCACTTCAAAACTGGACTGTCGATATCAGGATTTTTTTACTTTGCGTATTATACTCCCTCACTGTGATATTCACCTATTGATTTTGAACCTGCGTAGCAGGGCCTTTAAACTAATTGGTAATAAAGGTTTCCCGGTTAGTTGTGGAGTGAAATTCCACTCTAGTTTTGGGTGCGCTAACGGTATAGCCAGGTGTATTTGTATTACGCTTCCTTATAGTGACGATTGTAAGTATTTTTGTATAATAATTGATGATCACCTGAGTTATAAAAAACACATCGTAGAACTTATAAATAGACTACAAAAACTTTTTATGAGTTTAAGGAGGCCCGACATTTTTTTTTTCTCGAAAAATCAACTTAAAATAGAGTATTATGGCTTAGCATCTTCGGTAATTAAGTATGGTATTGTCCTGTGGGGTTTTGCTGCCAAATCTTTCGTGAATAAGGTTCAAATTGTACAGAATAAGTTGCTTAGATTTTTACTCAATTGAAGCTCTAGATTTTCTTCTTCACTATTGTACAAATATTTAAGTTAGGAAGGTGAAGCAAATTTTTCTTTTTCAAGCTTGCACGCTTATTTTTAATGTTGGCATTAATCCGTGTCATCAGTCATCTTCGACTCTGACTCGTAATTATAATAACTCCCGAATTATTCTGCCCCTCGACAACACGGAGTTCTACAAGAGAAGCTCTTATGTTGTGGGGCTCAAAATCCTATAATCAACACGAGATAATATTAATCATTTTAAGAAGTTTTCCAAATTCAAGGGATTATTAAACAGCCGTTTGTAATTAGTTTTTTATTTTATTTTCGGAAACCGGTACGGGTAATTATTTTGTCTGACGGTACCTAAGTTATTAGTTTGATTTTTACCTTCTTTCTTTTGCTTTAAACCGGCACCTGTTGTGAATTGAATTGTTGTGTGTCTTGAACTCCTCCGAAGAGCACAAGTTTTTGAAACTTATTCTTCGGGGAGCAATTTTTCAGTTCTAATGTGCCTATTCACTTTCTCTGGATAATTTAATTTAACTTTATTTTGTGGCTGATTTTCTTTTCAAGGGTTCCTTGTATATATTCCGATTGCTAATAAAATCATTCATTCATTTATTACTTTATTGTCTTGGTTGAACATTTCTCCATGGTGGACACAGTTCTTGCAACTTTACAGAGGTTCTAACGAGTACCTGGTCGGAGGTAAAACTAGCTGGAGGTACACAACATTCCCCAATCTATAGTTTTTTCACGAATTTGGTCTTAGTATGGTCTAAAATGGATTTGTATGCTGTTTTTTCAAAAATCATGTTTGGATTATCGCACACCCCACTCGATGAAGTACCTACAGCTGCACAACAAGCAAGTACTTCGAAAGTTATTACTGATTACCAGTTCAATTTCTGTTTCTCACCAGTCCTGTTACTCGGATTTAAGTACATGTACCTGTACTCATCAGAAAGTAGCCGTACTAATTACTTGTACTTGTCAAGTACTCGAGTGATGTGCAGTTTGTACCCCCCAGTATTATTGCTGGTTTCCTCGACAACCTACTGTAAAACAGTAATAGAAGTACTGAAGAAAAGTAATTTAACTAAATACTATTTTGGTTTCCTTACTGAAGAAAAGTAATTTAACTAAATACTATTTTACTTGGGTATCTCAAAACTGTTCACAAGTATCACTTCGGCTGTGGATGTCGCGCAGATTCACCAACAGTTGTGTTGATATTAGCGCTTACGATCATCTCAAAATGTGACGGACGACGGAGGGCGAGTTGATCACCGTCGGAACTGTCGACGGTATTCAAAAGGGAGATCGGTCCTCACAGAGACAAATGCGGGACGGCCCCTCCCCCTCCTCCTCACCACCTGCTACACCACACAACAGAAAGGGGGAACGGGAAAGTGTCGAGGGTGGATTACCCCAGTGAACACAACAATTCACATGTTACACATGTACTAATCCCTAATCCCAACCCCCGACAATGTTCTCGGCAGAGCGGAGAGAGTTGGGGCTCCGGGGATCTCGTATGTGATGTAGGTGCAGTAGCAAGGGGTAACGCACGGGAGCAGTGTACAGTAGCAGGAGGGGGGGGGGGGGGGCTCTGCGCCAATCAGACGACCCTCCCTCCAAATCCAATATTATGTTTCCTATTTAGACCTCCTCATGGATTATTCATGCGCACCCCTTACTTAGCCCCCCAACCCCCTTTTGCCAACACATCCACATTCCACAAGCAGAGTTGGTGATACGGTAGGCTGACCTGTTAACAGCTACCCGCGAAACAATACCAGTGCGTACCAGTTAAACAATACCAATTTACACCAGTTTAACAAATATCAATGTATACCAGTTGAACAGCAAGAGTAGGTACCGATTAAACAATACTTACCCGTACTCAGGTATCCATCGGTTAATGTTTGCGAAACATTCCAAATATTAATTGTATATATTTCCAAAGTTTTTGAAGAAAAATGAAGGTTTTTAGTGAAGAAGTTATATTCATATCGAACGTTTCTGACTTGAACTTCATAGTTTGACCATTTTCGACGAAAAACTCAGATTTCGAAGGTTCTTAACGAAAAATTCACATTGGACACGTTTTTGTGTAAAACCGATCAGGTTTTTAGAGAAAAAACCAAGCTAGTGTTATGGTCGGCCACAGAAAATAGAGTTAACACAGAAAATAGAATAAATTTACTCTATTTTCTGTTTGCTCTATTTTCTGTATTTACAATAGAGTAAAATAGAGTTTATTCTACGAGTATTTTCTGTGCTGTCGGCTGACAAGGCGCCTACTGCTAAACAATACCAGTTAAGCAATACCAGTGCAAACCAGTAAATGCTAGTTAAACAATACCAGTACTCAGGTACCGACCGGTATTTGATTAAGAAACGTTACCAATTTCATCTGTCCGAATTTTATACTTCAACCATACAAATGCCTGTTTTTGAAAAAACTTCAGGTTTTCAGAAGAAAAATAATATTTCGAATGTTCCTGACAAAACTTCATAATTAGAAAATTAAATAGAATTTTATATATTAGATTTCGTCGGGGAGGCATTACGCACAACCCCTCCCCCCCTCTCCCGAAAACAAAAATGAAAAAATACTCGTAAGCACCCCTTATATTATCTAATAAAACTGAAAGAAGATTTATACAGGTATTGAACAAATTCAAACCAACCCGACAATAGACAAAACGTGTGATTTTCTTGAGATTCTTCACATAGGTAACATCGTATTCTCAATGGTAACATTCAAAAAGGTAAAAAACAAATATTAATAATATCGTAAAATACATAAAAATATCAACAGTTTGAAGTAAAAATTTTTAAATTTGTAGTCTGAGACCATCTACAAGTTATCGAGGATCCTTCGAAGCTTGTCAAATATACCTCTTTAAGCCCTAAATAGCAGTTGTTGTCTTCGGGATGAGGAAACAGAAAATATTTCGATTATTTCTTCATTAGAAATAGACTCAAGCACATATTTTTCTGCTGCCAGAACCCCATTAGATTGGACAACCTTGAGTCTCTCATACCTGATCTGAGTCTGTTTTCGATCATTTCAATTCGATTCATTGGTCTTTCCGCTGAAGAACTAGCACTGTCACTGTAATCATACACTTTCAGAATCAACCAAACCATATTTAAGTTAGTTACGAGGTTCATTATTATTTACGTTCTATCTAGTGATGCAATACGTTTTCAGCGCCGTCACGTTAAACACTGTTTCAATCAACTCCCCCCCCCAATGACGCAGTCATAGCCCCCCCTTCTGTAGGCACCCCTGATTTAGAAAATGTTCATATTCGATGTTCGGATCCTTGATACGTAAAACAACCAGTTTTCAGGGAAGTTAAAATTGTTTTCCTTGGTCAAATAAAAAGGTTTATTATTGGAAATAATTTTTTAAATGTTTAAGTATTCCGTCTTAATGATTCGTTGAACAATCCTCCACATTGATGGTAAAACAATCTAACACAAAATTGTTTTTTATAATACTATTTTCAGGGAACTAGTTAAAAAATTGTTTTGACGGTTAGGTCAAATAATTTATTCGAAAGCTCCATAATTTTTTCTAAAACTGTGTTTTTCACCAAAGAAGTTTGAAAATAATTTTGTTAAATGTTGAAGTTTTCGTCTTAATGATCACACTATTCTTCTGACATTATGGGTAGGAGGAGGGGAACAAGAACACAAAGATTGTACAAGAATCGCTGTCTATTTTCACAAAAATTAAAAGAGTTACAACTTTAAATTGATTTTGACGGTTAGGTCATCATCAGTGACAGAACAATAACAATAATTTATTCATTTTTAAGCTCGTTTCTTCTACAAACTCTGTGTTTTTCTTGACAAGGTTTTCACAATTCTCAGATGATTCAGTGCATACAGTGTGATGGATATAGTTAGTTGGCCCTTCCCGTTTTTAGAATCCGTCGCCTTGGGAGATGAATCAGACGTTTCCAAGCGGCTGGGACATCCTCCGAGCGTGGCGGAGCATTTTAACGCATCCACCTCAATGGAAGGGGCAACTATACCTTTCCTTCACCTTTCACCACAACAGAAAGGAAGCGAAATAATGGAACCAGGCCAATAGCTCCCTCGTCAGCTGCTGACAAGCTCTGGGAGGTTGTCGATACTTCCACGAGCCGTCTCACGCCTCCTGTTCCGTTTTTACTATCAAATCGAAATCCTACAGAAGGGAAATGGGCCGCTTCCCTCCTCCTCGTGGTGGACCCTCGAGCCGGGCCAGGACCCGAGATTTATGTGAGCCGGCGCTTCCTCACCTCCGAACACTTCGCCTCCTGTCAATTATTGAAAAAAAGTCCGGTAGTTTATTTACTTAGCGGTCGAGAGATAAAGGGCCATCGGTTATTACTCGGGCGGTCGGGTCGGGGCCCGTACTCGTAAAACCTGAGAGGACGGCTGATGAGGGATGAGGCCCACGTTAGACTCGTTCCGGCTAACTGCCGATAAACCCCGGGAGCGTTTCAAGCTTGGAGCTTCTTCTCCTTAGCGGTGAATAGGTGGGCTGGTCGTTATTGTGACTTGGGAACAGAGTTGGGACCCCAAGTACATTGGTACTTGAAGTACTTAAGAAAGTTGACTTATATTGCTGTGATAGATAGCGCAAAGACGAGATTTTCGTAACTGAAAATACCTAACGTTTATGACCACAACATTTTATTTAGTACCGTTAAACACCCTTTTGTCATAGGGTTTCATAATGACGTATCAAGAGTAGACATAGGTAAATGTGAAAATAATGAATGAATGAATAAATAAATTCATTCCAAGAGCGTGGCAATAAAGAAAACATACAGAAAATAATGTTACATGAATGGAATGTACCCCTAATCATAGAGCCCCCCCCCCCGCGGGGGGTGTGTCCCCCTGTGCGGTTAGGGGGAGTACAGTGAGCTATTAATATATATAATTGAAAGTTATATCATTAAAATATGTAATATTTATGAAGGGGACAGACTGTATCCAAGTTGAATGTGATTCTAGTCGATATACACACTAGTGAGACATTTTAGACAGTTGACTAAACCTTCGAATATTAGCCACGAAGAACTCTCTCCTTATAATCTTTCCGAGCGAAATTCGAAGGTGTCCTCAATGCTGCGGGCAGGTGGCGAATCAAATACGGCATAGAAAAGAAAATATGTCTTGACGTACTCCACAGTCGCGTTTTAGGAGCAGATACTATGGCCTGAGAAGTGAGTCGGAGAGAATAGGTCGTTGTTTTGGAGAAGTCGAAGAAGTTGGGATGTTTATGGAAGAAGGTGAGCGATGACTTTAGATACAGCTGATAAACGGAGAATACTTTCACATGCTTAAATAGATCGACTGTTGGAAACCTACGTGGTTCCTTAGCTATTATTTTAAGAATGACTTTCTGCATTATATTTAGAGGGTTCAAAGTGGACATAGCGGCTCCCCCCCCCCCCCCCAAGCTATAATACCAAACCCAATTATGTTCTGGACAAGTGCTTTATACACTAATTATAAACTTTCCAAATTCATGCATCCGCGGAGTTTGTAGAATAAATGGGTGAACTGGCGTAGCTTTTGAATTAGTGCCGAGATATGGCATTCCCATTTAAGGTCATCATCAATCATTTGATCATCATCGTCATTTTGAGGAACTTACTCGCTCCAGCTCTGGACAGGAGCACACACAAGGGTCATTAGCTTCCCCTCATCTCCACAAACATGGATTCTAATTGAGTTGGAAATAGATTTTTTGGTTGGTGATTTGGAAAATACTAGGTACTTCTGTACATTCAGGCTCAACGTATTACTACATAGTCACTTGAAAGTGCCATTTATGTCGTCATTTGCGATATCGAAATGAAGTAGGGAGCTCTTTTATGTGATTATTAGCAACTATTGATTCACGCCGTGGCTCTATGCCTTTACAGTACCAGTCAAACCAGTATTTAATACGAAAAATTGTATGGTTAATAGAGTTGATCAAATCCTTACCATCAATCGAGGAAACCAGTAATAAGAAAGATGAGATGATGCAATACAAAACCCAAGTAATTCTAAATGACTTACCAAGTACAAGTAAAATTACGTGTACCAGCGTTCCCATTTGTGGTTTATCGTTTTCAATAATAATCGTTTGTAATCAACTGTTTGTAAAGTCGGAAATTCGAATAAATTAAAATACACCCATCCGCAGTCTAGAGCTTTTCATCAAAACTAGTAATGAAACTTGAGTAAAAAATCACATTTTGCTACTATTTTGCTACCAGGCAGAAGTATAAGCTGTAAGCCCTTGTGCCGATAGACTTTTGGGTCGACGAGTTAATGGCTTGCCATTCATGATTTATATATTCCATCAGATAGTCTCTAAGCTGCTTAGCCTAGGAAGAAAGGAGATGTATAGTAACAGAGCTCAAACGAATACTGTCCACTTTGTACCATCTCCACAAAATGGGCAAATCTGACACCACCGGTTCTGAGGGGCAGAGGATGAGACTGCGTGCCATGTGATCTACTGCGTGCCAATGTGTGCTGGCAAAACAGCGTTTTCTAACCTGGGGGGCAGTCTTCCGTCGATCCTCAGGTTTTTGAAACAAGATTGTGTTCCTCTCATTCGCCAAAACGTGGTGTAATAAAAAGCGATTATAAAATAAGATATGCATAGAGCACGTAAATCGGTTCTCAACTAAAATACCTATTTCGATTGATCAGTTGATCATATTTGTGTGCCAATCGAAATTCAATTCGTCAGACCACCTGTGAAACGCATCCAATACCTTTTTCAAATCATGAATGTAAGCCAATTGAATAATAAACCCCAGTGAAAGAATTTGCAGCGTTTTTGGAATGGAGTTATTCAAGACTTACTGATATATTGTTGCGCTGTCAAGTGAAGCGAACGTCGATGTTTTATTTTATCTCATTCGGTTTCAGTACTTCTATTCATCGATTTTTATGTCGTCCCCATGTACAGAATATTCTAATATATATTGGACCATAGTAGACATTGTGAGATCAGCTATTCTATTGTGATATCTCTTGTTTCCTACAAAAGAACCAGTGAAGTTTGCTGCTCCCTGAGACGTATTTTGGACGAAGTCAACCAGCTCTCTTAGGACATCTAGAAGTCTATCGCAAGGTTTGGGGGCTCAGTGATAGGCTGAAGGACTCTTTTGTCTAATTCAGTTCCTATTCAATTTACCTCTTGTTCGACCTAAATTCGTGTTCTTGCTTTCATCGCAATTCCGTTAGCACAGTAACTTGGCAAGTTATTACAAGGTGATTATTTCTTACAATAACCCTTCTACGGAAATCACTGATCTAGGTGTACTAGACGTAATCAGTGGTACATTACCTCACGTCGGCGCAGTCCCATTGTAATGTCTTTTGACAATGAGTCCTTGAGTTCACTCTCGTTCACTGCCAAACAATTTTTGTTGTCCGAATTCAAAATTTCCACTTGCATTTTGCGTTTCATAGCTTACTTAACAAATTTCGTTCCGTGTCTGCCGGTCTGTCTATCTGTCCGCATTTCCTTGTTAAAGCCACAACTTCCACAATTTTGAATGAATTCAGCTCATATTTTGAGGGGCTATGCGGATAAGGCCTCTTGAAATCCCATACGAATTTCATCTTAATATAAACAGCGTTACGCTCTGCGCATGTGTGAAATTCTTAAAACAGCCGTAATTTCCACATTTTTCAATGAATTTAGCTCAGTTTTGGAGGGATTATGCGGATAAGGTCTCTTGAGGTCCCATTGGAATTTCATCTCAATATAATCAGCGGGACCTTCTACGCATCTTTTATCTGAAGATTTGTTCATTTTCTATTTTATAATGGTGTCCGTTTGATTGTAAGAGAGAAGCTGCTGTGCCATCTCCTTGGCAGTGTATTTTATACCACAGCACGGTGGATCGTTGGGAAGGAAATGAGCCACAAGCGCCTTCAGGTGATCAGTGTGTCTCCATACCATGTAATTGACTTTTACATCTCCCAGAGACAGGGAGATGTGGATGACTTTGTCTTAAAGATATTATAAATACGTATTGTAAAATGAATCTATGGCAGAATGATTATAAACCAGTATTTAATAAATGTTTTAAATATTTAGTCAACCTCGAAGAACCTGAAACAAGATTGTGTTGAATAAAAAGTTAGTGTAATAAAAAGCGTATTATAAAATAAGATGGGGAGAGGCGAGGACGCGGTGATTCAACTAAGAAATATCAGTTTCAATTCCAATCGAAAGATGTCAGAGGCACCTTCGCTCCAATACCTTTTTAATCAGAAGTAATGATTTGTAAGTGAAGGGGAGACGAAGGGGGCGGGATGATTAGGGGGCTATAGATGGGGGCGATAGAAGGGAGGAGGTGGGATGAGGGGGCGATGGCAGTTGTACGACGAATGGGAGAGAAGAAGGTTAATGATGGACGCGAGTATCAATCACCTGAGCCGCAACGCATCGGATCACTAATCAAAAGTCGGGAGGATAGAGGAGGAGGAAGAGAAGGAAATACAAGGGAATGATGGAGGGAGAGAGAAAGAAAAAACAGAGAGAGAGAAGAGAGAGAGAGAGAGAGAGAGAGAGAGAGAGAGAGAGAGAGAGAGAGAGAGAGAGAGAGATTTTTCATTGGATTTGATAACGTTTTATTTAAAAATCTGACTAGAAGAAGAAAATACGTGTATTTGAAAGATACAGGAGAAAAACAAAGTTTCGTATGATAGACGTGATATGACTGTGGGCTATGCCCGTCTGTCAGAGTCTGCATATAATTAGTAAGACAAGAAGAAGACTGAAAACCAATAACTAGAAACAAGAATAAGATTATAACAAAATAAGTAGGTATACCAGATTCAATTAAATTCAATTTATTACTCCCGCCTAGGTGGCCACATGGGACAGAGGACCTGCGTGGAAAGTACCATCGGATCCCTCGTCCCACCTTCTCCCTTCCAGTCCGAAGAGAAAACGGGCTAATTCCATCAAGAGCGGGCCTAAGTCACTAACGACGTCAGCGCTTCTGCCGGCAGCCCCGGACACAGTCGAATGAGCGCCCATCCACCCAGGACCTGATCCTGTTAAGCCCCCTCTCAACGAGATCTTTCCGCTGAATTCACCAGGACCGTTTTTGCCTGAATCAATTAAAACTCTTATTAAAGTTGGACGGACGTCTTTAGTACTTGGACTAACTTACTCATAACCCAGGCAAATGTAGTTTGAGTTCTTGTTCTTGTTCAATGCAGGGTGTCTCTACATAAGTAAGACTTCAGAGATCTGTTCTACAAGTAATTTGCAACAGAAAAAGCCTCTCGGTGTTTCTTTGGAGGTTTATTTTTCGGGTTATTGTCGATTCAAGATTTTTGGTTTATTATTCAATAATAATCGCTCTTGAAAAAAAAAAAAATTCTAACCCCCCCCCCCCCTGAAAATTTTATGGTTTACGTTTCAAAGGGTGTAGAATCCAAATCTGCAATAAAAAATTGTCCGTCCGTCCGCCGTACGCACGATTTCTCCCAAACGGCAGGAGCAAAAAATCTGAATTTTTCAGGAAAATCAATATTGGTCCGAAAACGCCCCAATTCTTTAGCCAGCTCTCTCACTTAATGTAAGGTGCCCTTTAAGGGTTGTCAAAGTTTTGTAAAATCCCTAGAAACCTCAAAACAAGTCGAATCGGCCTAAATTTTGCCTATTTGAAGAACATACCATGAGGAATCGAATGAGGCCCTCCCCACCTCCGTAGGTCAAACCATTGCCCGATTTATGGTGGCAACATTTGCGTTTTTCGGGTTATTATTGTTCGTTTGTAACCTAGTGATGCCGATAGCGTCGAGTTGTAGTGAATGTGGATACTGGAGTGATAGCCGATGTGGATACTTGTAATTTATAGCCGATACACGGGTTGAAGCATTCTGATATGCATGAAACGCTGATAATATATAGGTAAATATTATTCGATATTATTACTGGGGTTTATTTATTATTACTCCTAAAATGGTTTATAGCCGATACACGAGTTGAAGCATTCTAATATGCATGAAACGCTGCAAATTCTTCCAAATTCTGGGGTTTATTATTCAATTTTATTAATTTGGCTTGCATTCATGATTTGAATTTTTACTGGAGTGTGCGTGACAGGTGATAGAGCGATTATTGAATTTCAGGAGGCCCACAAATATGATCAACTGATCAATTCAAATAGGTATTCTGGTTGAGAACCGATTTAAGTGCTCTATGCATATCTCCTGAAATTCAATAATGGCTCTATCACCTGTGAAACACGCACACTCCAAAGCTTAGTAGAAATTCAAATCATGAATGCAAGCCAAATGAATGAAATTGAATAATAAACCCCAGTGAAAGAATTTGCAGCGTTTTTTAAATCGTTATTCATTATTTGCAAGTCTGTTTATCTTGTCGTCATTTGAGCAACTGCACTTTTATCTCTCCGCAACTTCAGTCAATATGATTTTGACAGCCGCTGTCTCACATCACCGGAATATATCGAGTAAAAGTGACCAAGTAACATTTGCAAAATTTTACAGGGGAGCGATCTGAAGTTTCTTCTATTTCACCTATTTTCTTCTTACGAACACTGGTTGTGTGATGTCTCATCCGACTATGTTTCGATTTTTCTTTATCCTGTAGGTAGTTAGCTAGTGCCCTCCTCTCATATCTTGCTTCAAAATTCACTTCAGATTAAATAAGAGCTGTTTATTCGGAAAACTCTGTTTGATCATTTTTACCTGCCTGGAGTTTCAAGCTTTACTTATTTGGTCAATTCAATTCTTCGAAAATAAGTCGCATAGATACATGAAATTGAGGAATTGAATAGTTTTTTCGTTAATTTATCGTCTTGCCAAGCATCTAATAACAATGATATACCTATTTCTGTTAGAAGAGGTTATCCATTACCTATCATTGTAATTGGTCATTTTCACCTGCCCACTATGCAATCTTACAAATCTTACACAGTAAAAGTGATCAAATGGCAATTGATAACATTTACATGCACCAGCGAGAGTACATTTATAATCCATCTCGTGTTTTGTGGTTGAGTTCAAATGCCATTTGGTCACATAAAACTCTTTGGGTTAGGCAGGTAAAATTTATTTTCAAGTGTTTCTTGCACATCAGTTTGAAGATAACGTTCTTAGCAACAACACACGGTAGACAACGTTCCTTAGTACCGAAATGACAAACAAAGCTCATTTTGAAAAAAATGTTACTTGGTCACTTTTACCCGGAACCCCGCAATACTTTTGTGTTTACGAATTAGTTCGAGCATATTCAATGTGTACAACACAGAAAATAGATTAAACTAAAAAATAAAAGATGAAAGTGTACTCTATTTTCTGTGGTGTACAATCGATGGACAGTTAACAAATTCACGCTTTGGCTTATTGAACAATGCCGTTGATGTCATTTTTTTAATCATAAAAATTAGGTACTTGAAAGAGCTTTTTCATATTACAATGGCCCACCATAAAATTGGGTCTAACAGCTCTGATTAATATTGATATTTATTTCTACTGATAGAAATTTGATTCTATCTATATAGTCACATTTTCTGAGCTTTTGACACAAACGATGATAGGGTCTACCAAATTCGTGGTCTTGAGTGGAGTGAAGCGCAGGGCAGGCGGACGGCTGTTTTTTAGTTCGATTTTCGAAATTTTTGTATCTTGGAAGGTAGGTAAACCAAAAACTTATTTTTCACGTAGTCAATAACAAACGTTCATTATTGAAGATAATAAAGCAAAAGTATGAAAAATGAAAAAAATTATGATTAAACTCGATTGATGATTCAGAAGAATACTTACTGAACTGTATTGTTCCAATTTTTTCCAAGTACAGTATATCTTGCTGTGATTACACCTAGCTTTCAAATATTACTATATTTCAAATTCAAATATTACGACTGAAGAATATATTTCTTTGTAGAAAAGCAACACGCAACGGAAATTTTAAAGTGGGAGATTATGAAAAACACGTGTTTTTGACTGATTGACAAACGGCAGTGGAACTCATCATTGGGTTGATGTTCATTATTCAAGCATGATTCTTGTATTCGCATATATACATTCACTTCCAGGTATGTTTGAAGGAGAATCGTGTTTATGTATAGGTAAGTTCAGTTGAACTGTTCATTCTGTCTGATTCTTTCGTTCTTTGATTTCCTCGAACCTCCCTTCACCGAAGATGCGGTAGGTCCTAATCCCCATCACCACCGTCACATGACAGTGCAGGGAACGTGTTTTGATTTTGTGGGAACTCGAAACGTTACAGAGAGAAGAAGAAGAAAAAAGGTGAAGCTTTTCGTTCGAATCAATCGCAACAATCGTATGAAAGGCCCATTGGCGAGCGATCAACCGACGCAACGATCTTTCAGAGTTGAGCGGACTTGAAGGGAGCGCGGAGGCGCCGCCCCCGAACCGATTAAAGTCAGACGACGGGCGTCGGGCTTGAAACGTGCGAGGGCGGTTTGGAGACGGGAAGGGTGGGAACGTGGATGCTATAACACGACTGATAGTATCCACGAGTGGGCGGAAAGTGTGGGATATCGCCTGCGGTCAGGAGCCGCCCCCTGGTGGGCCACGCGTCCCCTTTCAATTCCCTCGTCCACCTCAGCGACTCCGCACAACCGGACGCCCTTCGACGTCGAACCCAACTTTGAAGTATCAATGAGCATCGCCTTTCTGTGAAGACATTGAAAGTCCCATCTCTATTCTCTGAAGCTCAGTGAATATTGTGCCACATAAGTAACACCACACATATACACATCCACACTGACACATATATTATATCCTTGTGGTCGCTCTGCATCATGGTTGTTGGCCCTAGAACCATTAAAACGACGTGTAGTTGAGGTTGTACAACAGAAGCTGCGAATGAAGCAGTTTGTACAGCAATCAGCAAAAATTTGTTGATGGACTGGGTATCGAGCGGAAAACATGGATTGAGATTTTTAATGATAACCTCAGAGCACAACTCATCAAAACCCCACTCTACAATGCTAGGACGAAACATAGACATTTCAGTTTCATTTCAATATAATCTACTGTGCCATCTCCTTGACAGTGTATTTTTGTTTAGACCATTCTGTCGAAAGAAACAACTTCGTTCCGTGTGTCTGTCCCTTGTAACCCGCCTAATTCCCACAGTTCTCATTCGATACAAGTGATATTTACGGGGAATTCCAAAAATGTTTATTGGAACAGTGTTTAACGTGACGACATTAAAAAGTATAACACATCACTAGATAGGACGTAAATAATAATGAAGTAATTAATTAGAGTATGGTTTGTATTCCTTCTTTTAGTTTTAGATAAAGTAAGGGGTGCTTACGAGTATTTTTTACATTTTTGTTCAGGGGAGGTTGTACCATCTTACATGGGGGGGGGGGGGGCACCCCTGGATAATGCACTACAGATTCCCGAAGGGCTATCTAATATAGAAATATTAAACCTCTCTGAAATAATATGCAGCGCATTTTTATCGATTTTTATCGTTACTTATTTTATTTTTTAATTTTATTATTTGCCTCATTTTATTTTATTATTTTAAATGTATTTGTTATTTTTGATTGCTGCAAAGTTTCATTACCGAAAATAATATACCAAAATCACAAAGTCTTTAGAAAGAAGGTTCATCTACTGAAATTTCTCATTCGGTCAAATCCTTCTTTTTCAAATTGGGGGGGGGGGGGGATAAAGTTGATTGAAACAGTGCTTAACGTGACGACACTAAAAAGCATAACACATCACTAGATAGGACGTAAATAATAATGAACCTAGTAATTTAAATATGGATTGGTTTTCTATCTGGAAATGTATAAGTGACAATGACAGCGATGAAGCTTAGGAGGGGAAGGAACCCTCAGTTTAAGCAAAAGAAATTACATGTATTGTTATGTATGTATAACATAACGAAGAGTATTATTTGATAATGAAACAGATTGGAGGCGGCTTGGAAATGTAGGGCACTGCATGTCTCAAATGGCCGCCAGAACGCTTCGCAGTTGTGCTATCTAAGCTATAACTGCTATATAAGTGCTGAAACTGCTGTATAAGTAGGTGGCCACGACTCAACTCTACGCTACCTGTGTTTATCAAACTAGCCGTTTCAACTTATAGTCTCGGGTGAATTGAGTTCGTTAACACAAATTACACGGAGGTGGACTTTTCTTTTCAAGGAGACTGGAAAAAACTGGGGTTTTCTTGTTTCGAGCGATTAATCGTCCGCGCCCACAACCTGTTGGGATACCGGGGATAAAAACGGTTTTAACTTACGCGAGGTGCCACTTTGCCGGTACGTGCGGATAGGCAGGTACCTGTATATATGTGTATACATGTATACCCGAGTTCCAATCAACGAGGGAGGACTCCAATGAGATGAATCAACACAACACCTGCTCGTGTCCGTCTATTTGAATCCACGAACGAACCGGAAATCTACAAATAGAACCGTTTAAAAGATCTGATCGCAGATGCAGTCACAATCGAACGTAATTCGGATGTCGGACGATAGCGGGGTTGTATTTCGACCTGGCTACACGGGGTAATTGGGGCGCCTTATTAAGGGAAGTTTTGATTTACGTGCGTTAATCACGGGTAACTGCTTCGCTATTCAACCCCTGAAGGTTTGCCTGGGGAGGTTATCGCGCTCGGTTGAGCATGAGGTGGAAGGGTAGATATGAATTACCCACGTGCGTCAATTACTACTGTGAAGAATAGAAGAAAATTTACCTATTCACAAGATTCGATCGGCTCAGTTACAATTTTAAAGCGCTGCAAATTAATAGGGAAAGGTTAAATATTATTTAGGTAACTTATTAATTATCACCTAGAGTTCGTTTATTTGGCATAATTAATTATTAACCTTACGAGTTAGACTTTCAAATATTATTTGGGATGACACACCATTAGGAGTAAAATGGACCCTTCCATGTCAAAAGACTGTCTGCAAGGAACAAATCACCATCAATGCTCAGAATCAGCAAAAAAATATGCATAAATCTCCAAAACGTGCAACAAAAAACAAAACAGGCAGAATATACTAAATAAATGTCGTTTTTCTGGGTTACAAATGGCCTAAAAACACTAGACGTGTATTTCTGAGTTTAGAAGAAAACGTGCAAATCAGGCATAATCCTACTCATCAATATGTGACTGATTGTCCATTGTTACTCCAGACGTCTGCCTGGTTCAGCTTTTTGACAGTTAAACCAACATCTGATTAGCGGTCTGATTCGAACAGTGCTGAATTGGACTACTGCTGATTTGCCACATAACAGAGGTCTGGGTACATGATCCACTATCGGCAACTGACCAATTGGACTACGATCCATCAGTGACTGATTTTCCGTGAATCGTTAATAATCACCGGTGTCTGGCTTTTTCAGGTATTTGACTGTAAACCTAACATCTGATTGGCTGACTCATTGCCTTTGTCTGAGCTTTGTGAAAGATTTGAAATGTAACATAACGATTGCTCGACTGAAGTAATTAGCTACGGGTATCGAACCGCAAAACATCGGTTTGTGACATCGATTAATAATTTGGACTACTTGATCGATTTACCGATCAATTATGACAAAGAAATTGATTGATCGATTATTCGGGAAAAAGTTTACAAGTTCCCATGATTCTATGGGGGAATTTGCTCAAGTTATCATATATTTATATTGAAGTATGTTGCTATTTCAGCTATGTGATTGAAGACATAGTTAACTAACTATTTTAGGCTACAAATAATGTACTCCTATTCAATACGTGTTTTAATTTTTTGTTCAACTTTGAAAAGGTTTTTATGATGGGACATCCCGCCGAAAAGCGACAGGAAAAAGTGAGACGAAAGTAGCACGTATTTTTATTATTATTTTAACTTACAACCGATCGTTGCTAAGGAAGTTTATTTTCGCCGTTTTTCATCGCACAAAAATTGTTCACCACTTTTTGGAAAGCTGTGAGTTCATTTGACAACAGACTATATCACACGCTGCCAATTTCCCCCTCCTTACATCCCGGAGAACCATTGGTTGCGAGTTCGTTTTGTTGACAAAACTTATTGGAGTGAAGTTCTGGCTTAGTTAACTATGATTTTCTGATAATTTCTTACAGGCTCTTCCGGTCAACAACGATGATATCGAATTGGTTCAGATGTGAGTTTATACAGTGAGAGAGATGAGAGAGAGGGAGAGAGAGAGAGAGAGAGAGAGAGAGAGAGAGAGAGAGAGAGAGAGAGAGAGAGAGAGAGAGAGAGAGAGAGACAGAGAGAGAGAGAGAGAGAGAGAGAGAGAGAGAGAGAGAGAGATTCATTTGTTTATTAATCTGTACATTATCGGACCTATGTTGGTCCGCTCTTCCTAATATACAGAATTTATCATTACAATTATAAATCAGGCTGTACAATCTTATCATTAGCGCCGAGTTTTAACATTCTGGTTATACCTAATGTAAATATAATAATTTTCAGCCGTTTTTTCCAATTTTATTGATGTTTGTAGCATATTCTTTCCAAATTGACCAATTTTCATTGCACTAATAGCGCTGTGCGAAACACCCATACTTTTCTTTAGGAATTCTCGATTTTTTAGCGAATGAACATTGTTGTTTTAGTCCCAATTGGAAGGAGAGTTGTCATTTGAAATAGAACAGGCAATGCATGAGAAAAAAAGAACCCAATGAATCGAACCCATTTAATCGATTACAAAAAATAATCAAGCCAAAAAATATTGATTAAACGACAATCAGTTTTATAGTCAAAATATCGATTATTTCGAACAATCGATAAGTGGTTATTATATTGAAATTATATTGAAACTAAATTTTCAATCATAATTTTTTCAACTGTCATTTTCGGACAGTTTCAGCTGAGGCCGGTGGCCGCATAGCTTTGAACCATGCATTAGCAACAAGTGACTTGTAGACCAAAATGTTCTACCGTTCACCAAGGGTTTTCCGAAGTTATCACCTGACGCTCATCGAAATCCGTCTGAAAAGAACGCAACGGAAAAAAGAATGCTGCAATAGCGATATAAAAAAGGGGTGGCCTCTCAATTAGGGAAATCCGAAAAAGTAAAAAAAAAAACGGAATGACGGCTGTAGAAGGGGAAAATGCAGGCTCATGTATATGCAGCTGGAGATGGGAGCAATCAGTGGAAAATAGAGACAGAGATAGTGGCAGAAGGGTGAAAGAGAGAGATGGAAACTGGTGGATTGGGGGTGAGGGGGGTAACGCCCCCTCGCTTGTACCACGATGATCAAAGCAAACTGCGAGGAGAAAGATCGGGTTAGCCGCAGCCAGTAGCGACCGCCCCCAGTTCAGATAATCCTGCCGGGCCACCGAGCTCTGATCCAATTTATCGTTGGGAGTTGAAAAGAAAGAAACCCGAACAAAAGAAGGGGATAGAGAGAGAGGTGGTCGTGGCAATCCTATTCTCTCATTTCTTTCGTTCGCCTCTTTTATTTCATTTCTATTCTCAGTAATTTTCTTCTTCTTTTTTTAATAGCGAGATCCCTCCGAAGAAATTACCCTTTTCGTTCGGTCGGTCGCGTCTCGTCTGATCCTCGTAAGTCTATTTGGTGGGAAGTTGATTTGCGTCGATGCGGCACAAGGGTTTTTTTTTCACACACGACATGAGTCATGGGAAGAGATCGGAGTATTCATAATCATGAATAAAATCATGATGTTGAATGTCGTTATTATGAATCCGGTCATGAACACGAATATTTTTTTGTCTCAATAATTATTTATTGTGCCGAATAATAGTATCTTTGATTTAATTACAGAGAGACTGACGAGGTACTTACTCAATTAAATCTCTATTATTTTTATTGTAGTGGTGCCATTTGACGCACTTGAGTCTCGATGAGGTTCACTCAACTGATTTCACTATGGCTACAGATCATCGGGTTTTAATCCTCTCGAGGCGTCTGTGAAGGTAGTCAACGTTGAGTCAACTGGACTGGCTTGCTTCCGGATGACCTAATTTATGGTTGGTATTTGAAGCTCTATATGTAGAAGAACATTTCTGGTGTACTGATATGCATTTACACAGCACCTCAGTACATTATTTTGGACCACATCCCACGCTGCCAATTTCCCCCTCCTTACATCCCGGAGAACCAATGGTTACGAGTTCGTTTTGTTGACAAAACTTCTTATTGGATTGAAGTTCTGGCTTAGTTACCTATGATTTTCAGTTACAACCGATCGTTGCTAAGGTACACATTTTGTGCACATTTTATTCTCTCCTGAAAATTTCGCCAGTTACCGGGGTCAGATCTTTAATAATACCATACAGTGAGAGTTACAAAAAGGTATGTTATATAATACAGTGATAGTGAGATGAGAGAGAGAGAGAGAGAGCAAAAACCTTTTCAAGGTACATCACATTATAGCCTTTAGGCTTTAAGCGGAAATCATCCGGGGGTGCAGGGGCCAGTTTTCGTCAGCTGTTTCATCGGGTTTAGGTATTTCGCCCGAAATGTATTTCCACAATCCATTACGATTGCAAATAGCTTCGGCTTGAATTTTCCATGTATCGTAATCATCTTTACCTAGTGGATCTATTTTGTAATTAATTACAGCCATTTCGTCTTCTTCTTACTTCGTACGTGCTGGTTTCCCGTAACCTATTATATTGGAAGTACGGAAAATGTTTTTGATACAGAAAATATATTTTATTTTTACAACTTGAACACTAGAACGACTTATTTATTAATTCCCGGGATACGAGATTTTCTTCTTAAACGTCTCGTTGTTTCCAAGGCAAGAAATAACAAATTAATAATATAATGTGAGTGACTTCTAACAGTTTCTTGCGGCAGTGAAAATATTTTCTTAATGAAGGCCCTCACAAGCTATTCTACCTCATCAAAACGAAAGAAAAGTCCCATACTTGTCCCGCGCAACCCGTCACAGAACGAGATACAGGGCATTTGACTACGCACAAAAGAGCTAATCCAACACTCATCATCAGAGTCCATATCGAGAACCCCGCGTGACAGATCTCGGTAAAAATTTATGGGCATCAATCAGTCAAACCCCCGAAAATGAAATATATGACCCCGAACGAAATACAAGTTGGTATTGTACAACCGGAATCCCTGTAAATCAATGCTGCCCATTGACGTGGAGCGGTGAGGGATGTGGGATTAAGTTTTTTCGTTTACTTTTACCCCTAACGATTTGTTGTTCACGACAACAACCTCGCTGAACAATGGGCGTTTTTTTCCATGGTGTTATGACAGTGTGTACAAAGCCAGTGTTATATTCGAAGTCGTAATGTCGACGATGGACGTATTGTGACTACGACGGAGATCTGTCACTTTTTACAGGTGAATTCCGAGGAAAACGTGAATGATGGTGGACGATGCTTGAGGTCACCTGCTTGCTTCATTTGTAGACATCCAGCCAGGCTCGGCTTAAAAAAACGCTGTATGTATGAGTAAGACGAGTAGGTGGTACATTTTCTAGAATGAGCCATTTCATGGCCCAAGAAAGCCTTTTAGATGGGTTAAAAAAATACTGCTTAGAGCCTGAGGATAAATTCGAAAAACATGGAACACGCTTTAACCATGCTATCATGACTGAAACATTCGGCTGTACACTGAATAATTCTTAGAACGTTTCCACGACACGAAATTAAACGTGTGTTGGCGATGTCTTCACGAGAAACGTGTCCAATGTACAAACGCTTGCTCATGTGTTCTACTTTACGCAAAATCGAACACTACCCAGCGTTACGTCTCCTGATAATGTAAGTCGTGGTTTTACCTCAAATTAAAACAAATTGAAGTGGCCATGGTTTACCTATATTACATTCTCAAAGCAATGTGACCAAAAATCACATTGTTATTTAACGGTTCATTAAGAAGAACTAGATGTGGTATTAAGATGTAATTCGCGAGCAACTATACGGTGAAGGTAGCTTTCTATTCCGGTGAGCGTCTTCTGTAACCAACATCACAACCAAGTGACAACAAAACAAGCGGCTTTGTTTACTACATCTAGGTATTAATAACATGAATTAAATTAAATTACGACATAAATACCTTGAATGAACCTTATTGCTCTCCCTCAATCATACTAGAAGAACTCTTTCTTTTAAGGTAGTTCACCCGATTAACAACAGGTGTCGCGAAGATGAACTCCTGCACCCCTTCACCTATTAAGTTTTTTATCAGTTGAACATCAGGAAATAACCCTAATCAGTCTCCCATGTTCATCGATAAAGTAAACGTCGCGATCCGCCTATTGCTTCCCCGCATTTCATTTTTTATTGATTTATTCAAATTGTACGGTCCCCAAGTACCTGCACCGCATCGACCTTAGAAGGGCCCTTATCTACGAGATCGACGAACCCTCAAGGTACCGCAATTTTATATTATTTTCCCCACATAATACTCAATTTAGTCCCCCACATTAACTTTTCGATCAGTTTACCTATACAGTCCACTTTCACAAATATATTTTCACCCCCATCATTTAAACTCATGCAGGAACTATACCTAATCAAAATCTATTCGATATTAAGTATGTGATTCAGATGTAGGACCTGCAAAGATATTTTAAGGGGTAAGGAGTAAAACTTTCTTGATTCCATCAATTTCACTTGAGGATAAAGTGTTACTTACACTCAAAACATCTAAACAGAAACTTATACGGAATTGTTATTGATTATTCCAGTTATGCCGTGAATTATGTACCTACCTATGTATGTATAGTTATTATATTATTGGTTATTAAAGTTTATTGATACATTCTTCGGTAACTACCATATGTCCGGTTTTCAATCTGAAGGCATTAATTTAAATCTACTTCATTCAGTAACAGATTATACGCCATTTTCCTGATTGGGCCACAGAAATTTACGTTCTGTAGCTCAATCAATCATAATATGATCAATCATATTATGAAGGATTTTCATGCTGCAATAATGATCATTTTGTTGTAAATTAAGTGTGAGTGGAATATAGTAATGGAGCAGGCAGGTACCTTGTTAATGTGCGATGTTCTACAAATGAGGTGAACGCAGAAGAAATCATGATGATGCTATAAAACACTTCACAACTCGAACAATTGCCCGTTTACCTACACAGCCGACCGCGAAATCCGTACCGAATCCGAGGTAAAATCAAATTGAAAACATCTTGAAGCCGAAAAACCTCAACACTCCACAACCTAAAACACTCACGAGCGACGGAGGACTAGAGATAACCGTTTTGGAGAACCTACTTTGCGGCGCACTGCCTTCTGGGTAGCCACAATGGATGGAGTTTGGTCGAGTACGTCACAATTCCTTCGCCATGTCCTACGTGAGCGGGAACTAATACCGGGAAAGCGATACCAGCAGGTCGGGTGGGTTATTATTATTATTTTTATTTATTTATTTATTTTTTATTTTTTTTTTTTTTTTTTTTTTTTTTTTTTTGGATCGGGCTAGGGATGCAAGATTTTTGAATAAGAATCGTTTAAATCGAATCGATCTTCTTGGGAAGAATCGGAAAATCTTGTATCGATTTTTTTAAATGATCGATTTTTTTAAGAATCGATACTGTTTTGAAATGTTAAAATGAGTCTTATTAGAATGAGAAAATTTATATAGGATCGATTCATTTGGAAAATTCATTTACAATAGATACTTTTTCGAAATTTTTAAATGAGTCTTATTAGAATGAGAAAATTTATGATCGATAAATTATAATCTTTCTTGAAAGTATCGATTTTTTTCAAGAATGGCCGACAATCGGAGGTAGGGGGAGTTGAACGATATCCCCACTCCCGATCCCGACCAAGAGTCGCATGCACCACACACAGACCAACCAAAAACGAAGTTTTCCTGCCTTTTCTGTTCCCTGCCCGCGCGTGATTTGAACCCAAGCTTTTTTTTTCAGGGTAAATGTTCCTCGATGGCTCCATACCTGAGCAAAATGAAGAAATGCGCAATTGCAGTTGCAATTGTGCTAACGATTCGGCAAAAGACGGGGAAATATTAAAAGAAAATGTTGGACGAAGAGGTGGCTACTGGACAGGGTCAAGTTTTCACAAATGAGGTAAGCATTATGCATAGGCTTGCCATACGTTTGTATGTTGTACAAGCACTTTGTATTTCAGGTCAGGATGGGGGAGGGGGGATTAATAGGTTTTATATAGATGCTATATATATATATCTGTGAGAGAAGAATTTTTTTTGTGCTCGAGCAACCAAAAATTATGACGACTCTAATTACGGATGCATCCTAGAGCCAACAATAATAATGATAATAATTAGTTCTCCAAATTATCGAAATTTTACTCAAGTGTGAACTCGCTGTAGGTACCTATAAGTTATTTTTGTTATTCAGGCTTTTGGGAGAGTTGGAAGCCACGATATTCAAAACTTCCTCAGGATGGACGAGGAGAGTTTCCGAATGCTGCGGGAGATGGTAACGCCCTACATAGAAAAGAAGGTGAAAATGGAAGCGGAGTTGTGGAAACCCATTTCAAATAAAGTAAGTACTTTCGTGGAAATATAGACAACGTTCCATATTACTCCGTTTTTACGTCTCTGAATTTTGAAACGAATCAGTGTGCATTAAAAGTAAAAGTTACTTCTAACGACTTCTGTACCTATCTAAACTGTAATAGTTTCTTTCAATACCCCACTAACTATATCTTTCGTACTGAGTTTCATTCGTGGCGTAAATTATTGGCTTGTTCATTAAGTGGTCCCCCCAGATGTGATGGTACTCACTGAAGGTGCGCAGAGCAAACTTGTTCATTCCTTATGAGCACAACTTCGAAACAACATCTTTCACATTTTTTGGACAGAACTTAGAACAACTTCTTTCACATTTTTTTGGCCCACCATGGTTGACGGACAGGGTCTTCTTCAAATTTCAAATTTCAGATTTCTGTTGGGAGGCAGGGTGTTTTCTCGGATTTATGCAGAGATTTGTTTACTCATTTTTGGGTTGCCCCAGACCCCCTGGATAATTTCTAATAGGGTTCCTTCTATTGAAGAAGCCTTGCTTCCGCGAGACGTCGAAAAACCAAATGAAAATAGTCAAGAGCTAAAAAATTTTAACATTATTACTCAGTCCATTCATGTCCTCCGACAATTAAACTTCTACTTAACTTAGTAAGTCGCGTACATTAGTATAAATGCAATATTTTGTTATTCATTCTTTCCTTAAAATTTTCTGGGGGGTGGGGATATTTCATACGTACTGTTAAGGGGGCCCAGGATAGATTTTGCAGGGGGGCCCAAAATGAATAGATCTGCCCCTGGTATCAGCGGTGAAGCATGTAACTTCTGCCAAGCAAACGTCACCAGTGTTTCTAATAAGGCGGGTTGCTTTCGACAGTTCAATGTTGAGAATTTTGGCCGTGGATGTCGATGATAATTTTCTATAAACCGTCTACGCGGACGCATCGCTCACTCAAGTGGAAGAGAGACAGATGCCGAAAACGATCGAACGAGGCCGATTGTGCCTGTTTGTAAAAACTAATTTATACCTGGCTCATTCAAAATGACACGGGAAATTGTGACTCCATTATAACGAGCATCTATAGACTGTTTATTACCTTTATTATATTGTACTGATTGAATAGAGAGATTTTAGAATAGAATTTATTTATTATTTTGATTAGAACTTAGAAAGCACAACTCTTGTGTCGGCGACACGGGCTCTCAGCCTAATGCCGAACAATATTATTCAGATTATTATTATTTCTCTGTGTTTACCATTGAATATTATTTTTCAAGAATAAAATCCTCTCTCTCTCTCTCTCTCTCTCTCTCTCTCTCTCTCTCTCTCTCTCTCTCTCTCTCTCTCTCTCTCTCTCTCTCTCTCTCTCTCTCTCTCTCTCTCTCTCTCTCTCTCTCTCTCTCTCTCTCTCTCTCTCTCTCTCTCTCTCTCTCTCTCTCTCTCTCTCTCTCTCTCTCTCTCGCATGAATCATATTTTTTCTTGCGTGCAGCCGGCTCCATCGAATTATAAGACGTTGTCACGTCAAAAAATCAATAAAATCAGACTGAAATAGTGAGGAATTAACTATTAATGAGAAGTTTCGACTAAATTTGTAATAATAACAAACGATTTTTGGCATTACCTCCTCCAATTCTTCTCTCCCGTCGTGAATTCCGAAATTTCGTAGGTTTGTTTCGCGACTAGAGTAGAATTTGGATCGAATAAAAAAGAACTGCATTCAGGGCAGCTTCAACAACATTTTCACACGTACATGAACACATTTGATTTGTTTGTAGATTCGGTCTTAGAATGAAACTCTGAAACGGATTTGTATTCAGTTATTTGTTTAGTAACGTTAATGTTGCCCCACACTCCTCTAGATCAACCCTAATTGACTGTAGACTCGCTTCAGAGGGAAGCCCTAAAAAACCCCCTTAATTTCAAATGTGACAATTAGTAGGTGAGCCCTCCCACTACAACACGGGCGAAGGGTAGCAGATGATACCGAACAGAGACACCTGTACGACGGCCCAGGCGCCGCCCCAGCGTTGAATAATATCTTCGCATTTTATATTTAGTTGGTGGAGCAATAAAAACGATAAATTAAAGAATAAACCCACGAGAGAAAAACAAACTTCAAATTGAAATCCTGGACGTAATAGGAAGAGGGAGGTTGGGGGGGGGGGGGGGGCAGAGTCATAATTCTTGAAGATATAAGACCAGGCCCTGGGGGACACGCCCCCGCCTCCTCCCTTATGGGCCAATTAACTTCGAAGTCGATTATTATTGCCCCCAGAGGCAAAAAATAATATACATCGAGCAGCCGCAGTTCGGGAGATATTAATTGCGTTTTTATTGGCTCATACGAGAATAATAATTGTTGACACCTGTACCTATGTTTCGAAGGGTATTCTAAAGCTGGCAGATTCCGAGGAGGGTTCACCACACCTTCTTGCTCTTATCTGTCTTAGAATGCTGCTACTTATGTCAGGTCAACTGCAAAGTAAAGTAAGTGAAGTAGACAACCATTCCATGTTGGGGCTTTCAGTGATATATGACGAAGTACCTGCAACTGTAACTGATTTGTATGTAATCGTTTATAATTAATTAAAGTTAATATTAAAAAATGGACTATTCGTGATCTCAATTATGTCAGGTAACTTCAGACCAAGCACGGAGTAGTTCCAAACGATCCTTCCACCCTCGAAAATGAATCGATAAACACACTCCTCGCGAAAATCGAAAGTAGCTTCAAGCAAGCGTGGATGGACGGAGCATCTCATCGCATTACCTTTGGTAAAGACGTCACGACCATAACGTCAAGTGCGGCGATATGTCATCCGAGCGGCAAGTGGGACATGTACGGTGGATTATGAAATTAAGAGCTGAACTCCTGAACCTTAATCTTACCAATTATCTGCCATGATTCGAGGATCGAATAAACCTATGCGCATTGTGCAACTTTCGAGCAAAAGAGCAAGTACATATTCCACTTTGTCGCTGTTTGCTATATTCTAAGAGAATTCCGAGGAGGGATGATCTTTTTAAATCGCAATGGGTGGAAAGGGCTGATTTTTTGTTTCAAAACAGCTTGAGAAAATAGAAGGGAACTAGTTTGAGAGTTGAACTATAACAATGCAACATCTATATCTTGATTTTTAGGCAAAACTATTGAGGTGAGCCCAAGACCATATCACATATTAACCCCCTACTAATTGTAATTATTTATAACATTCGAAAAATTATCATAAAAATGTATTTTGGTATTGTTCTTTTGTATTCTATTTGTTGTTGTTCTCTTGTATTATATTCTCTGAAAATGGTTATGAATTCGTGCATGTGATTGAGTTTGTATTGATGCTGGTGACAAACCTCTAGTTAACCTCTACCAAGTCATCTAAGGTTTAAACCAACTCGAAAACAGCCCATAATCACTGAGAAATTGACAAAACTCTCTGTACCTTGTAACGAGAACTAGAAGTTATCAGTCGTCTCCTTTGGGACAATTGAGATTCGAAAAACGTTAAGTGAACCCCGCTGTTTCATCTTCTCAAGCCCATTTCGCTTAATCTCCTCTTTCAAAATCAACTGCTTCCAGTAAGAAACAAAACAAAAAGGCACAAAATCACTTATCTGGGAGGTCAAAAACGACTTACTGAGGTTACGAATGTGATAAAGCACTTCGAGAAAAAACGTTGACCCCAAACATCTTGAAACAATAGAAATGTTTATATACATCCGATCTCAATATGGTGTCGAATGTGCTGGATTGACCAGGAGAAAGTGTTTTCGGGCTCATAGATAGCGACTCCAATACAATAGAAATGACAACACTTTCAGTTGTAGTCTGAACCGTTTAACTGGAAAACTGCCGTTGACAATGTTCTGTACCGGCCCAGGTAAATATTTGCTTTATTTTGCTGTAGTATTTCAAGAAACTAAATTCTAACCCTCCCCCCCCCCCCCCTGAAAATTTCATGGTTTACGTTTCAAAAGGTGTAGAATCCGAATCTGCAATAAAAAATTTCCGTCCGTCCGCCGTACGTCGTACGCCGTACGCACGATGTCTCCCAAACGGCTGGAGCAAAATATCTGAAATTTTCAGGAAAACTCAATATTGGTCCGACAACGCCCAAATTCTTTAGCCAGCGCTCTCACTTAATTTAAAGTGCCTTTTAAGGGTTGTCGGCCCTAAAAACCTCAGAAAAAGTCGAAGCGACCTAAATTTGGACTTTTTTAGAAGAACTTTTCATGAGGAATGGAATGAGCCCCTCCCCAGGTTCGTAGCTCAAACCATTCCCGATATACGGTCCGATTTATGGTGCCAACATTTGCGTTTTTTTGGTTTATTATTGTTTATGTTTTCATCGCAGTAACCTAGTGATGTAGTGGTGTAGTAATGTGGACACTGGAGTGAACTCCTAAAAGGCTTTGTAGCCGATACACGGGTTGAGGCATTCTGATACGCATGAAACGCTGCAAATTCTTTCACTGGGGTTTATTATTCGATTGGCTTGCGTTCATGATTTGAATTTATACTAAGCTTTGGAGTGTGCGTGTTTCTCACATGAAGGACACATAAAGGTAAACATGAAGGAGGGTACAGTAGAGCAAAACTGAAGACAAAAACCAAGAAAAAATAATAATTTTGACTAAAAATCGCACACAAAAAAATAATATAAAATTTTAAAAAACGTATGGTTATTCACTAAATCATAACGAATAAATGTAATTTTTTTTTTTTTTTTTTTTTTCAAAATCAAACAAAATCACTAAATCATATTTATGTTTATGAATACGCCCATATCTGGTTAAAACCCCACAGACCAAAGATGAATTATTTCAAACTTTTCAATATGTATAAATACGGTAAGCTATGTGTCACAACCAAGGTTTTATTTTTCATTAAGGAATTTTTGAAAAACTATTGCAATGGCTTCAACATTTTTGAAATATAAATATTCTATCAAACTACTACCACCTTGATTAATATGAAATTTTGCGTAAAATCCGAATCTGGAACAAAGAATATGGGTTCTCATTTAAAATAAGGCAGTTAGTGTAGTCTATTATTTGTTGAATCCTCGTCAAAAATCATTGGACACTTAATTTTTGGATTTTCAAATATACTGTTTGTATTGCAAATAAAATGGGTGTTCATGTCCACTCTGCATAGAAATATTACAATGTAATTGATTTTTATTTGTAGGGAGAAAGTCAATGGACTTCAACTCCTGTACCATGTTATTTATATTATTATTATTTCGTATTATTTTATATGATTATTATTTTATTCATTTATATTATTTACACTATTTACTTGCTATAAGCAAATAGTAGTGCATTTGTGTAATAAAATTATACTAAATTTAAAGTGAAAGAAAAATCAAACCAAAAATCAAAGTTACACCTGGTGCAATAAAGAATTTAAATGTACGTTTACATAATATAATATATTATATTATGTCAGGTGATGGGGAGAATGAACGAGGGGAATTGAGGAGGAGAATTGAGGGGGGAATAGAGGGGGAGAATTGAGGACATGCCCCCTCCCACCCCCTTTACAAAGAGCTCTCGCTGAAGAGACTCATTTTCGGAGGACAATCGTGCGGAGTCCTCCACCAGAGTCCAGAGAGAGTCCGCGACGGGTTTTTGAGCACCTTTTCACTCGCCCCGCCCAAACAATAGGAGCCCTGATTGAGGAGGAGAAGCGGGCGAGGGAGCGACTCGCCGCCCCCCGGCCCCGAACCCTCTCGACTGTTGTCAAGACAGAAGAGCCGCCTCTTACTCTATTATCGGATTACCGCCGCCCCACCCAACTGCCGCTCGGCTCCTTCCCGCCTCCCGAACTGCCGCCTCCCTCCAACTGCTGGTGAGGGGGTGGCACCTTGATTGCGCTATTCAGAGACCGCCTCCCGCCGCCCCCCTCTCCCAGCCACCTTGTTTGCATAATACTCACCTTGATTTCTGCCTCCGCCGCCCCCGGGCCAGCGCTCTCTCCGTGTTTGCCGCCTTCAAAGAGCCGCCTGTCACTTGTGGGGAAAACTCACGAATTGTGATATCACTAAATTATAACAACCCGGCACAACATCCACCTAATATCACTGGAAAACCGAACGCAGCACCTAATTATTTAACAAGGTAATCACCGGACTACGCGCTGCAAATTATTACACAGAGGTTTATGGATTCATATAGATATATTTATAGGTTTATTTGCAGATACTTGCAATTATCGCCCAATGTCACTTGTAAGTGATATTGCCTAATTTTGGCTCGTTAATTCATATGACGCTAGTTGTTTGAGTTTATGTTAGCTTTGATAACTTTGTTTTATTATTATTATTTATTTATTTGGCATCCGTTACAATTTCAACTATACAGCCAACCTAATTATCAGTATTATGATTTTCATAATATATAGTTACAGAGTATTCGATGTCGAAGTATCACAGTTTTAGTTCGTATGTCTGTAAAAAAGTGAATAATGGAAGGTAGACCGACGGTAGTCCAGAAAGAAGTGTAAGGCTGAAGTTGTAGGGTTGACTGAGTTCCTTGTTCCTTTGTCAAACAAGTGTTCTCGTTGACGGGTATACTTGGAGCATTCCATGATTAGATGTTCTGCAGTCTTTACACTTGGCAGGTCGTGCTTAGTTCGCTTTCCTCCTGGCCTATACGGTGTAAGTATGACTTAGTCACTGCAAAACCACTTCTCAATCGCGTTATCGCTTTGTAGAAAGTCTTGGGTAGCCCACTGAAACCGGGATGAGTGTACCAGGGCGTTATTAGTATTGTCGGGAAGATGCAACTATAACGTCTCCCTGAAGGGTACGCATCGTGCCATTGTTGGCATTGGTGCCTGCACTGATAACATACGGGAATCGTTTTTGTAAGCTATGCAAAAGTGTAGTTTTCTTTAAAAATTCGATAAAACAAACACGTGTTTATCTCTCTTTGTTTTGCATCGTTTCCTATACGATTCCGCTCATTAGGTGATGCTTCGAAGCCGGTACTTATCGAAAATGCAC
Organism: Creontiades dilutus; assembly: GCA_031894815.1. Lineage (NCBI taxonomy): Eukaryota > Metazoa > Arthropoda > Insecta > Hemiptera > Miridae > Creontiades > Creontiades dilutus. The sequence goes on along the minus strand of JAVIWC010000084.1, from coordinate 1,354,592 downwards.
CTTGAAATGTGACGGTCATCTGACGATGGTATCTGCCGATAGTACTCGCCAGGTTGGAAGGTCCTCGCATAGTTTGTTGAATCCTATCGCTTCCGGATCGCTCAGCTGACGACACCGGACGACGCGGTTCATGAACCAGTTTCATCAGTTTCCACAAAGCGAACGTTCGGTGTCAACGAGGTAGTCGCAAAGAAAAGCTTCAAGTCTGAAAGGTAAATCTAGACTGAAAGGCCATATTTGCATATTGTTTCATTATTTTCATAATGAGCCCTTGAGATCATTTAGTTTTTAAAATTCTTGGAAATGCTATAAATTACATTTTTTGTTGATTTATTTTTTGTTACATGATTTTGTATGTATAGGTATGTAGTACATACTTTGTACCTACCTGTTTTGTATTATGTATATACCTAATGCGTTTGGAGTATTGTTGTCAGCCCAGTCCCCATGACCGATAAGCATCTGGTACTACATTTAGGGTTTGTGAGTATTTTTCGTCATTTCCCTAATAATGATGAAAAGGTCTTATTCGACTTAGAAAAGGTTGAATTTGACTTGGAAATGCTATACGTAGATCAGTGGTTTACGTAGAAGGGTTCTACCAATTTACAAATAAACCTCTGTTTAACAATTAGCAGCCTTATTTCAGCAACATTCCCATTTTTGAAAATGATAAACCGATAGACACTCCTGTAGCTTTAATCCTTGTTTGCTGAATCAGGTGTCTGATTTATTTTCAAGTGTTGTCATGGTATCAAAACACGTAAAATGAACAAAGTACAGTTGCATTCTTCAGTTAAATTAAGCTCCTGTGGTCCACCAAGTACTTTGTGACAACTTGTACTGAGTTGTACTGAATGTTTTTGTGTTGATAAAGTCAATATTGCCAAATCTTGTGATCATTAAGAAGTTGTAGTCTTGGAAAATCAGCAGAAATCCGCAGATATTTTGCATGAACGAGGGGGTTTACCCCGATAGTGTAGGAAAGTTTGCCGGAGAAAAATAAACTTGAGACGATGACAAATGAAAAGTTGAAGCTGAATGTTGAATCTTGACGTGGGGGTGTTGGGAAAGTTCAAAATGGAGGAGCAGGTTCATCTGACGATCACGGCGACCATCTGCGGCGCAGTCTTCGCCGTCGTTTACTACTTCAGCTCCATCAAAGAGAGCGCCATCGCTCACGAAGTCGGTAAATGCACAATTTCATATTATTGACGGGCTGAATTGAGCCAAATTCAGTAACTGTTACTAAGGCATTGGGCGAATTGTCGCAGCAGTTACAATTTTGAGCGAATTGTTACTCTAAATCGGGCACATTGTGTTGACTGTAGGTACAACATGAGTTGATAGGAGCGATCATCCTTCTGTTTTAATAACAAGCAACTTTACTGCTAACTAACCAACACTAGTGTAATATAGGATAACGTAATGAGATATTTCTGGCCCCCAATTTCGATACAACTATCTTACGAACTCTCCGTCACTCCGACGAACTTCCCGTTGACACGATTCCCTCATCGACACCCCCACGAACATCCCTTCGCTACGATCTGCTCCCATGAACTCCCTAACGATCCAATTTACTTCATGATCATCCCACGAACTCCCCACCACTTTGATTTCCAATTCCACGAACACCCCGACGTACAAAAATCGTTTAACGGTTTAAAGTTTATATATATACGAAATAATTGTTTTAATATTTTAAAAATGAGTGAAGCCATTGCAATCAATACCTTTCTGACGAAATTCGCAAAAATCTTATGTAATAGGGTGTCTTAATCAAGGTCTGCATGGTACTTAGATTCCATACACTTTAACTTGTTTCTCAAGTATATTAAATATACTTTTAAATGTTATCTCGAATCAGCAGAGCCCTTCACAATATAGCTCTTATTCGAACATTAGGTGTGCTTCACTGATATCAGTGGAAAATCCCTGCCGCTAATCACTCAAAAGCTCTATCATTTTTATCTCTTTCAATTTCCGAAATAAAAAGAAAATACATTCTATCTTGTTGTATCCACAGATTATGTAAATTTTCGTTGTATACAGTTCACAAAGGTCTCTGCAAATGGTTGACTATCCATTCAATCAAGCTCTACTGATAATTTGAGCTTTTGAACTTACCCCTTCAAACAGCTGTGGTACGGACTAAGTCACTCGCGACGAAGTTGTGGAAACCCATTTCAAATAAAAACGGAGTAAGATGGAACGTTGTCTATATTTCCACGAAAGTAAAGAGAACTACCAGTTCATGTTTGTTACTGATGATGACCTAACCGTCGAAATCGATTTAACAGTGTAACTCTTTACTTTCGTGGAAATATAGACAACGTTCCATCTTACTCCGTTTTTATTTTTTAGCTGTGGTACCATTTCGTCGCAAGCTACTTACGATCGGCAACTTGACATTGGCGCAGTACTTGTCAAGTATTTCGCGCAGGAGTCCCCTTTCTAATTTATGGAGAGGAATACCCTCTTGAAGGGGGAAATACCCTTTTAAACGTTTTAAAAACTTACCTTACCTTACTTGTACTCCACTTACAAAATATCTTCTCAACTTCTATGGCGAAATCACTGGCGAATTTGAATATAATAAGTTGGAATGAGTGTACGAATGGAGATACATATATTTGTAACAAATAACATCCCCCCCCAATCTGAAAGTCGTGGAGCAGTAGGTACAGGATTAACTGGATTTATTTATGGCCCTCAAGTCGTTGACTGGACATAGGGCCCTAGTGCAGCCCCCTTCAACGTAATCGGTCTAATGTCAATCAAATAACCGCTCTAGAAACCTCATACCATGTCAACACATGAGCAAAACTCAGCTATTTTAGGTTTTAACAGATGTTCGCTCATTTTTTTTAAAGGAGTTTGTCGAAAACAAACGGAAAAACATGTCACAAACATGGCATCCCCCCCCCCCCCCCTAAAAAAACGGCAGAATATCGCGTTTTATCGAAAAATTGCCAGAGTATGGCATTTTTGCAATTTGCGACGGCAATATGGCATTTGAAGGGCTCTGCTAATCAGTTAGGACTCAGTTATTGATATCAACCACCTTGTACAGCTCTCAGGTTTTTCGACGTTGATGACGTGAGAACATCAAGTATGATCGCCCCTCCGTCCAAAGCCAATTGGACGGCCCTGCGAACGGGTGCCGTCTGCCTGGGCATCTTTTATTTAGTCTACGGTGCCGGGGTGGCCAAACAACTCTATTACTATTATTTCGAAGGTATTTCTTATGGCGTTGGTGGGAAATTAACTTTTTTATTGGGGAAAAGGAGTGATTTTGGTGGTGGCTTTCGGTGGTGGTCTTGTTATTCTTACTAACCGTTTTTTTCCTTATTCTACACTGATGAAATGTGCACAACAGAAGTCCCAGTCACGGAGTTTGATGGTAAAACTAACAGTATAAACTTCTTGGCCCAATCTTTAGCTTTTAAGATTTGTTGATTCCCTATTTCATTAAAAACAAATAATTCAGTTTTTTCTTCAACATTATTATTCAAGATAATCCATCCGTCCTCTTCCATCGCAAAATTCAAAATTTCCGGACTTTTGACAAAAAAAATGACGCAAAATTTCACATATAAAGCCAAATATGACCTAACAACCAAAATCATACTATGATGTAATTTTAAAAAAAACGTAAGATGACAAACTCTGAAGTATAAATTTAAAATGGGAGAAATTCCATGAAATTGGCCACAAATGGTTGCATATTCCATCTCAAATTGGGAAAAATAAATGCAAATATGATCTAATCCAAACTCTAATGATTAATGAGTCAAGTTAGCTGTCAAATATAACTTGTTGAAACGGTCCATAAGGTTCTCCAATTATCCAACTATATCATTTAGATAGTCACCGTAGAAGAATGTTGATCGGTTCCCCTCAAGATCAGTTGTTGGGTATAAGTTGTTTTCATTTAAATCTGATTCACTGAGTTGCACCTTATTCGATGAGGCGTCTAGACGTATTGCCGACCGTTCCTTCGACGAGGTCATAGATCCCAACAATACCATCACTTTGAATCGAAAATAACTAACTAACTTTGCATTTTTCAGAGTGACCTTATTCATTTTTACTGTCACTACTCTAAAACCGACACGAATATCACCAAACTGGCGGATTCTTTTACCTCTCAGCCGACGATACTTATAGTTTATTGGTTTCATATTTTTAAGAACTATGGAGTATGGACTAATGCCTATTAAAATGTATTTAAACGACAATCTACAGCTTTGATGAGAAAGAGTCTGGGTCTCAAAGCCGGCGACGACGTGTCACGGTCGCCGTCGCCGTCGCCTCCTGTGGAGCTGGGTCCGCACAGTTACATGACGCTGCTGCTGAGCTCAGTCTGCTGCGCCGTCATCCTCCTGCTCATTTACCTCATCACGCTCACGCCCTCGCTCGTCAAACTGACTCCGCTTCACAAGCTGATCCAGAACGCTGTCAGCGGTCACGTCGACGAGGAGGACGAGGTCGTCGCCCCCGTCAGACGTCAAGTGTCCCAGGACGACGTTTCTTCCCGGGAACGTGTCTTGGCAAGTAAGTAATCTCAGAAGGAATTGCATAAGCGAGGCTTCAACTCTCTTTCCAAACACGTGAATTTCCAAGCCTTCCATACCAGCTGTAAGTAGTGCATAAGCGAGGCTTCAACTCTCTTTCCAAACATGTGAATATCCAAGCCTTCCATACCAGCTGTAAGTACCCGGCTTTGCCGGGGTTCAATATGAAGTCATCAATAGTTATTACTAAGCATATTTACCTTTTTCGGATGAATTCGACCGCAAATGTATCCTGAACTTTTTATAAATTTCTTTAGAAAGTCGATTTATACCCTGTTGAATGAATTTTTGCATGTTCCAGCTTGTATGGAGCTTGAAAAGAGGTTGGTTCGACTAGAGCAGTGTATGGTACCTCTGCTGTCCAGCTTGGACGTCCTGGCGCAGCACGCGGACTTCCAGCCGGCGACCCCTGTGAATGAGACTTCTGACATCAGCAGCGAGCATCCGAACTGTGAGACGACAGCCTTAGCAACTACTGACCTCTCGTCGGCCGTTGAATCTGCTGAACTCAGTCCGAATTCGGCGTTGCGAAAACGATCAGTTCCATCGGAAACGACTTAAACTGATCGTACCTTTAACCTGTTATTCCTCAGTTTTCTCAAAATTGATAAATGGGAAAGGGCCATGTCCCTTCCACATGAATAGCAACACATATTAAACTTGTCAATGATGCTGATGCTTGTCAGAGTTGTTATATAAGGAATCCCATAACGTATTGAACATTTTAATTACTTCAAAGATTGCGATTTTCAAGGGTCTCCACAAGAAATGATCAATGACAATGCAATTACTTTTCCCTATTCCAAGGAAAGGGGGATTGGAATTCCTATCTTCAAATCTGTATTTATCTCCGGCGCACTGCGTAAGGTTACTAAGATGACCTGGAATGTTGCTCACGCCCAAAGCTTGAGCTTGTAGCTACTGTAAGATATCTGGGAATAGCTACGAAAAAAAAATGTCACACCTAATTACAGCTGCACTTGCACAACAGGTTGATGAATTTAATTATACCCAGCGTTTCCAAGACAAATGAAACCTTTTACAGACAAAATGAAACCTTTTCCAAACAAATGAAATATTTTTAACTACTTGTTTCCTATTCTACTGCGGTGAGATCTACTTCGATAATCCTATGCCTAAAAATAATAGAATTTTTATTTTGTCAACTTCTTTCTACGACAGGTGCTATTGCATCTCTCTGCAATTTAAGGTACCTTATTTCACCCATTTTCTCGATAGGTTTCATTTGATTTAAAAAATGTTTCATTTGGCTTGGAGATGCTATATTTTATCAGTTAAGGGATATTACATTTCAAGTTAATTGTCACCTTTTGGCTAATTATTTTCAGTAATGAGCCTTTATAATCGTGAACAAGTACAAGTACAGCGCTCCCCTCCCTTCTTCACAAAACTTGGTCATTTCTCGTTCCCAGGTGCGTAGATCCCATATCTTCAAAATCCATTCTTTCCACAGATGGACTCTGGGCTAGGACTGCTTCCTAATTATTGGTCAGCCCGATCGCCTCCAACCCATAGATCCTATGGACCAAAAACGTGTTTTTTCGAAAGTTTTTACTGATATAGGCAAGTCGGGTGTCATTTTCCTGTAATTTTGGACGCTGTAGGATTTTACAAATTATACTTGAATCGAATAAGGAAGCGAAAAAATGATAGCTCGATGCCTTTCCCGAGCTGTGGTGGGGAAACTCGTCCTTCCAGCTGAAGAGGGAAACACAATGGCCAGTAATCGTGGCAAATCCGGGGATTTTCTGTTCGTGAAAAACACACGGTTGTAGTTTGGCGTTGAAAAGGTTTGTTCGCACACATACTTACGTTGAACCAAAAATTGTTATCATTTGTCTGGCGGTGGGGAGTACGGGTACCTTTCGCTTCGTCACATGGCTGACTTTTCTTCCTGTTCTGGCGGTAGCCTAATTTTTTCCATTGGCGTCCGCGGGTAGTTTGGAGACCCCTGAGTTAGGTGATCAGTGATCAGTGATCATCAATGAAAATACAGACGAAATTGTATTTTTACAGAGTGATTACCTGATGATATCCACAATAAATTACATCGAAATTTCAATTACAACTCATGCGGTTCTGGGATGCCAACCAGTGATCCCCACTGGCGGTTGCTGTACACACAAGCAGAAAGCAAAGGCGAGCTGTCGCACCTGCGGGTCTTCACCTGTCTGTGGTACAAAGTCAGAACAACGGCTATCAGAAACACAAAAACGAGGACCGTTACCAACATGAGAAAGATGGCAACGGGAAGTGAGATGACGACTTTTCTACCGTCACTGAGCAAAGACGACGTCATCGGTGTAGCGTGATTTGCCACCGACGTCATTTTAAGGTTTTCCGGTCTTCCCGGGCTGCTTGAGAGTTTTTCCATCAGTTTCGCACAATTATCCAGAGACAAGCTGTTGTTGTCTAGCAACGAGGATATCCGATGCGTTAGCTTCTTTTTCGGAGTTTTTGACGTCTCTGCGACGCCGACCGGCGGAAGTTGATCCCAAAAGATGAAACAGTTTTCGAGGGAAAAATCCCCAACGATCAACGCTGGATGCTTCTTGGTCAGACTCACGAAGCAATCGACGTCGTCATTTATGTCGTCGTCCGTCGCAAGGTCTTTCGAGATGTTGCAGAACTTGCCGTCGATGAGGTCTTCGGGCAAACCGAATATACCGTAAGATGTCAGATTCGACCTGAAACCCGTGAAAACAGAAATTATTTCTACAGAAAACTTTAGACGTACTCTTGGTACCTGTCACAGGCCGATCGTTCAACTAATTTGTAACGAGGTTCGTTACGGAACTAGGCTACAATAGGGATCGAACGAAATAAGAACAATAAAAATGGATTGAGAATTACAACCCGAGCAGCAACGACAATAATCGGCCAACCATTGTGAAACCATTATTCCATCGTAAAAACAAGATTTTTTTTTTTTGTAACTGTATTTAGAGTGTTGAAGTTTTGTATCCAGACTTATGGACTCGTTAAATTTTGTATAAACTCTACCAGCTCCCCCTAACCGCACAGTGCAAGCCCTATGGTTGACGGGTATGTTCCATTGTGTTGAAAAATGCTCGATGAGATATGGTTGTTTTTTCTTCGGATTAAAATTCATTTTCATCCATGCAATACTTATCGGGAGAACCACGGTTTTTCGGAACTGTCCCACCCCCTCCATTCGAAATTTCCGTACTTTGCCGAACAGAGTAAAATTGAAATCGAACCAAAAACAATAATAAAAATCGGTCAGGAAAATTTTTCTCAAAATTTTCGGTCACATTTGGGTATCGACTTTTCTATTTAAAAAAGAAAGTTGGAACTTGACCAATTCTCTTATTCCTAATCATCACTGCGGTTCTCTCGGCGTATTACCCAAGTGAGCATACATAATCTTGAACCGTACCGGTGATACGCCGAACTACTACTTTTTCCCCTCTTGAGCCTCCAACCTCCATGGGAATCGACGCTCAAGTCTTTCAATTAGGTGAGTGGAACAGCACAAATTAGCTTAATTTTAGCTACAGTAAATACTAAGGTTTCCTTGCCAAAATCTCACTTGCTACAAGCAGATCTCACTCCCTACAGTTTAAGGGGCTATTGGCTGGATATTGTAGGGAATGTGAGAGTAGGGAGTGAGGTTATGGCCATTCACCACCTTCACAGACCACAAATCAATTGAAACTGGTTGAACCAAAATGATGTCAACCAACTTCCAACAACTACACTAATTGCCAACAAGTACGATCAAGTTTCACTTGCCACAGTCAGAATGTTATTGAAGTAGGGAGTGACAGTTGAAAAAAAAACCCACACTGCTGCCTCCAGGGATGGTTTTCCCGGTAGAACTGACAGTGAAGGTCTAGGCAAAATCCAACCACCAGCGTTGGGACCATCTTGAATAAGGGATGTCAACAAAAAAGATGCAACTTCATAAACACCCTTTCCGGCCAGTTGGGGGCTACTTTTCAAAACATTATTGGGAGTGAGGAAAAACCTTGAGACACTGAAATAATAGGCTGATAAGGCTACTTGATTTGATCCAACTTTTCTTCCTGAGGCGGATATCCATTGTAGATGGTATGTTCTTTCATAGAGTAAGTGGATGTAACATCACTAATAAATAGTTCACTGAGTAGTGACGATGGAAGTTGTATACCTCTAGTTAGTAACAGCTGTAGGGAGTGAGAAATACGGACTTTGGTATTTTCTTCTGGGTCCTGTAGGCACAACTTTTACATACTTTTCCATGGAACATGTACATCCACATAGGAGAAAATTTTAAAACACTTCCAAAACTGTAGTATTTAGTTGAGATTTGACTGCAATACTGATCAGTGACATAAATGTTGTTTTGAAATGACCCATACAACTATTTTTTACAAATTCGGTCTTGGGTTTTTTTTTATTGATTTGGGTTGTTCTAACCCCCCCTCCACCGGGTCAATTCTAATAGGCGTCCCTCTACTGATGAAGCCTTGTTTCACAAGGACGTCCTAAAAAGTCGATACGAGTAATTACAAGTAGGAGTAATTTAGTGAAATTTATTAGGCACTAAACTCACCCGTCATCGTAGGAGTTATGCTGTGTGTTGCTGGTGTCCAAACCAGAGGCTTCCTTGGCCATGCAGACATAAGTGGGAACAAACCAATCAGCCACCTTCAATTCTGTCAATTTGTGAGCGAGTTCCAACGGCGCGTATTCATAGCAGTCGGCGAAGAAGAAAATCGAAAATGTGAACACCGCAGCTCGCAAGGGCCCCATCACTTCTGGGAACGGGCTCTCCTCCCTTATTATGAAAGTTACGGAACAAACAATATTAGTCATCCACCCCGATGACTATCTATCTAGGATAATAGTGCAAACTAAATGTGCAAAACGAATGGTGATACGAACGTGACACATTTCCGATTATTCAATCGTATTGTGATATAAATTACATGCATGAACTGCAATGGACGCCTTCTGTGTGTGTCCCCAGAACTGGATGAAAATATTTTTTTGGTATGGGAAATTAAGAAGGTCTGCCTTGTCAACACCCAATGTTATGTTCAATCGCATAAAACCCGTTTGTAAAGCACAAACTGATAAATCGGTGGGGCTAGGCCCTTTATAATCAGTCAATCCAACGCAAAAATCTCATTTTTAACCATTAGTTCACCTCATCTTGCAGTTGAGTGATTCAGACAGATATGGGCGTATTCATGTTGAAAAATAAGAATTTACAACAAGAAGAAAAATACAACATTTTTAAATATATTTCTCCAATGTTCACTTTAAATGAACTAGATTTCGCTCAAATTTCCCTATAAATTTGAGAGGAATTCATATTTTTTAACCTTGATTATACAGCAACCCATAATTTTTGGGTGAATTTTCTACAATTCACTAGTGCTTTGTAAATCTCACGGAAATTGTCCAATGCATTAATAAATTTTCCTTTCAGATCATTTTTGTAGAAAAATTCATACAAATGATGTGAATCATAGAAAATTCTCAAATTCAAAATTGGGAAAATTAATTTGTTTCAAATATGTGATTTTTACTACAATCCAGGTTAACAAACTTGGATTTCACTCAAATTTATTGTAAATTCGTGGAATTTAAGTAACATTTACGCAAAGCAAAGTTGCTAACGTAGCTCCCCCCATAAGAAATGGCTTTGCTATGGCATTGATGAATAACAAACTAGAGAGTAAAAACTTGCAGGTTTTCCCTATTATAAGATTCAATTTAGATGAGAAATTGAGATTTTTTATGAATCCATTTACAATTAGAATTTTATCAACAGAATCCCACTTCATTCTTGTGAGATCTCTTGACAACAATATTCATATTTTTGCGTTCATGTAGATCTGAAACCAAAAAGCAATTTTTCGAGTGAATTTTGTACGGTAAAAAAATGTTGAAAAATCCGACTTTTCAAAAGTTACTGCAAAACCCAAACGTGATGGTTATTAAATACCTCTCGAACCAACGCAAATTAGCCGTGTACATATTTGATATTTTTATAAATTTTTTATCACCACGCTGGTAATGTCCATTCAAATTTTGTTCGGATAAAATTAACTAGCTATTAACGAGATCCTTCCTAAATATTCACACCATCTCACAACCTCCAAACGGAATCGGTCACCAAAAGAAACACGACGGATCCTCATAAAATGCCTTAGATAGTTTAATGTGTAGTATTAACAAAATATGTAACAAAAGCGATAGGGAGGAGCTTCAATCTTCCTCTTCCGCGCTGTCCACGGCGTCCTCGTCGTCGTGATCGCCCTCGGCTTCCTCGTCCTCGTCATCCTCGTCGTCCCCGGCGACTTCCGCGTTCTCCGCCTCCGCCCGCTCCATCTGCTTGGCGAGCTCCGCCTCGTCTGAGGCCGTCACCACCTTGGGCTGCAATTGAGATTCGTCATGTATGAGAAAAAGGTATAGTTACACTGTAACTGTTACAGAGTATTGCATTGTTTAGATCACGGGTTCTTCAAATGAAAACTTGAAAGAATACTTCTCCAAATGGTTCAAAAATTCAGATCTCCTTCCTCTTTACAGGTAAATAAATATTATTTAATGTTTGCGATTAAGGAACGTGTGTAAAAAACCAATATAATAAAAATATAGGTATATACATTTAGGAGGCCGTGCTAATAATAGCATGTTTTTAAACTAAAATAGCATGTTTTTGCTTTCATTACTGAAAGTGGCTGGATATGTAATGAAAGGCTCTGAAAAATAAAAATTATCATACAGGTTTTAAAAAAGAAAGCTTGTGTTTTTCAAGTATACTTGCTCTTTCTTAATTCAATTTTGTAAAATCCCTAAAAATCTCAAAAAAAAAATCAAGGCGGCCTAAATATGGACTTTTGAAGAACTTTCCATGAGGAATCGAATGAGCCCCTCCCCAGGTCTGTAGCTCAAACCATTCCCGATGTATGGCATGATCTTATACTTCCAACATCAGTCTTCGCATTGCTAAGTAAACAAATTAGAGCAGTAACCCCTTAATAGTTAAGTAAACCCGTAGCGCAGGGGTTTGGTGCGGGACTCACAATTCCAGGTCCTTGGATTCGTTCCCCGCGTTTGGCAGGAAAATTTTTGCCCCATATGAAAAAACGCTGCAAATTCTTTCACTGGGGTTTATTCAATTTTATTCATTTCGCTTGCATTCATGATTTGAATTTGTACTAAACTTTGGAGTGCGCCTGTTTCACAGGTGATAGAGCGATTATCGAATTTCAGGAGGCACACAAATATGATCAACTGATCAATAAAAATAGGTATTTTGGTTGAGAATAGATTCACGTGCTGAAATTCAATAACCGCTCTATCACCTGTGAAACACGCACACTCAAAAGCTTAGTAGAAATTCAAAGCATGAATGCAAGCCAAATGAATAAAATTGAATGATAAACCCCAGTAGAAGAATTTGCAGCGTTTTTAGTTTTGAAACCTCCAGATGACAGACTTTATCCGAAATTTGTCCGTAATATGGTACGCTGATCAATTGTTTTTCTTCTAATGTTACTTCCCAAGTTAAATTTGATGCCCTTTCAATATTCTTCTTTCGAATGATTTAGTTCATATTTTCCTCATGAACGGAACGTAATTTTGAACTGGTTCAGAACTCACTGTACATGGTCAAGTCTGACTAGCTGTGAGCCAGACCTACTCCGATCAGCTGAATGAGCATTGAAGACGACGTCTTCCCCCAAAAAGATACTCAAATTTTAAATGGGAACATCACTTAAGTTGGTAACAATTACTAGGTAATAAAATGATAGAAACTTTGTGATATTTACCGGTTTTTCAACGCGGAAAACTCCACCAAGTTTGTTGATTTCAACTTCTATTACGTCTATGGCGTCCTGCAGCGCTTTCAGTCCATCCGTCTTCTCGGGAGTTGCAGTTGTCATAACTAGAAGTAGGGAGAAAATTGGATATTTAATGGTCAGCATGTCTAACACATAATTGGGTGTGGCACGTAGTTTCCTCGCACCCATTGGAATGTTATAAATAACCTTAAAATATTCTAAATCTTAGAAGATGTGGAAATTGAAAGCTTGTACCGACACCTTATCGTGGGTCAAAAATGTAACTGTTTGTGTTCCCATATCATCAATGCCTTAGAGTCGGTAAGTCACCTTGTATAAAAGTCCCTCTCCGCGCTAATTCCACAGCAGGTACATTTGAATATGTTCCCCCAAGCAAAGCAGTCGAACACTGTGGGAGACTGTTACATCCACAGTCAGGGCCCTGTATCACAGACGCAAGTACCTGTTTGACTCTAGCTGAGAAGTGCCTTTTCTAGCTCCCTGCCAACTGAGCAGGTTGGTGCCCGAGTTATTGGTGAGCCACATAACTCACATGCCAGCATTATTTTGGAAGACGAGTCTACCAATAGACTGCCTACCCCTTCAAGCTTAGCCTTCCAGCCTGGCCAGTCAACCACTGCCACCACGAAGCCAACTGCTTTCAGAGGGCAGACAGGTGACACTTTGCCGAAGCGTTGGGTTGGATGCCCATGGTACCGATTTTATGTATGTAATTCTCCAGCAAAATGGGCATCCCAAACACCAGAAGCCAGATCAGTCACAGGCCCGTTACAGGATATGAGACCTTGTAACTGCCACTTTATCCTCAACCCCACTGTAGTGAAGTCTGATCATTATGGATGATCGAGGATGAGAGACCTGCGGTTTTCACAGCAGGTACAGTTGTTACTGCCCAAAAACATTGATGGGTACTTGAAATTATTGAAACGTCCTTCCCCAACTGCCCTTTAAATTTGAAGGGGTGTTCTTTGGTATTACCCCCACTATCTAATCGGTCATAACAATTACGAACCATAACACAGTTGGGTCGTTAAGATCGACGGAAGCAGCGGGATATTTCTCATATCAGTATTTGGAAGCAAACCACCCTATTAACCTTACCCCAATCCTATCAACAAAATAATTGTCAAATCAATTTGGAGATATTTTCCCATGTGCAGTTCGTCCTGATATTCCAACCTGAACTCATAGCCACGTATACACATTCCCAGTTCGAATACAATACAGTGATTATGAGTTTTGAGCGTGTGGGCAAAATCAAATATGCACCTGCGTCTTTTGTCTCGCTTTGAATGGGATGAAATACATTCTGTGTTCTTCATTCGAATTTTTCTGCTCGTTGCTTTGACTCCAATACGATTCTCTTCCAATTAACCAATTCTCTTCAATACGATTCTCTTCCAATTAACTAATTCGCTTCATCAGAGTTTATAATTTTGATAGAAATTCCGTGTTTCAGACAGTTACCAAGTGCTCTAAGCTTATCTCAATTCCGATTACCAAGGTATTTTAGCATCCCCCAGGATCATCTGGGGGAGTACAATTTATTATCAACTTCGAATCAATCCACTGGAGCTTCTGCATCTTTAAATCGACACAAAACATGAATAATCTATTAGTAAATATACTATTTATGAAACATACCGTACAAAGGAGGAGCTATAAGGTTAATTTTGATAGGTAATTCTTCCGTGGAGAGAGCCAATCCAGACTTGAGAGCTGCTTTCACCGCATCGATACCTTCGTAGCCATAGCAAGCCACCTCGATGTCGGCCCGGATTTTGACAGCTTGAGACGTCAACTTCCGTTTGATGTTGGTGAGGAGAACTTCTTGAGTCGTTTCGTCCAAGCCGCACTCAGCGAGGATTGAAGGATCTCTGAAAGTGTGGAGTTTTGTGTTGACAATATTTCTAGAGTAATACACATAATACTTATCAGCATAACATACATAAAGTTTGTTCCAAACACGGCGAGTACAGGTGCAGTGAAAGTGCGGGTGTGGGCAGGGGTTCAAGTGAATTCATTGAGGAGTGGGAAAGGTCTACAGCGAGAGCGGAGTTCTCAGATCCTGAACTCTTGGGTTGGAACGCAAAAAATAGTCGAAAATCTTGTAGCAAGGAACGATACTTCTGTATGCGGGTACTTTGCACTCACCCTGTAGTTGTAAGAGCTTGTGATGTTCACTGCTTCAAGTAAACACGTTTAATAAACTACGGACAACGACCCAAGCATTGGTTGAAGCTTGTACGATCCCAAGAGAGGCAAAACTTTAAATTCGATTTACTCAAAAGCTGTTTTTTTTTTTTTTTTTTTTTTTGGATTTAGTGCCTCTTACTTGTAAGGCAACGATCAGTCCTCATCTTAAAGTTACGCTACCAACATATTATGTCATCACTGAATGTGTATTTTCACCGTACTGCTCCGTTTTTCAGGAGTGTCACTGGCTGATTAACTTGACTTTGTAACATTTTTCAGTCACGTCATAACAACTCGAACATTATATTATTCGGAGTTTCTATTATATGATATTTACGTTATTATAATTATCTATGCTTTGAAATTTAGCATTTCCAGATAATAAAAACCTCTGCCAAGTGGGTGTGACATAGCTTCCTCGTATCCATAACATGACTGTATAGATCATTGAAAATTATTATTGACTAAAGAACTTCGTTCAATTAGGCGAAGTAAATGTTGAATTAGGGTAAATTTATTGTTATGTAGGAGCGTAACAGAAAATAAAGGTAGGCATGTTCAACTGGCGGCTGAACAAACTATAAAATATACCTAATAAGTCCGAACAATCCCTGAAAATTTCATCGAAATCAAGGATCAAGTTTACTCGCAATTATTGATCCGGGGGTTATAAGTATGTCAACTTTATACCCTGAACCTCCCAATGATTAAGACTCCCGGAATTATGAACTTTGTAACATTTTTCCAGATCATTCATCCTAACTCCCGCAAATCCCTGAAAATGTCATAAATTGGTCGAGAACTTTATGCGGTAACAAAGATTTCACGTTTGCGCATTACTATCCGGAGATCATGAAACTATTTACGCTATGTATAATTTATGATTTGACAATCCCGGAGATCATGAAAATTTCCATCTAATATCAAACCAAACAATGAAAATTTATTAAGAACTCCCGGAGTTATGGGCGTAACAAGGATTTCGTTTGCGCATGCGCAGAGACTACTATTGATCCGGGGTCATGAAACCTATAGGGGACCATCTACACCCCAACCCGCACAATCCCTGAAAATTTCATCAAAATCGGACAATAACTTCGTGTAGTTTTGCCCGTAACAAGGATTTGCTGCCAGACAGACAGACACACAGACAGACACGGAACCAAAATTGTTCAGAAAGGTCTAAAACGCAAAATGCGAGTGGAATTTTGATTTTGGAGACAAAAAAAGTTTTCACATTCCGAATGTGAAAACAATGCTTCCGCTACTTTAGTAGACTCGGAAGCAAAATAGTGTTACGGATTAGCTGAGTGAGGTAAATTCTCTATTGTTCAGCACAGAAAGCTGAAATTCTGTAGGGAGTTTCCCTAAGACAGCGAGAGACAAATTACATCAAGGAGTCCTTGATCAGCAAAGTAAGCTAAATTCTCTCTTGTGAATCACCACAGAAAGGTGATTTTCGGTAAGGAGCCTCACTGGACATGGCGGCTGAATAAGCAAAATTCCCTCCTGTTAACCATAGAAAGCTGAAATTATGTAAAGAGCCTTCCTAATAACAAATTGAAATAAGTATGTCAACTTTTCCCTGAAACCTCCCAAGCTTTCCCCACCGATTGTTGTAAATACCTTACTGTTTACGAGACTATTAATCTATATGACCTAACTTACAGTACAGCTTGTTTGAAGAAATCATAAGCGGAGGCCTTCTTTTTCTGCCGTTCTTCGAAAAACCATGCGGTTCTCTGGTACAAGTCTTCAAGTTGTTCGTCCGTCTCGTATTTCAAGAGCTCGGCTACGTGCCGCAATATGGAGTTGACAGCTTTGGCTTTGGCGAATCTTTCCGTGCATTTTTCAACATCTTCAGGAGACACTCTTCGTTTACTCAGATCAATGTAACCTGTGAATTGTGATTGACATTTATTTAATAGATAAATGTAGATATCTTGTCAGTGTTAAGCATCTTAAGAAAAAATAATGTTCTTTCTTTATTACTTACTAGGGGAAAATCGCTGATAACATAGGTAAATCGCATATCTGTGTATATTAGACGTGTAATGATATGATGACTTATTCTAAGATGTGAGGGTTTTATAAAAGTGACGAGGCTTTCGATTCAGTTATTCAACTGATTTATTAGGGAATTAATTAGGAGGTAGGTAGGTAGCGAGGAGAGAGGGGAGCAGAGTGGGATCGTTGCGGCGGGAAGTGCCAGTAATTCGCATGACGTCATAACTGAAGAGCTGAGACGCCAGCTACCTAATATCAGTCTGTGGTAGGTGTGTGATCTGAACTCGGCTCTGCATATCTTGCTATTGCATTCCAGATTGCACAAGAAAAGCGTCGTTTTTATTTCAACCACAACGGCCCTTCGGCTGATCACTAAGTCTCCATACCTTGTAATTGACTTCTAGATGTCCTAAAGACGCCGATAACATTTGCACGAAGCAAGCAGATATCAAAATGCACACAGTGGGGCAATGTACTGTAAATAGGTTGTCTACAAAACAGGTCTCATTCCTTCTAGGGATACCATAGGGATACAAAATAAAAACGGAGTAAGATAGAATGTTGCCTATATTTCCACGAAAGTAAAGAGTTACACAGTTAAATCGATTTCAGCGGTTAGGTCATCATCAGTAACAAGCATGAACTTACACCATCAGTAAGGTTAGCAAACAATGCTACATAATGCAAACAATACTACATCATCAGTTCATGTTTGTTACTGATGATGACCTAACCGTCGAAATCGATTTTTACTGTGTAACTCTTTACTTTCGTTCTATCTTACTCCGTTTTTATTGAAATGGGTTTCCACATTTTCGTCGCGAGTGACTTAGTCCATACCGTAGGGCTCGATTCTACAACCAATTTGCAACAAAAAATGCCTCCTAAAGTGTTTGTTGAACGCTTGTATTCAGAGTAACCCACGATGTAAGATTTTTTAGTTATTTTATCAACCTCACATCATTAAAACGGACTTAGTTCCCTCACTTCCAAAGTAATCTCAAATTTGAAACCGTTGGAATACCCTGGAGTTGGCAATCGATTTTCACAAAATTTTCGATTTTTTTACTATCGATTTTCATGGGGCGATTTTAATTCACTATCGATTTTTGTCAACATTTAATAAATTTTTTGTGAGGTTAAATCGATTTTTATTCATTTGAGCATAACATGTATCTATATCATGGACATTTATGAAAAGAGCACCTTTTTCTTCTCCAGAGCAGTATTTTACTAAATTTTGAATCATTTGGACGATTTTCAGAATATTTTGGTTTCTCCTCCTAATTTGACGGTAGTTTTGGGAAATTTGGAACAGTTTGCGCAGGAAGGATCGGACCCCTGATTTTTCTGAAATTCATTAATATTTTTTACAATAATATGCTTGAATACCTACTCATAAACATTTCGAATCATTCGGAAGATTTTTAGAAAAGTTATAGGTGTTTCAGATATATTTCATTTGAGCATGCGCGGACGACAATTTTGATTGTATTCGAACTATACCTTTACACAAATTCAGGGTTTTCTCCTAATTTTACTTCACTTTTGAGAAATTTACTTGATTGCCGATTTGGACGGAAAACGTCAGGTAAAACAACCACAGCTGTTGCCTGATCAAGCTGAAAACCTTGCTGGCACCATGTTGGCTCCTGAGGAGTATTAATAGTGCAAATGAATCGAAATTTTGGTCAAAAGTTCAATATCATTTGCAATTCAATACCGTTTTTGAGGCAGTTATGCGTGACACGGCGGATAGACATTAAATTACTTGAATCTAGACACCCTGAAAGTTTAAAAGTGAACCATAAAATAAGATAAAAATACTTCTTCGATTGATTGGTACAATCTATTTCAGACCGCCAATAGTGAGATCGATCCAAAATCGATTTTAGTGGTTTTATTTTACAACCCTAGAATACCGTAAATTTTACTATTCTTCTAATACCAAATACATTTTTTTTTTAGTGGAATTTTACGACGAATAAAGCAACTTGAAAAGGGAACTCAGTAATTTTTTGAAAACTTTCCGTTTTCCAAAAACCATAATATTTGAATAATTCGAGGGCTGAAGTAGAGAAAAGGAGGCCCCTTCTGATAAGTAGAATACATCAATGTGTATATAGGATAATATATCGATACCACTGCCATGTATTATGGAAAGATTTTCACGACCGTTATATCGATAAAATAATTATTAATACGCAGAAACACAAGCGTTAACACATTCTAATCTATTTGTCCAACTGATCTACACTTTACTAGAAGGATTGATGTAGGATTTTTTTTTGTTTTTGAGATGCGAGCGAAGGGAGCAACCAGACCAGGGAACTAGACAGAACATATCGATAGGAGAAATCGGGTTTTTCAATATGGCGACGGCCTTATCAGGAAGGGGCCCCTATTCTCGACTTCTACCAATTCGAGATAATAAAATATTGCCGGTAAGCCTGAAAACGGCGACAAAATCACAGCTTTCCAAAGGCATAATCAATTTTGATTCTACTCTGCTGATTAGAGGAGAAAGTTTCGTTTGAGACCAGAAAAACGTAGTGTCACACGATAAAATCGACGTTATGGGGCGAAAAATAACTCCGTGAAAAAATTTTCTAGACAGCGTGAATACTGGAAAATCTAACCGTGCGATTAGATGTTCGAGTTTTTTCAGCAGTGATCTATCAAATTTGTCCAGCGGTGAACCTATTCGTGTCATACATACACCCAGAAAGCGCAACCCCGCCCGAGGGGATCCATACTTCAAGTCACATACCAAGCCATATGAAAGGATGATGCAATACTCCTGACGCGCTAATATTAACAATAATGTTGAATGTTGACATTCAAATAGTTACCTTTTTCTTTGTCGACTCGAATAACGACTACCGGCTCCGTCTTGCCCACACGAATCAATTTGTTTATAGATCGGATACGCCTTCTGGACAGTTCAGATAACAGGATCATGCCCTCTATATTGTTGTATTCGAGTAAATGGACGTACGCTCCCATTTCCGCGATACTCCTCACGTTCACCATAACTACGTCCTCCACTTCCGGATACTTCTGTTTGTAGAATCTACAGCTGAGCGGCATTTTTATTTCTGGAAGATGAACACCGTCAATGAGTTTGAATGGCTACATAGGGAACATAATCTCTCACATACACACCTACTCCAACAATTCAGCTTTCATTTTATGGGTATACGCACTTGACAAACAGGCAGAGGAAATGATAATTTTGAAATTAAAAACATAAAAACTAATTAAAGTGCGATATCGGTATTCAAGCAAGATGTAACACCTCTTACAGGAAAAGATGTCAACAATGATACGAGCACGCCAGGGAGGAACCGGCGTTCTCACCAACTCAAAATCACTGAACACAAAATCACAAATCCCACGTACCTTAGAAATTGCCAACTAACGATAAATGTAGAAAATATGTTTAACTTCAAATAATAACCTCGAAATCGGTAGGTAAGTAATGGGAAAAGAAATTACCTACACCACGTTTCTATCTCAAATCACTAACATTCGTTAACAGGGTTGCTTCATTGCGGTTCTTCGATTTGTGGTAAGCCTGTTCTGGGGGTAGCATGGAGGAAGTAAGACATGGAGCAGAGAGCATCATTTTACTAACTCCACGTTTTGGTTTTTATTTAGTAAATAATAATTTTGTTATCAGTAAATTTTCGCCTGCAGATTGATACTGCCGTTTCCAAACCTTTGGTATAGAAAATTTCTATTAGAAATGATATTCATAGCTCAGATGGGATTGTAAGACTGCCAGTTTCCACAAGTTCAATTGACTTTTCAACATAGCAATGTGTTTTTAAAGAATTTTTCATTTCATTGTCAATTTTATTATTAATGCCAATAAAACATTTCATTCTTTATTCAAAATATACATAAAATGACAATGATATCCACTCAGAGTTAATTAGTAGAAAAATCCAGTGCACGGACTAAGACAGGGGTGCCCACAGAGGGACGCAGTCTGCGTCATTGAAATTATTAGAAGGGGGGGGGGGGGTAAAGTTGATTGAAACAGTGTTTAGCGTGACAAGATTCAAAAATATATTACACTAGTATAATGGCCCTGCTACGCAGGTTAAAAAGAAATAGGTGAATAACACAATGAGGGAGTATAATAACAATATGCAAAGTCAAAAAATTGTATATCCCAAATCCTGGAGGAGGGGACCACAACGCTTGCCCTGGGAGACGCTTCCCCCCGCTGGGGCCCTCTTTCCTTCACTGGCAGGGTCAGGGGGGTGTGAGCAGGTCGGTTGCCCTTGGAGACGGGGCCAAGAATTCCACCCTCCCAGTGTTACCACCCCCTGAAAAGCGGATATACTCTGATAAGCTCGTCTTTATATAGTTTGATGATGACATGTAGGCCCCCAGCCACCACTCAAGCTGCCAGGGAGGAGAATTTCAAGAGTAGGCGGGAGGATGCCAAGCCCCCTCCCCCAACACTTTTTGTTTGTTCCCCCTCTCCGGTGGGGCCACCTGAGGATGAGAGAAGAGAAAAGATGCCCTTAGGGAGGGGGCAGCGACACCACCTGGGCCCCCTCAACCAGACCTCTCCCTCCAGAAGTATCTTTGCTTTGAAGTCAAAAATACCTCTCGCAGTTAGTCCCCTTGAGTGACAGTGGAAGTGGAAGTAAAGTGGGTAGAGTTCTTGGCCCCCTGTGGTTTATTTCATCAGCTCGTTAAAGCTTGCAATCCCCAATCAGATTCAGTCAGTCCCCTGGGGCAAGACGTGGCCCCAGCCAGCCAGTGCCCATTAAAGCTCCAGAACATTGGACAGCAAATGCCCCAGCTCGTGTAACCGCCATCATCTTAAGGTAGTATCAGCTCACTCTTACTTTCCCTCTGCCGCTCGTAGGATTGCATTGTAACATTCAACCCCATAAGGGTGCGTCGGATTGCTTAGTTCATCTCAGCTCTCTGCCGCCCCATGGCTCTTCATTGGCTCGTCGAGCTTACCAGCCAAATTCAGTTTTGTACCGAGTCATTTTGAAGGTGCTCACACCCCTAGTTTGTGTTGTTCCTTTGATTCTAGTATTCTTGATTTAGCTTGTAAGGATTTTGATACGCTTTAGCTCTAAGCTCACACATACCATTAATATTGTATTTACTTTGATTTTCCTTGATAAATTTTTCTTAATTTTGTATGTCTTGAAGTTGGTCTTAATAAATAGCTCGTTTAACTCTTTGTTCCACCTATATTCTCTGCAGATCTTGTTTTCAAGTTAGCTCCCTTCAGGAGTCCTTGACCCTTCAGGTCAGCTACCTTGTGGGCATTGAAACATGGTTTGACTCTTGAGGGGAGAGTGGATCGGGATTGTAAGTGAGGACAAATTGGAAATCGATCAGGGAAATTCATATGGAAAATTGGAAGGTTGAACTGGACCAGGCAGTAATGGAGTCACAGCACAACATATGTTGTATGTCGGTGGAGGGTGGTAGAGGGTATTTGTCGAATCCAAGCCCGCATGTCATACGCACGATGTTCAGGGCGAGATCTGGGATGCTAAATGTCAATTATAAGTGGTGAAGAGAGGGGATAGTAAACAGATGTTCATTGTGTCACATGGGCAAATTAAAAACCCCTTTCCATTTTTTAGCAATCTACCCAGTATTGAGCGAATTTCGGCAGGCATATCTTCACAGTTCTAAACTAACAGAGCAAGAGCTCATTAACATATTACATGTGAACAAGTCATTACCAGATCTAGTGAAATTTTTGAGGATTGCGGGGAGCTATAGGAAGTTTCTGGGAGGAGAGTTTAATTATACTGAGAATTAAAAAGTTAGGTAAAATTAAGATTAAAAAAAAAAAAAAAGGCAATAATATTGTAAGTTTGACAATTTAGAATAATGATCAAGTATGAATTAAATTAGTGTGACGTATGTGCGAATTATTTTCTGTAGTAGAAGACGCTAGGATGTACATAAAAATAGTGAAAAATAATTACTGAAGTATAATTTAAATAATAATAAATGAATAATAATTGCATGTTATAAATTAATAATTATGAAATATGTTAAGGCATGAAGAAAAAACATGATTAATTAGTTGGGGCGATATGCTCAGTTAAATGCAAATGTGTGTAATTTAAGAAATGAAAATGAATTATTTGACTGCCAACTCCCTGCGACAATCCAAAGGATTAGCAGTACAAGCGTTTGCGAAAACAGTCTCCCAATGTTTGTAATATATTCAATATGTAATGTTGCTGTTGGAAAATAATTTATTGTAGTGAAATAAACGCTTTAGCTCTCTATCTCTCGTACTCGTATTTCACAAAAGTACCTACTTGTAATTTTTCTTTTTTATAAAGAATTTAATTTTTTTTAAAAAGAAAAAAATTGAAGACAGACTTTCTAGAAGTAAGATTTTCAATTTCAAGACTTTTAAAATTTTAATTATGTTAAGAAGTGATACAGATTTTTCTTTCAAAGAAATGTTGATGTTTTTTAAATTATTGATTTATTTTTTAATAAAACATTATTTTGTTTTATGCATAGGCACCTACCTACTGCGTTTTGAGTATTGGTTTCAGCCCAGTTCCCAATCACAGACAAGCATTCGGGACGACGTTTAGGGTTTGTGCGTATGTTTCGTCATTTCTCTAAAAATTGTGAAAAGGTTGAATTTGCCTTGAAAATTCTATACATATCCCCCCCCCCCTGTCTCTCCAGTTGTTCCCCCCTACTTTTTTTGTAACCTTCATATTTTTTTGGGAGGGATCTCAAATATCATATTTGCGCAACAATGCGCACAAGTGATACTGGCTTTCTTATTTTAAATGGAAACTCGGATTTTTTTTTATTGCATATTCGAATTCTACCCTAATTTTCATAAAAACTCGATACAATTTTTTTTATTGCACGCAATCGGTTTGGCGAGCACTCAAAGTTGCAACTCTAAAATAGTCAAATAGTGGATGATGGTGAACGTTAAAGTGTGGCACATGAATTTTAATTGTTTTTTAACAATGATTCACGTGATCCAATCCGTTTCTTGATTCAGATTTTTTTTTGTTTCGCGCGAAAAATTATAATTTATGCCGAGTTTCAAGATCATTTTTCACTCGATCACTGAAGAAGGTTTCAATATCCTATTTCTACATTTTTCAACCAGACCACGAAAATTAATCGCCGTAAAAATATGAAAACAGGCGCCTACAATGAAAAAACCAACGCAAAATCGCAAATTTCGTTCATTATTCCACAAAAATTGAGTTGACAACTCAACAACGTTCTCGTTGGGTTGAAACTTCACAATGACATGAGGTCATGAATAATTCAGAAAATATTGCAACCATGCGTTAGAATTGGTTGCGTTCTCGTAAGCATGGATAGTTAAAACACTTTTTTTTGTAAGATGAATAAAATGCACCAATTCATGTAGGGAAAGTCACAAAAGTTTCGTCCTTAATATGTATGTATTTTGCGAGCAAATGTCCATACATACAACTTAAAACTCACTGAATAGCTGTACAGCAAACATGAAATATATGAAAGAGTAATACATAACGGTAGTTAAGGATTATCGTTGCTTCCTCATCAGTAATAAAAGATGTTCAGTAAGTACCTAATGTCTGTGAACATTGATTGCCCGAATAAATGCTCAGATCGGCAAGCCCGAAGACTGGCAAGTTCATTTGCCTCGTTAAATCAAATTAATAACACGACCAGCTGAACTAAGATAAGATTAGATTCGACTTTTCTTTCACTAAAATTGGACCAACGTTTTACTTTGAGACAGGATTAACACAGAACTGAAGGATTCTGACGGATTAATCAGTCATCATCATCGTCATGTAGTCATCAATGGGCTTTGGAGGAGGCGGCGGACGCTCGTGCGAATAGACGTTGATGGATTGATCGTCTGAAACAGACACGATCTTCGAGGAATCGGGGCTATACTTGACTTGCCACACTTGGTCGGTGTGCTCCTTGAACGTGTGGACGCAAGAGCGGGTTTCCAACTCCCACACTTTAACAGTGTTGTCGGAACTTCCCGATACGAAATGGGTGTTGTCGGGGGAGAAAGCGACGCTGAGTACCCAAGACGCGTGTCCAGAAAGGGTCGCTACAGCATTCGCATGCTGAACATCATACAGCTTCATGTGCTTGTCATCCGAAGCTGTCAAAAGTAATTCAGAATCAGGAGAAAAACATAACGACCTTATAGGCATAGCGTGTCCTTCCAAAGTATGAACCAGTTTCCCAGAGGCCACGTCAAACACACTAATAATTCCATCCACTGCACCTGATGCAATGTACTTTCCATCTGGACTATAAGCAATGCTGAGAATAAACTTTCCTCTTGTATCTAAAGTGCTTTCTGTGTTGCCTGTTTCAATATTGTAAATGTTGATTTTTCCACTTTGACAACCGGAAATTACGTGTTTACTATCAGGCGAGAAAGCTACTGTCCAAATATCCAGCGGCCCTCCCTCAATTTTCTTCAATAACTGTTGGTTTTCGACGTTCCATATTCTGATGGTTGAATCCAACGAACTGCTCACTATCATCGAAGAGTCACTGTTGATATCAACCGATACGACTCCAAAACAGCAGCCCTCCAACTGGCATTTTTGAGATAGTTTATCGTTTCCGAAGTTCCACATTTTGACGGAGCTGTCCATGGAGCCAGTGACGACAATTTCCTCTATTTCTTCGGCGTCTTCTGGTTCCATGGTGACGTCATCGTCGTCGTCGCCGTTCCGTTGATCTTTTTTGTGGACTGTGCGCCCCCATGCGCAGGTCCAGATAGTGCTCTCGTGAGCAGGTTGAAGTTTGGAGAGGAGTTTGAACGTAGACATCGTTGGCCAACAGTCGCCAATAGGCTGAAACATTCAAAAATTAAAATCAGACACCGGTTAAAAAAACAAATTCATCATTTGATAAAACATCCAATATACAGGGTGTTCAAAGCCCCTGACAAAATCGTTATTAAGGCTTAAAACATTGTGTGGCTTGAATATAATTATTTTTGATTGTTCATAATTTACTGTTAAATTTCACTGCACTGTATATCGA
The DNA here is from genome assembly GCA_031894815.1 of Creontiades dilutus. Classification (NCBI taxonomy): domain Eukaryota; kingdom Metazoa; phylum Arthropoda; class Insecta; order Hemiptera; family Miridae; genus Creontiades; species Creontiades dilutus. The sequence goes on along the minus strand of JAVIWC010000084.1, from coordinate 1,328,905 downwards.
TACAATCGATCTATCATGATTCGCAAAACTTTCGGATCATCAGCTAGCAATACAACATTAATTATAACATAATTGTCATGTTAACACTGTTATATTGAATTATTGTTATTATATTAATTATATTTCGGTTGCTGGTTGTTGATCATCAGCGAATTGGGTATTTTGTCTAAGGTGAACTCTACCTAAACTCCGGCTCATACCTAAGTGCTACAGTCGTAAAATGTTTAGGCTATCGGCATCATGCATGGAATTTACATAAATAAAACATTTCACCAATCAAATCATTGTGTAGCTTGTGTTGTCTACTATATTGTAACATATATTACGTTCCTTGCTCAGGCTAGCAAAGCATAATCAATGTTGAAAATTCCGATTTGAATGGTTAATTTGCAGTTACACATCCAGGACGTTAAGAGATGAATGTAACTAAGATAAGCACCTTGCTACAAAAGAACTATGAGGAGGTCCGGATCGTACTTTTCTTTCTCTAATTCATTTTGAACAAATCCCTCACACTCAGTCAATCACTTACATGCCATTTGAACTAAGGAACACCGAAAATTAACTGTATCCAAAAATGCTGCGAAAGACAGAACGCGTCGAGATTCTAACTAATGCGATAAGAAAACAGGGCATGCTACGACGCTAGCGTGGTTTGTGGAAGATGGTGTTGAGTAGACAAAAAGTCTTCTCGTTGTTGAACTTGGCAGGTGTGGAGAAGGCGGAACCCAAACGGGCGTAGCGGACCCACGGGACAAATCCAGTCAAAGTTATCCCACTGCCAACATAAACTGATTGATGAGTAATGTGTGCATTACAGGGACCTCCCTGTATCCTGTTATTTTATGATCTAGCTTATAGAATAATTAAAAAGTTGAAAATCAAAACTGGACATGTCCATTTCTGATCCATTTGCCGCTTATTGCAATAACTACCTCTGAGGTACCATCAAAGAGCAGTGAAATAATTTTTAAAAGCCCAAAATATCCCTATTTAGCATACAGTCCAAGGTCGCAGTTAGTGACAAAACATGACATATCCTTCTCTTATTAATTGTTAAGATGAAGGCACTAAAATCAAACATGTCTATGAACAAACTTCCTAGAGAATTCTTTCTTGTGTAAATAATTTGGGATTTTACTTGTTTTATTTACATTCATGGAATACTACTTAAAATATTTGGTATTAAATAAATCAAATTTTAACATAAAGTTACAAAGATTTATGAAGAAAAATGAACACTGATACGAACTATAAGATAAATTTGCGATGACAGCGCTGCCCTGTATCATTCTCTTGAAACTAAAGAGGGATTCCCGTTCCTCACGTCACCATTCCCCTCCACTACATGGGGCAACCACCCCTCAGAACAACTGAGATTTTACAAATCTATTATCCTCCCAAAAATCGATTATGCTTTGTTTATATACCTCCAACCTTCTCAAATGAATACACGAGAGCTGCAAAAAAAAAAAAAAATGCTGCTTTAAGGCAAATTCTAGGAGTTGTTAAAACAACACCCACAACTGCCTTGCATGCAATTTCGGGAATACTACCTTTGGAATACCATACTGATGTTGTTGGACAAAATCAAATTGTTCAATTATATATCAGCTCATGCCTTATGAGAATTGATGGCATAAGGATGAGCAACAAATCGACAACAAGAACTAACAAAATTATCTGGGACACGCTAATAATTGAAAATTTAGATATTTGGTGGACAAGAAAAATACTCCACACCATGCATGCAACCTATGTGATATAGATGATGCACAGTCGCTGGAACATTTACTCACAAGATGCATAAGATACAGAAGAATATTGGGAGTATCCTTAATGAAGAAGAACAGATTTGGGACTGAATGAGGAAGACATTGACAGATACTGAACGACCAACAAGGCTGCTGGAGGCACTGGAGAGCGCTCCAATCTAATTTAGAGGCGAGAAAAACAAATAATAAAATAAAACAACAAAACTGACATATGAGGCGGAAAGAAAAGGACAATGACGATGACAACATAGGGAAAGCAATAAATAGAATGGGTATATAAAAAGGAGACAACGGCAACGGTGACTACATAGCCAAAGCCAAGGTCAAGAAATAGAAACACCAATCAACCAAGCAACAACTGTGATAAGCTCGAACCGCGTCCATGTCGGAGGAACTTGGTCGTTCTTGCTGTTTGAGGAACAAATTAGTAAACTTATTTGTCTGCTATTGAAGTGGTTTGGGAATGTTTGTGCACACATGAATGGTTCTGTCTCGTAGTAGAACTTCTTTACTCCTTTGAAATGTTGAACGAAGTCCATCGCAAAACCATTTTGCACTTTTTCATGCTCCAAAGAGTGATCACGGCTTCATCTTTATCGAACCTCATCGAGCGTGTTTTCGGCGTTTCCGTGGACAATGACGCCGTCGTCAACTCGATTAACGAAGGGATTCAAGAGTTCTCCCAGAAAATCGTCAAAATCACCTGCGAAGTCACCGGGGACAAGATGTACGCGATGATATTCACGGCGGAGGAGGCCGACGTCAAAAGTCAGCTCACCAAAGACCAAATCGACTTTTTCTACCCTCTCATGGACAAAATCATCACGTCTTCCGGCACTCTGCCGCTCATAACTGCATTGAACTTGGCACCGGCCGTCACCATGTCCAAGGTCACTCTTCCGGAGGCGGAGAAATTCATTGAACTGTTCGTCCTAAAACGTCTACTGACTCTTGAAAGCGGTTATTTATATTTGTCACCTCTAACGATCGCAGAATTCGGACCTTTTATAACTGAAAACTACGCGCTAGATCCTTGCCTTCTCTGCAAGAAAATGCTCGTTTACGGAGAATCGTGCCAAAATTGCAGTTCCCCAATTCACGTTCACTGTTTGAAAGACTTCGCTGCAACCAGCAAAAAGAACGTCAAATGTCCTCACTGCAAGGAACAGTTATGCGTATCTACTTGACCCAAGTTTAATATTTCGAATATTTTCTATGTTTTTGTATACAGTTCCCATGTACTTACTTACATTTAATGTACTATTTTACACCTGCCGTCAACATAATGTGGTTTTTTATTTCCCCAATTATTTGTGTAAATAATATGGAGGTCTAGAGATTTGCTTACCTGCCTGTCATAGTGGGGCAAAAAGTAATTGTAATTAATAATTATGTTAATAAAATCAGTGCAACCAATAACTATTAGGTACGGGCAAATCAGTTAAGTAACCAATTATTTCCACGGTAAATAACTGATATTCCTTTTTAAATAGAAATTTTAAAAAAATTAATAAGCAGTGTGGGCAAAAACGTGTTCTTTAGACAATTATCAACGACGCTATAAAACCCATTCCAGTCATTCTTTTGTTTTTCAATTAAAATATTGGTACATTATTTAAAAATATTTCAGAATTTTCAATTCTAATTTGATGTGAATGGGTGATGCTCAGAGATAGGGCAATTTTCAAGAGTCTTACGAACTTCCAACTCTTAAACGAGCGTCAACTGGTAAAATTTGTTTCACCTTTCGTGCCATCAGGCTCCTGCCATTTTTCTAAGACGTGATTTACCGACTGAACCATGGTTTTATGGTAGATTTTTCAGTGCGAAGCTAGGAAACGTCCGTAATGTGGGTGTATCAGAATAGGATTTGAAATGTTGGGATTTACCAAGCATATACCATGAAAAGTGTCCAATAAAATGATTACTGATTTATTCTCAACTATTTATGCTGTATTCGAGCCTTGTGAAACAATCGCAGGTTGCTCAGGAGTTTCTCAAACTTGGCATCGGCGATGTTCGTTAGTAACGTTGTGTAATGGAAAAAGCGCTTTCCGGAAAAGCCGAATGCCGGGACAATTTTTCGCGTTTATTTCATGTTGGCAGTGCCAGCTGGCGCAAAAGCAATTACTAGGTGGAAAACCCGCAATTTTTCATATTTATTCAGGATAAATTGCAAGAAAATCATCTCAGCAGGAATTTAAGCACACGAAACGAAAATTAAGAGATCGGAAAACCCCCCCACCTTTTTGCAACATTTTTTTGCATTTCCCAGAGTGTGCAGGGGTTGGGCTGGGAGATGTTAGAACCAACTAGACCTTAAATGGAGCCTTTGGCGGAATTGATGATTTTTTCGATCAATTTAAATAATGCCTGGAGGGACATTGCAGATTCGTAATCTACACACTTTAAAACGTGAGGTGCAACGTTAGGGGACATACATTTTTCTTCTCAATATGCTCGTAAAAGCTCATTTGAGGAATAAACAGCTACAAACTGAATTTTTAGCATCAGTTATTGAAGTAATTGTGCTCACAGTTACAATTAATAATTATTGTTGTAATTGGTTACAATTATTGTAATTGGTCAGCAGCAATTACTTCTTCTAACAACAGAAAGCTAATGTATTTCTGACGAAAACTCGCTCATGAAGTTATTCTGCACTGCTGGAATTTATACATATCGAAGGTGAAGGAGAAAGAAAGGCCTCACAAGCTATTACAAATCTCCCAAGAAAGTTGAAGAAGAAGATTGCTGCTTGGGTGTCTCCTATTTTTGTTTATTTATGTTTGACCGTTTCAAGTGGAAGCTGACATTTGGGCAGTAGTGGTGTTGAACTATCGATAGTTGTAACGCTCGTCTCTTATCTCGAGTCTCATCAAATCTGACCGCAAATGGTCGCTAATGACGAGTGTTGTGTTGTCCTAGAGTTCTCTTTCTTTAGTTTTATTAGTGAGTTTTAGTTGGTAGTGGTCTATTACTATTTTTTAAATGTCATTTTACCATGAGTCCGGTACCGAAATCTGACGTGTGGCAATATTTTGACAAGGACGTTTGGCCAAAGAAAAAGGCAAGATGCAAAGTGTGCAAGAGAGAATATTCAACGAGCTTTCATCTTTTTGTTTGTTTCCCCATTTTCCTTTCCCAGTGGGAAAGAATAGGAAAAGGCGATTAAGAAATAAGTCTTGAAATGACCGATATATTGTTGAATGAACATGGTGAAAACGTTCCGAACTCTTGATAACAACAAAAAACATCTAAAGAATTAGAATCTTCCTACCACGTAACTTAGTTCAATTTCCACCTGGTATATGCACGTCTTTTTTTCTGGGAACATGTCCTTTTGAATTTTGGGGAAAAGTAGCGGTTTTCAGTTGGTTCCGATATAACTATCGATAGTCCGCTGGCTATCGAATAGTGTTCGATAGTCAGGAACTATCGATAGTTCAACACCGATATTGGGCCGATACCGATACCGGAAGGTGCAGAAATGCCTAGGTTTGCAAATTTCCATCTAGAATTCCATTAGAAAAAAATGAATCATAGATTTTTGTATAATTGAGAGTTTTCTGCATCGTCTTACATTCTTAATCATTGTCTGGCCGGAGTTCTACCATGATGTGGGAATAGGGAGCGATCAGCACAGGTAATCGTCATTTTATTGCATACCTACGTATTACGGTTCAAAACAATTCCCTGGAACGTGTGATTTATTCTTCTAAGTTTAGACAATAAACAAGTTTTTCCGTTTGTCGAATCATGTTGCGAAACTTGTTCGAGAAGTCAATCTATTACACTCATAACTGTGAAAATGGTTCAATATTTAGGAATTAACTCAGTATGTATTTGACGAACTGTCTCTAGTTATAGCTTGTATTAATTATAGTTAAAATTCAACTCCTTATATTTTGATGATATCGTTAGGTATAATGTGCTTGTCCTACAACTTGAACTGTGAGCTTAGAGTTGTCGGTGTCCTTGACATTGATGTGGACGGATCGGAAATGGTAGTTCCGGATGGAAACAAGGGACTTGGGGTTTAAGTAGATACCTACATAGTTTTAAAAGGACTATCAATCGCTCTATGAATGTATACGATAGTTCACCAGATTACTTGCAATGAACTCCTGTACAAGGGCGTTGCTGGATAAATAAAACAAATAAAAACATGTCGATCTACACGGATAGCCAAGCAATTATAATAAACTTCCAAGGAGATGGCACAGCAGCTTCCTCGTTACATCTTTTATTATATTAGCTAAATTGAATAAGAAAATATGAAATGTATACCTGTTTCGAGAATTTCACGTAAGAGCATGCGCAGAGCGTACCGCTGATTATATTGTGATGAAATTCTTATGGGACCTCAAGAGGCCTTATCCGCATAGTCCCTCAAAATATGAGCTAAATTCATTCAAAATTGTGGAAGTTATGGCTGTAACAAGGAAATGCGGACAGATAGACCGACAGACACGGAACTAAATTTGTTCAGTAGGCTATGATACTCAAAATGCGAGTGGAAATTTTAAAATCGGGCAACAAAAATTTGTTTGCTCCTGAAAGTGAACACAAGGTGTCCGCCGCTTCGCAGACTCGGAAGCAAAATCAATAGAGGAAGTAGATATCAATAGTAAAATTATGAAGGAAATCAAACTTAGCTGTAAAAAAATAACTAATAATAATATCTAATTAAAATGAATCCCAGGACATACAGGGTACTTTGGTAAGGAAAAAGTATATGAAGTAGCTAAAATAAATAACCTCCTGATGTGGGAGGAGGTCTTTCATATAAGCATGGAAGACGATGGCGAATGTCATCGTCCTTTACATTTTTACATACGTACTTGACATCTGCCTTTATAGTCTAATAGTTAGGTTGCTTTGCACACAATGGTATTTGTTGTTGTTCATCACCACAACCGATCATATTTGTAAAGTTTTCCAACTCCCTATCGATAACTCCATCACTCGCCAGAGCTGCAGAAAGTGTTTTACTAAAGGGCACTCTTTCTGAAACATAACTGTTCCTACTGTTGTTGCTTTGTTTGTTCCTACAAAGGGCGCCATCAACATAATGTTGACAATTTCCAACTGGTTCATGCGTGGTAACGTTAACTGCTATTCCAACAAGTCAAGCCGTCCCATAGCTTGCCTGTTATTACATGAGAGAGCTGGTTAACTGCTGTTTGATGGAAACATGTTATGCCATATTATGGCACTGAGGGGTTTCTTCCTTTACTGTTATCAGAAGGAATTGTTACCAATTGAAATTTCTTGTGGTTTTTAAGGCAATGGGTGAATTGGTTGAATGGGTCAATTGTTCCAACAAACATTTATCCAGTGTTAAGTAACAGTTGTGAGCAGTGTTTTAGAAGGGGTTGGACCCACAAGACCAAAAACTGATTTTTGTCTTCTGCACGAGGGCGCCGAAACACATAGTTGTAGGGGAAGGAGGACATATACTATAGCTTTCTGATTGTCTTGTCTCATGGCGGTGGGCTCACTCCAATCCTCACACAGTCATGAGAAATACGTTGTTGGGAACTGCTGTTGATGCCGTCCTCATTGTTGAAACACACCTGCTGTCCCAAATGCATTGGCACACTTACCCCAAATGCATCGCATTTGCCGCTGATCATCCTAACCACATAACGCTCGAGATGGTTGCGGGCACTAACTAATGCGTGGGGTATGCGCCTACTCCACGACCTTTTGATTTGGGCCACACTTTATTTGACATCTAGTACACGGTAATCGGAGATACCTTGACAGTGAAGCCGAGAGGAATGCAGTTTGTGATGGATTTGGTTAGTTGGCCCCTTCCCGATTTTAGAATCTGTCGCCTTGGGAGATGAATCGGACGCCTGCAAGCGTCTGGATCATCCTCTGAGCGTGGCAGAGCATTATCAATGCATCCAGCTCAATGCAAGGGGCAACTATACCATTCCATCACCTCACAAGTTCTCTATCACTGCACATTATCCACTGTTAAGGCTCAAGCGGTGCTGTCAAACTCCGCTACCTCATTGCTGTCCGACTTCGTGATGTGAGTCCTGTCTCTTCATTCAAATCCTACTTGTATGTCAACAAAAATCATCTTTGGCATCTTCAAAACTGAAAACTTTCTTTTCACTCCATGAATTCCACACAATCTGCTCAAGTCCATAATTTCGTCACACGCTAACAACAAATCCAGAGAATAGGATGCTGTTCTTATTAGGGGACCTATATGAAACTCTGAGTTCTGGAAGTTTCCCACTTGAGTGTCTATCCTCACTATCCTCGCAATAAAACCACTTAATAAATAATGTTCATAGCTTTCTTTTTATTATTTTTTTGTGCGCCTACGGTTTCATGACAACATTGTACCATAAGTATTTTGTCGAATCGAATTTAGGATTACGGGCCCCAAATGTGGAGCTGTTCCTGTTCGCTTGGAGGGCAATTTTCAGTGTCTTGTTTCATCTAAGTAAATTTCATTTACTGTGATAACTGCCATTAGTAACTGTTTTGGTCATCCACAGAGTTCTTGGACTAGGTTGTTCTGAGCATGACTGGAACACCACAAGTGTTCATCTGAGTTTTTTATCAACTACCACAAGTCTTCCCTGAAGTCTTCGAGTGTAGAAGTCTGACGTGTCACATCTCAATCGGCAAGATGGTTTCCACTCCTACACCCGGTAAGCTGAACATGAGGAAAAATGGTATTTATTAGCTTCAAAGGATAAAATGAGTAGGAGAAAATAAGAAATGTATTAGGCACATGTGTATCCAGAACTTATGCACCACAATGTAGGGCAAACAAACTTTTTCCGAACTAGGTTTCGCAATAAAATCGCTGGTAATTCTAACACATGGGTTCATCATTTTGGTTTGTTATTCAATAAAAAACCATTGTAATCGCTCTTTAAAAAAAAAAAAAAAAAAAAAAAAAATTCATGGTTTAAAATAAAAAAAATCAATATTGGTCCGACAACGACCCGATTTTTTGCCAGCACTATCACTTAATTTAAAGTCCCCCTTAAGAGTTGTCATAGTGTCAAGGCGGCCTAAATATGGACTTTTTTTAAGAACTTTCCATGAGGAATCGAATGAGCCCTTCCCCAGGTCCGTAGTTCAAACCATTCCCGATGTATGTCCCGATTTATGGTGGCAACATTTGCATCCACATTCACTACATCTCTAGGTTACTGCGATCAAAACAAATACAAGATCCCACTAACCTAGTGATGTAGTGAATGTTGATATGCAAAAGTGTTTAAGCATACACGGGTTGAATCGATATGCATTCTCAACAAATAAAATACCTATTTGGATTGATCAGTTGATCATATTTGTGTGCCTCCTGAAATTCAATAATCGCTCTACCACCTGTGAAACACGCACACTCCAAAGCTTAGTAGAAATTCAAATCATGAATCATTGAATAATAAACCCCAGTGAAAGAATTTGCAGCGTTTTATTTGTATAGCGTACTTGCCATTGCACTAGTACTTGCACAGCATATTTTGAGTACAGGCGCTTGCACAAAAATGACACAATTGTTCGGTTCACGTTCGTTTTTTTTTTGGAAGCGGAAGGTATTTTTTTACCGTATTTTACTGGGATTTAGGCACTTGATCTCTCGACGGACCCTCAGAAGCTTGGTGCTCGGACTGGGTTCCCTGGGAAGCTTGAACTTGAATTTCAGTTGATGGGAAATCAAGTTTAGGGATGATGGCATATTAATTTCTAATTACACATGAAAATCCTTCTTAAAATAGTTTTCATGTAATTCAATCTTGAATCCAATTGCAATTATAGTTTAATAATCCGCTATTGAAGGTATGCTCTTTGTTTTCTTATACTCGGTATGTCTTCAATTGGATTAAAAAATAAATCACCAACCAATTGTGCACTATTACATCAACTATAATCAATGTTATCATTGAATTTACTTCACAGAAATGAAAAATGAAGAGAGCTATAAACCCCTAGAACCGTACCTTTTAGAAATCAACAAGCAGTACGTCACAATGGAAACTACTGAAACATCTACCTGTGTCCAAATTATCCAAAAGGTCTGATTTTTTTTTTTTTTTTTTTTTTTTTTTTTTTTTTTTTTTTTTTTATTTTACCTAAGAACTTAACGGTTATAATCTTGTATTGGAAGGTGTTGCTGTCTTCCAGGGAGGTAACAAATTATTTCCCCAACAGTGCGTCTCTTGTGAAAAATAATTGAAAACCTTGTTTGTTAAAGAGTTGGTTGGTCTAACTAAAATGGCCATACTACCTTTCCCAGAATTATGTACCGAAAGCTAATATTCATTTTTTTTTCCCCAAGAGCTTGTCTACCTCTTAAATTTTGAAAAATGCTGAAATACAATTAATGTAATGGGGATTAATGTAATTAAAAATTGTGGATTGTCAAAACATAGAAAATAGGAGATAGGATCATTAGTGATATTTACCAAATTCTGACATCAGAGTTCCATAATCCTGCCTATGCCTCCAACAAAGCACTACAATTCACGACCGCGTCTTTTGCGTGAAAATGACACCGACGGGCGTGCTTAAGATTTGAAGATCTTTTGTTGCGTGTTAGTGGTTCAAGAAGGTTTTACGTAGATGAAATGCACATTTTGGCTTATCTGTGCAAAGGGGCCCCTTTTTTCTCCACTAGACATCTTTCTAAGGCTATGTAGGCTCGTAAGAACCGCCAATTGGATCAATTCGTTAAAATTTCAGAATCAGAACGATTTTTTTCTATTTGCCAAAAGTTGATTTTACTGGGCATCCGCCCTTTTAACGTGCAGCGATTTATATATATCATAATTCTAAGTTTGTTATTTATTAAATAATAAATTTAATCCATTTTTATTTCTTAATAAAAATTCATGGTTTCCAGGTTTTGGACGAGCTAATAAAAGAATTGAAAGAAACCAGTAAGCCATTTGAATGGATGTTCAATAGACTTACTTATGTGGGAAGCTACTATGATGGTTTAAGGGTGAAAAAGGCCACTGAATTTGACATCAATGTAGTCTTGAAACTGCCTCTGATCTATGAAAAAATCATTGTAAGTAAACTACTCAATTCACCTTTCTTGGACATTGTGGGAAAACTTATTTACTACGAAACTCTTAATTCAATTTCAAGAATACTGCAAATTATTACGCAGAGGTTCATTTGTGTTGTTTCTGTATTAGAATAACTTTTCTACATAAATTATTGATCTACGTACAGGGTGGGGCAAAACGTAATAACCAGTTTAGATGGGAGATAGTTTCCAAAGTAAAGGTTGCAGAAAGGGGAGAGTGGTTCCATCCCCTCTTTCTGAGTGGGAAGTTAAGCAGGGTCCGGAACGTCTGGAAATACGGATAGGGGAAGCTAGTAAAAAGCAGTGGAGGGGACGGAGGGGAATCAGCCGAGCACAAGGTATCTAATCGTTGCCCGCGCTTCCTCCCACAGCTGTTTCTGTTCCTGATGCCATTCCATATGCGCCGTAGTGAACTGCGCAGATACAGAATCAAAAATATCTTAAAAATCTGATGCGTACAGCTTGCTTCAAAAGTGCCTGTCTGGAAAAAAATATTCCCCCTCCTCAGCTGATGTCCAACCAATGAGCTGATCGTTGCAGATCTGCAGTTGCTGCCATGATGGGTGAGGAATGTGGGTTTGCTGTTACTGCTTATTTTGAAAGTAATCGGTCTGTGGCGGCTGCTCAAAGTTCATTCAGAACCGTATTTAATCTTGCCCCTAGTGCAGCAATTCCAGGAAGACAGTAAATTATTATGTGAGCTAACAATGTCACCAATACAAGTACAGCTGTGATTGAAAGATGGAGTCGAGGATTTAAATTTACCCCCATCCAAAACGATTGTTGTGCAAGGACTTCTTCCAAGGAATTGACAAAACCACGTAAATGCATGCTGAGCGATTTCGGTAAAATGTGCCAGCGAGTTAAGTGGTTTTTTTCTCGGCTGAAGCGTATTTCCACTTATTGGGTTGTGCAAACAAACAAAACCTTCGTTTTTGGAGTGAAACTAATCCTTGTGAAGTTCACGGGAGACCACTCCACAGTGACCATGTTACAGTCTGGTGTGCCATGGGCAGGATAGCAATCATCATGCCATTTCTCTCCAAGGAAAATGAAAGAACTGTTGCTCGATATGTGGCCATGATTCAAGAGTTTTTAGAGCCAAGAATGGAAGAAATGGAACTCGAAAGTGGTGTTTGGTTTCAGCAAGATGGTGCAACCCCATACACAGCACAAGTGACACTTGATGCTCTGTGCATAATTTTTCCACAGTGCCTCATTTCACATTGAGGTGATGTTTCATGGCCTGTAAAATCCCCATACCTCACTCCTTGTGCTTTTTTTAATGGGGTCATTTGAAGGAAGTAAAGGTGCAACTAAAGGAGTTGATTCGCCATGAAATTCAAAATATCCCTCAACCTATGCTGGAACGGGTCCATTTGAACTTCTAGAAGCTCCTAAAACAGTGCATTGAGCTTTGAAGGTCACCATTTGGATGATATTCTTTTCAAAACTTAATCAATCCTTAACTTCCCTCTACAATCCCTATACTTACCCTTAACTAATGTGCCACTGAATTTAAGATTTTTTTTTATTTTTGAATTTTTTATCAATTTTCAAAACTGGTTATCACGTGTTGTGCTACTCTGTATATTACATAGTCTATCTAACATCATCTAAACATGGCACCTCACGCCTCCATATTTTGTAATTTCATTATAAGTGCCAAAAAAGAGCCCTTATTATATTATAGGCGATTTTTACTTTTCTTGGTTAATTACAAAGGTTTATTGTTGATGTAAGCCCACGGTCGCCCCTGAGGCGTTTGAGCTGGGGCAGGAAGATGGCGGCTGCCTCATGGTTAACATGAGAGAACTCTCCCTCAACACCAACACAGAACCAGAAACCTGACCCAACGCCCCTGATGGGAGTGCTCAACTTCGGAAATTCGACATTGGCTCTTTATTTTTGGGTCTTTAGGGTATATATGTATGTATTGAGCCCATTATACCATGAGCCACGAAAGTCTGAGTTATGCAAACCCCCACTCAACGATTTTGTTCTTCCTGAGTATATTTGCTTGCGGTAAACACTCTGAAACCCCTCCGTAATCATGTTTTTCGGTAGTGGAGAGTTATTACCCACAATGAAGGCGCAGAAATAGGTGAGTTGTACGAAATAAGGCCTGTTATTGACGACAGGCGATCCTCACAAAATAAACACGTTGAGAATATTATTCTACATGGGGAACTAATGAAGAGAAATACCACCTCACGAGGTTTCTAGATAGAGCTGGGTACTCAGGCGGGATTTTTAAAGTTTGGAACAGCTACCAGAGCCAATGATTTCACATGACATCAAATTGCAATTTTAATGCGAATGAGGATGCCCTGCACTTCTTCGGGATCTGCCCTGTGCTTCAGGGATTCAGGATGCGCTTTCTGGGAGAAACTGTGTTGGACATGGGGCAAATGGTTCAGCCACTGAACAAAAAAGATGTATGGTTGGCTGTGGCAAATTTTGCATTCCACTATTTGCGATACCGCTCTTACCTGGTCATAGAGTTTAATTGGTGAACCCTAAAATAAGTTCAATAAAATAAGTTAAGGTTGTTAGGATTGTCTAATTGTTGAGATTGGTGGCTCGGGTCATTCTGGCAGACGGTCATCAAGTCCATTGCTGTAGCATATTTTCAACTATTTTGCATGTATTACTTATATCGATAAAAAATATGTTTTCTTCTTCTTCTTCATATGACATCACCCGTTAGTGATGAAAATCGTCATGATGTCATATGACATCATCCGTGTTGAAAGTGTTAAGGAGCCTAATTCTACTCTTATTGGTGTATTGAGATTTGCTACCCCGGAGCACGGGGGTGAACGCAGTGATCTCAGTTGTATTCTTAGTGTGTAAGGAGCGATCTTTATAAATCTAAGATTTCTTGTTCCTATAGGTACTGTTTTATGTACATGTGTTGACGCGTAGAGATGAATTCGTTCACGTGAATAAGCGGGTTTATATGTGATGAACTGTGAGTTCTCTATCAAAGCCCTGAGCTGAACTCCCCTGCAGCATTCGAATAGGTGTTCCTCTTGTTAGTCCCCTTCTGGGATCGCTGATCGCTAGGACCAGCTACCACGCAGAATCCAGGAATTCCTAAATTATTTTGTTTTGAACGTAGGGATTTCAGGTGAACGCTTCAGGATCCCGAAGTAAGAGGGGCTTCCATTGAAAATAATTTAACAAAAAACACTTCAAATCTCTATAGGTATCTAATACACCCTTCCTGACCTACCTCAATCAAAACATCCTTCTAAAAAACTCACTTCCCTCTTCTTTGTGTTTTTCTTCACGCTTCCCTTTGGTGTTGGTATTTCGGCAGTCTTTTATTCATTATTCTTTTTCCTATGTTCCAATTTTCAGTATAATTCTAACTTTTATAATTTAACCTACGGCATATATTTTCTACCATCTCCGAGCAATTCACAAAAGTGCGATAGTGTCATGATTTCACATTTGACTGAATGCGTAATCTCATTAATTTTCCCATTTCACAGGTCAAAAGAGCAGCAAAATACCCTGGCTATGTAGAAATTAACGTGAACAATGCCAAATTTAGTGGCGAAAAATTAATGAAACATCAAAATGAATGTGTGTAAGTCACTAAATCTGTTTTTCATTTAAAATTTGTTTACGATACTTGATTGTTGTTATCTGGTGAGTGAGGTGATTTGGTTTCATGTAAGTGCTTTCTTATGTCTAGGGAATTATCGAAATGGGTCAGCGAGGACGGGAAACTTTCTCATAGAAGCGTCTTTCAGTGGTGGGAAAGTATCTTTTCGAAGCTTTCAAAGCCGACGATTTTGATGGTGGGGGACTCCGAGTATAAGGTACGACAACTATCAGTAAGGTTTCAACATCAACTGTACTGCAGCCCCTCCAATATTGACTTCCGACCCTGCATTCTGGCGGGGAAGATGGAATTAATTTGTAACACGTAATTCACCTGTTTTTCGTTGTCGTTTCTCCCCTGGCCAGTGGCTACTGGTGTTTGCATAGCAACGAAGTAGAAAATGATAACGTTTTCACCTAGGTATGTACCCAACACAGTTCTAGTGAAAAACGGAATCGTTTTAAAAATAAAAAAGTTCCAACCATTCAGCATGATAGTATGAGCGAATTACCGCATTCCATTTATGGTAAATTGAGTTGATTTGTGATTTTGTTTTGCGCGCAAAACCAATTCTAACCATCAGTGTTAATGCGAAAAAAATCTGAACAATATTCCCCAAGTCAAACGAAGGTTTTTCAGGGTTTTTGGAATCTTCATCTATATTGTTGCAGATTTTAATGAAATTTAAGTACGATTTTCAGCATAAATTTGAGTTTCGTTTTCTGAATGAATAATATTATTGTAAATAGAATTTGTTTGCTAAAAAATATAAATTTACCTATTTTATTTTAGCCCTTTCAGCGAATTTTCATGAAAAATTAGCGTATTGCAATGGCTTTGAAAATGTCTTCATTGAAATCCGTTTTGGGGCCTTCTGAAATGATTCCTGTATTATATATATTTATAAAAAAGCAATTTGATGATTTTTTATTGATTGATTGAGGACACATCCTTGTAGAAGGCCAAGGTGTAGATTGTGCAATCTGGTGATTGAGGGCTCTTGTATCCAACGTTTCTTAGTAGCTTCGTTGAATTTAACCAATCAATGAGGTTGAGTCCAGGAGACTGTTTTGACAGGTGCCTCCCGAAATACCTCTTGCGTCAGTGGGCTGGAATTCAGTATCGGCTCTGAATGAGTTCCATGAGATTCCATTTATCTTTTGAGCCCCATAAAAGAAAGTCGTCACCAGTAGAAATCGATCATTTTTTGGCCGTTGTTCTGGTGGTAGCTCACGTAGGATGGAAAAATTCTGTCTTCAACAAAGTGAATTGGGGAGCCTCTCTCCACCAGTTTTCTTTTAACCCCAGACAAACAGCCTTCCAAGTTTTCCCTGACTTTGCATACTTGGTGGCCTCTAACGAACAAAGATCGTAGGATAGACTACTTTATATGTGGAGGATGATAACTCACATAGTGCAGGTAAAGCTGCTTGTAAGTAGGCTTTATCTGCACTCTGATCGAGAGGTTCCCTTCCTCCACCGCAATTTCCTCAGCGAGGATTGTTGCTGACTACCTTGAGTATGACCATGTGAACGTCACAGGATAGCGAGAGTTCAAATCGTTTAGGAACTACTTCCTCGTCTTGTGACCAAATCATGAAGATGTCATCAATGAACTGCTACCACATCCAAGGAGTTTTCTCCTTTAATGTTAGGAAGCTATTTACCAATTCAGGCATGAACGAATTGGCGTATGGTAGTGCCAAGCGTATTCCCATTGCCGTTCCCCTCTCCTGTAGGTATAACTGGTAACTGGTAACTGGTGATAACAAACTTGAAGACTTACGGACTAAGTCACTCGCGACGAAGTTGTGGAAACCAATTTCAATAAAAACGGAGTAAGATCGAACGTTGAAAAGAGTTAACAGTGTAACTCTTTACTTTCGTGGAAATATAGACAACGTTCTATCTTACTCCGTTTTTATTGAAGACGTAGATCGTCAAGACACATTCAGCCAGTTTCACCTAGAAACTGGAGGATGGGGCTCTCGGTATTGGACGCTCCCGAAGGATGTGTTCAAGAGCTCGCTTCATCGTGTGGAATTTCAGTGTACAGAGAGTTGACTTAAGTCAATAGTCACAAGGATGGATGATGCTGGAATTTTCGTCTCGCGAAGTTTACTTAGGAAATATTGAGTATCCTTGATGTAGGAGGGCTCTCTCTGGACATAAGGCTGGTACGAAGGTATGAATCCACATATGCCGATATTCGTTCTGTTAAACAGCCAAAGCTCGGTACTACTGGACGGCCAGGGAGGAATTGGTGTTGGGAGAGCATATGATGATTTATAAATCTTGAGAAGAAGATAAAAATCAGGGAATTTTGCCTCCCATTTGCCTCTATGTACCTCTTGAGTTCCATCGTGGGTTCCAATGTAGGATCACTTTCCACCCTCTGGTAGAACACGGACTAAGTCACTCGCAACGAAGTTGTGGAAACCCATTTTAATGAAAACGGAGTAAGATAGAACGTTATCTATATTTCCTCGAAAATAATCATTTACGCAGTTAGATCGATTTTGACGGTTAGGTCATCATCGGTCACAAACAACAACATGAACAATTCATGGGCGTTCGCTCTGGGACATGTTGAGTCTTTGGGTCAAAGTTGGATGGAGGACTAAATTGTTTTAGGGAGCTGTGTGCTTCCAACCTTTTCTCACGTCATTTGAACAAAGTTGAAGTTGGATTGTTGTCAAAAGGGTTCACCAACGCCTCGTCCAGACCACATTAAGCTCCATGAAGACATACAAGGGTTCTTCTGACGCCTCAAGCTCAGATACTGCTGGCACAATGATCAAGGCTCCGAGCAGAATGTGGCGGTGGTTCAAAGATCCCTGAAAAATTTAGACCTCCATCCAATTTTGACCTAAATACTCAAATACCACCCACGCATCCAATGGAGAGATATACATTAGCACTGCTTCAACTATCATCAACGTATATCCTGATTACATCTCAGAGATAGTTATTTGTATTTTTCTCACACCATTGATTAAGTATATTTGCATAAGTATTCAATTTCATTAATAATTAAATAAACGTTGTCCTCGTTCCTCCAATGTTAATGAGGCAAACGTATGGGATGCAGAAATCCCTGTAAGGCAGGTAGCGCTGAGTTCAGTTGGTCTTTTCAATTGAGTCCCATTTTGTTAGAAAATTAGAAGTACTATTCTGAAATTGCATTAACTCTTTGGTATGCTTACAGATCCCGTATTTCCGGAAAAGTGGACCTGCAATTACTGCCCATATTTCTGGGGAAAATGTGGACATTGACGTCGATCTCGTTGCTGTCATTGAGTTTCCTGCAACTAAATCTCCACCCGAACCCATCAGGTGGAAAAATCAGGTGAAAGATAATTTTATCAAACCAAAATTTCTCTGCCTCTTCCTACTTTTTTTCACAGAAAACGCTGCAAATCATTAAACAAAGGTTTATTAGTTCTTTGTGAAACTAATGTTCGATTAATTTAGTTTTTGCATGCGCATTGTGAATTACATGCGCGTTGGTGTTAGTAATGAAACTCACTAGGGACCCACAGTCTTACCCTCTCATTTCTAGAAGATTTCATCGAAATTGGATGGAAACTGTTGAAATTAGGCTTTGTAGCTGAAGAGCAGATACACAGAGGCAAAATGGAATCCCTCAATGATTTAAAATGTAAAATTGGATAGGAAATGTCAATTTTTGGAGAAAAAACTATTTTTATATGCATGGCTAATTGAAGTGTCTCATTAAGGAAACTGGGAGGCCAGCCTGTGATGGCTTCGCCTGCCCTGCAGCCCTGACTGGAGTTGCCATTGCATGAGGGTTCCCAGGTGGGAGGGTGTCACAGCGGAAGATAGCAGTTTTTGATGAGATGAGAGCCAAAACCTACAGGTGAAAGGTTGCTGATTGGGATAGTGGTGAGAAATGGGAACCAGTTACGCCAGATGGAAAAATGCTTGCTATAGAAATGGTGTTACCCGATTCGATGTGTGTTTTTGCCTCAAACTTAAAATGCCAGGTTTTTAGGCATATTTGCCCAATTTACTCAGACATGGTCCACGAAATTCGAAAAACTGAGATTGGGGCGTTGCTCAGAAGATCCAGACTTTGAATTCATTAAGGATTAAATCAGGGTTTGCTTGGTTGTTGTAACCAATATTTATGCTCTCCATCATTCTCAACTGTGCTGTTTTATTATACAGGAGTTATGTCAGCATAAAATTAAACATATTTACCATTCATGGTTTAGGCTATTTTATTTAAAGCACTTTTCCATTCCGAGTTTACACCATCACCTAAACTAATCATTTTCAGAAAGACGCTTGGTATATCGTCCCAAAACCTCAGGAGAACGAGTTCTTGTGGCGGTTAAGCTTTCCACCTCAGGAACAGAAGGTCATGCATGGGTTGTACAACCTTAAAATGCTTAATCGTTTTATAAAGGCAAGTGTGATATTTTAATTGAATTTGGATATGTGATGTTACTTCGCTGATTCCTCCTATAGAAGCTACCTGAGATATTTTATGAGTGAGCGTCAATGAAAGAATGTATTTTCACTCATGGTAACGACACAACAATGTACATTTAATCACGTGACTTGGATTTGAGCAAAATAATGAGTTTAGTGATTGGAATGATTACTGGTATTTCCTTCATGCGCTATCCAATATGCTCCCTTAAGTATAAACTTGTTCAACCGTGATTCCAGCTTTACTTGCATAGAAAATCCAATTTTCCGCTTGATAGTGATTGGTTAGGAAATCTGGAATCATTTTGTCAGTAGCCAAGCATTTGAGTGCAATCACTGCTTCGTAATTCTGCTTTGTGAAGTGACTCCTTTCAAACACTCTACTGTAGGGTGTCAATGAAAGATACGGCCAAACTTTTGGGATCGGGATTATTAACTAATATATTAAATCGTCTGGTAATCGCCGAATCTAGAGATGACCACAGGCTTCGCCACTGACTGAAATACCCTCATGTAATATATATATAATAAATGGTTAAATGATATGAGAAGGACCCCTCTAACTTTAGATTGTCTGTTCACTTTGAGTCTCAACGAAAGGATGTATTTTAGTAAAATAGCAACGACATAACAGGTCACATATCATTATGTAACAGAGTTCCTTTAAATAATAAGTTTAGTGATTGGAACCATTGTTCATTCCTATATCCTTTGCCATTTCCAGAGAGTTCGTGATGTTTTTGGATGGCCTCAGTTGAGGTCATATTACATCAAAACCATTTTCTTATGGGAAGCTCATGAGAGACGAAGCAAAAACGACGAAGCGTTTTTCAACAAAAATTTGGGCTTCCTGTTCGTTTATGTAAGTACTACTGCTTAATCTGGAATCAAGAAGGAATTTAGGTGAAATGGAACGTTGCAAAATGGAAAGGTGCTCGATTTTCAATTATAATAAATACTGGGTGGAAACGGATAAGAGACGAAAAATGTTTTCTGTTAATCTGCATCTAAAATGTAGTAAAACCCCGCCTGAACGAGTGTCCTACCACTCTCTGTAATTTCGTGTTTTTCATCTCTCGTTCAGTAATAATAGACCAGAGAAAGCAGCTCTTATTGAAACTGATTATACCGTTGGAAAGAGTATTAGATGAAGAAGTTTTTATGAAATTTGACAGCCTATTGGACCAATTTTGTCGGAGAGGCTAATTTTTAAAAATTCATTATAATTCTAGATTCCTGAAAAAATTAACGTTTGAATTGTAATAATTGAGTCTAAATCAAGTTGAATAACTCCAAAAATGGTCCATTCCTATGAAAAATTTAATGCTGAATCCGAAAACGACGTAAAAAATGGAAATAAGTTGACGCACAAGTGAGAAATAGTGGAAAATAAATTCTTAATACTAGATTAAGAACATGGTCCTTACCCATGAGTAGCGTTTACTTTGCCAATACAGTGGAAAGTGATAATGTTCATTTTTACTTTCACAATAGAGTGGACAGTTATTTTCTTAGAGTGAAACTCGTTCACCCAACCGATTTAATAATTCATTTACAGTTCCTGAAGAAACTGCAAGGATATTTACAACAGGAGAAGTTATCGTTTTTCTGGGACAGCGATATGAATCTCTTCAGTAACGTCAAACCCCAAGCCTTGGAGCAGTACTCTAAACGAATTAAAAAGGTTACGGACAGATTGGAAATGTTTCTCTCAGATAAAAAAATGGATCGGGTGCAAGAAACTATGTTCGGTCTATTTTCGTCCAATTCTTCAGGTGACGATATTTAACAGAAAACTGCTTAATCTTGCTTGTTTGAACCATCTGAAAACTGCCAATAATTACAAAGAAGCATGACATCTAATATTATTCAATGCTGTACATAACCAACCAGCTATTTCCTGTATGAAACCACCTTCTAAATAATTTTTTTAAACCAATTTTACTGGTTATTGTTTACTAGTTTAATGGCCCTGCTACGCAGGTTAAAATGAAATAGGTGAATAACACAATTTTTTTTTTCGTGATTTATTAATTGCGACTGAAAAATCAAATACATTTCATCTAGCAATTTTACATATCAATAAAGGTACACTCCAAGAGGGTAGGTTTACAGCAAAATCTAGCCCTTTATAATATAGCTCAATTAATTAGCACTGAGTTCGATTGCACTTCTTTTCACGCAGCACAACTAAATCCAGTGGTTTGTTTCGCTTGAGACGTCGGATTTCACCTTCGTTGTCCAAAACGTAGAGCATCTCCGGGTTCACGTGTTTGTGGAGGCGATGTTCATGCTTCCTTGCGTATTTTGCAATAATTTCATAGACTGTCTCCATCCTCAAATCTCGATGAATATCATCGTTTCGCATGTACCAAGGGGCTCCAACTATACTTCTCAGTATTTTATTCTGAAAGGTTTGGATTTTCTTAATATTTGAATTCTTGGCACAGCCCCAGATCTGTATCCCATAGGTCCAAATAGGGCGAAGGATCTGCTTATATATAAGCAGTTTGTTGTGAAGTGAGAGATGGGAATTCCTTAACATTAGCCAATACATCCTTCTGTACTTGATTTTAAGTTCTTATTTCTTCTTTTCTATGTGTTTATTCCAGTTTAATTTGGAGTCAAGTGTCAAACCCAAGTATTTAACTGCTTCAGTATGCGGTATTTTATTCGAATTGATCTCAACAACCAAGATTGGGACTTTTCGGTTAGTGAAGTTGATGTGGGCTGATTTAGATTCGTTCAGCTTCATTCACCACATCGTGGTCCATTTATAAACCTCAGTAGTAGACGTCTGTAGTTTGCGTGTTGCAGCTTCTATATCATCTCCAACAGAGAGGATAGCCGTATCATCTGCAAAGGTGGCAACAGTTGTGCCTTCTTGTTGGGGTAAGTCCCGTGTGTACAGGAGGTAGAGTACTAAACAACACAATGAGGGAGTATAATAACAATATTAAAAGTAAAAAAATCGTATATCCCAAATCCCCGAGGAGAGGACCACGTCGCTTGCCCTGGGAGACGCTTCCCCCCGCTGGGGCCCTCCTTCCTTCACTGGCGGGGTTGGGGGGAGGGGGGAGCAGGTCGGTTGCCCTGGGAGACGGGGGCGAGAATTCCACCCACCCAGCGTTACCACCCCCTGAATCGTCGATATACTCTGATAAGCTGGTTTTTATATAGTGTGATGATTACAGAAAATTATGAATATCACGGTCTTAAACCACAACTTCTCCATTTTGTACGTTACATGAAATAACAATAAAAGTAAATGTTAATTTGAACATTGCAAAGATCTTACTTTAAATACAGGGTCAAACATATCGCTCAAGACAATCCATAAAATTGTTTCTTAATGATTTTTATTGTAGAATTTATTAGCAGCTGAAAAGCTACAGCCAGTATGATACTGCTCAATGAATTTGGTTGTGTAAACTTAAAATAATAAACTTGATCAAAATGTGTTCAAGTTTACACATAATGGTGACATTGGAAAGGATTCCCTTGGATTTAAAGGATTAACATTAGAAATCATGTTTTCTATCTATCAGTGAAATGGAGATCAAGAAATTTCAATGTATTTCCTCCGAATTCAAGCTTGAATTTAATTAAACGATTCAATTTATTGATTTTTTTTTTTTTTTTTTTTTTAATGAAACGAATTTAACTGTCTTTTGGCCACTCACCGTAGGATGGTGATATCGTCCACATACCTAAACCAATACAAGAGGTTATTAGTTTTATATTTGTACTCTGAGTATTGTATTATTGTTTATTAGTATACTTTCTGGCAGGTAGCAAAAACGGTACAGCTGAAAAACTCGAAGACAAATGTTTGCTCCTCGACCTAATGTCTGACAGCAGCTACCAATTGCCAACACCTGAGGTCTTGGCGGTGCAGGCCTTCGATCCACTTGGCGCTTCTGAAAATCAACACAACCTGGTATCTTCTACCGTGAACTCTTCAAGTAACGCTCGCGAGAAATATGCGTCTGATTTGGAGGCGGCCAAAGAAAAGAGGGCTCTTGAAATCGAAGAATGCAAAATTCGGGTCCAGATAGCTCAAACGGATTTAAAGACTGCAGAAATGAATCTTAGAGCTGCGGAAAAACGGTATGAAAAGGCCGATTTGGAATATAAAATGGTATCTGATATGAACAAGTCACTTGACACTTGCTATGTTGACGCATCTTGAGTCTGTGCCTGACCAATTCATGACCTGATTCATGCATCGCCTTGACTTTGAATTTTTTGGCGCATATTCGTAAACTACTGCAATGGTTCTAAAAATGTTTCCAAATTTTCTACACGGAAATCCGATTCTAGGCATAATTCTTCATTTCCCGTAAATTAGCAACAGCTTCAGCTAATATGCTTTCCGCAAATCCATTACTCTTGTGGTTAGGACCGACTAAATGGTTGACAGTTATTGTTATAGATTGATCTATTTTTAAATTGTCTGTGATCGTGGTTTTATAATTAGGGAGTTTTGAGAAAACGTCAAATATGACTCCCATTTTGGTTTACTATTTTCAATAATGGTCCTTTGTAACCGATCGAGGAAAAATAATTTTAACCCCCCTCCAAATTTGTTGTTTTTCGTTTCAAGGTGAGTAGAATCCGAAAATTGAAAAAAATTGATTATCGACAACTTTCGAACTGACTCTATGTTTTTACGTTCGTTGTATGATAGGAATGTCTATAAAACATAGTATTTTTCGACACTGCTATAACAATGAATGAGGAGGTGTGCTTGAATTGAGTCTGAAAGTCGAGGGAGGGATCATCAGTCCCACGACTGAAACTGAATATATTATGGACAATATTGGTAATGCAATTGTAAAAAATATATGTATATATTTTTTTAATATTTTAGTTTTATGTAATCATTCATGTTCAGCTGTTCACGCACTACATGTCGCGGTTGCTGCGTTCACTTGTTGATATACTTTCGAGTTTCCTGTTTGTCTGCTTGAAGTAATCCTCGTTTGTTTAAATAAAAAAATTAAAATTGTCTCCTTTCACTTGAGATCATATACCTTTTCTCTTCTTACGACGGTTTCTGGTGTTGACGTCGTACTAATTTGAGTTGGGACACATGGGCTGACTTATGTACATGATGTGGGGTTCGATAAATCTTGCAGCAAATATGTCACAGGTGACAACGTTTTTTCTATTAGATAGGGGCCTTGGAAACAAGGTCGAGCTTCCGAGTGATGGATCTGCTTTTGTCTGAAAGTACATGGGCTTTCAGGTAGACGTGGCTCCCTGGTGAAAATGTTGCATGATGCTTTTTTGTTGTATTGTTTAGCATAGTTCACACGTTGAGCTTGTATATTCTCCACGGCTGTCCTCCAAGTTTCAGGAAGATTAATTCCAAATTCTTCGATGTCCCACACAAAATTCAGCGAGTGTTAAAAGGTTCCGTCCGAGAAATAGCTCATTTAGTTGTTGCATTGAAGGCGGTATTCAGAGCAATTTGGGTTAAGTACAGATTTTTTGCCCATTTAAATTTTGAATGATTATCCCTACCAGATAGGCATTTGGATAATGAGGGGGTAAAAAGCTGTGTCTCATGCCCATAGAAAATCAGCAAATTTTTTAGAGATGTAGCAAGTAGCGTTATCGCTAACTAGGCGTTCCCACAGTCCGAAATACTTGAATACCTGAGTTTTGAGAGCGTTAATTATAGTTTCGGTCGTGGTTCGGGTCAGAGGTATTGTATTCCATCTACTGCGATTAGAATATGTTGATACACATATGATGTTGGGAGTGGGCCAGCGTGTTTTTCCAACATAAAAGGCTGGACATTGCTTACCACACACGCATAGATGTTTTGCAATCTGCCGACCCTTAGCATCTGTATGAGTTGGGGTTATTTGCGGACGTGAAGTTTTCCTCTTCCACTTATCCATATTATTGCGGCCCCTGATCAATTATACAATAAAAAATTGGCTTTATCAAGATACGGTTGAAGACCACTGTAGAATAACTAGTAATTTTTACGGGTTCATCACCATCTCATTTAGAACAGATTCCTGCATAGGCATCTGTCGTTGGGGGTTAGAGGAGTAAATGAGCTTCGACTATGAATAATAGGGTATATTTTAATTAGCAGACATCTAAACGCTTCAATGATTTACATGATTACATATTGAACAAAAAAGCGATCAGTTCACACTAACATTAGACAAATATTCCACATATCAGTCCACTAGTAAATGCCCATCAAGGATCGCCTGTAGAGTGTATTCATAACGAAAAAAGTACGATTAAGTACGTAGATTTCAAAATTCACTTTAATACTGAGAAATATTTTGGAAGTAATCAGCTGCCAAAACTGTTCTAATCAATACAATTAAGTCATCATTTATATGTAAATAACAATAAACATCTTGGAAAACAGAATTTGGTACAATAAAAGCGTAGAAGTAATTTAAACAAACAACTCAGATCTATACAGCCGAAGCAAGTTATCACGCATATTGTATCATATCGATCTCAATTATTCAATGTTATTAATTTCCACTCTCTTTATATTATGAACAAAATATTATGTCAATTTGTTGGTTAGGTAGGAATAACGAATCATTCGAGTCAACTGTTTTATAACGCAATGGTGATGACATAAGTTGACCTGATATCATTGAAGATATCTAGGTAAAATTACAGGGCGATACAATAAAGTAACCACATATATCGATTGAATTTAATCGGTATTTTAAACAGGTAAAACCGTAAGTATCAAGGTGACTATTTTTTGTATTTCCCAATAGATAATCAGCAATATCTGGAAATCTAACAACATCAAAACAACAAGTGTTATTTGTAAGGCATCGAAACATTCTTAATTTTGCCTGTAAGGTCCAACGAATTCTTAACAATGAATTTTAGGTTAACATTTCGGGAAAATGGTACAGTTTCTGAGCTAGTTTACAGGCAGGCGCATGGATACATGGGATTACAGGTCGCTTGGGAGTTTCTTCTTCATGAATCTTTAAGAGACAAGGTACGAGAGGAGATGTAGGGTTCATTCACAATGAGCTAAGATTTCAAACACTTCGAAAATGACTGCTCCAATTATTGACGATCCTCAGATCTACTTGAAATTTACCAGCACCTATACGTAATCGTTGTTTTCAATAAATTCTTAAGGTTTATACAAGTACATATTCGACAGTTTTTGGTAGTCACTAACGGTCAAATGTACATGACCTTGTGGGGACTTGAGCAATGGGCCCGTTGAAGCCGCCCATTCACGATCCTGCACACAGAGTACCAGATCCTGCAGTAGGAAGTGAGGGATTTTCGACCGTTTGAGGTTTTAGAAGCTCCCTCGTTGAATAGAGTTTTCCTCCCCGCGGTCGGCTACCATACGGCGCAGTTATTAACAGTTTCTGTTAATGCAAGTACCAGTTTTAAAGGAGTTGGCTTTTCACAATGCGCTTTACAGTTTGCTATTGACATTTTGACAACATAACGTGACCTTACCATTCTTTGTAAATAAAATTTGAGTAGGTACCCTTGTGTTTGGCCCCTGTAGTTGTTGTGTTGTTTGTGATTTGTGCGTTGATAAGGTGATTATTATTCTGTGAGATTATCTGTTCGAGTTTTTAGTGAAAATAAAAACCCAAGGAAAACATTGGTGCCGAAACCCGGGAATTTTGTCTTTCGCATAGCTGAGCCCTATCCAGTGTGCGAGTTGTTTACAAGTGCGTTTTAGTACGATTCGGACCTGCTTACAATCTTTGCGATCTTTTACGGACCTTTTACTATGGCCATGTCGACCTTCAAGAAGTTTGTGTTGGATACAACGGTAGTGGATAATCTGCAAGAAAGCGACAAATCAACCTACCATGCTGTTCGATTATGGTCCATTGCTGTTCGCCCTATTCTGAAAGTCGTTGATCCGACTCCGACTGCAGGTGACTTGATTCAAAAATACATCGATTCAGGTAATATCCTTCTTGATAAAATACCTTCTGTATCCGACGAAGCGGTCCAGGATTTGATGGTTAGTTTTATTTCAGACGGCATTGTTCGCTTGTCAATGTTAATTCCACCACCGGTCGCCGCCGTGCCTGAAGGTGCTGCCGACCCTGCCATTGTTCCTGCGCTCCCAATCGATCGTTTACGAGCCATAAAATTTATGAAATCAATGTGTGAGGTGGTACCACAGTACGGTGGTGATGTCACCAAATTTGCGCAATTTAAGCGACTATATGACGCTGCAGTCCATGATGTACCGGGTATTCCTAACGAAATAAAATATCAGGCCCTACTATCCAAGCTTGTAGGTGATGTAAAATCGGCCCTTTCCAGCACAAATGCAGATGGCTCTGATTACGTGGCGGCCTATGAAAATTTATGTCGGGAAAATTCTGGCTTATATCGGGTTGCTCGTGCCACATTTTTAAAACGATCGGAACTCCCCAAAGCTGATGCATCCCAACCGGCACAGCTTGAAAACTTTATCAGGTCATCGAGGGCCTGGGCTCGCTCTCTGAAAGACCTGACCGTAAATCTAGAGGATTTTCTCCTATTTGAGGCTCTATTTGCCAAGTTGACCCCACATCTGAAGGAGGAGTTCAGCAGAGATCTAGTTGAGAAAGGGGACCAGGTTTGATGTGCTGCTAACATTTTTAGAGCAGGAGCTGCGTGTAGCTCAAATGGCGGCCCCCTCACAAGCAGCCCGCACTCAACGTCCTACCAGCCCTCGTGGTCCTACCCCCTCTCAAAGCCTACATGTGGGACCACGCGCCACATTGGCGCATCTTCGGACCAAATACTGGATAGTGGATGGCAGGAACGCTGTCACACGTCAGCTCTCTGGATGCACTCGCTGTTTCTCAGTGAAGCCCAGACCTTTTCAGCCTGAGATGGGACCCTTGCCCAGCGCCAGGGTCTCAAGGACCTATGCATTTGAGCAGGTTGGAGTAGACTTTGCCGGACCTTTCAAAGTCTCTGTATCCGGCCTTCGTGGCACTTGGGCGATAGATGTGTACCTAGCCGTGTTTGTCTGCTTTGCGACCAAGGCTGTCCATCTGGAACGGGTTATGGATCTTTCAACCGATGGCTTCCTTCAGTGCCTTGAAAGGTTTGTTGGACGCCGAGGCCTGCCTGCTGTTATTTGGTCTGACAACGGGACAAACTTCGTAGGGACAGACAACCTACTTAAAGGTGTTCGCCAGGCCCTTACCAGCAATGCTGGTGCACAACTTGCAGCCATGTTGGCCAATAAGGGCATAGAGTGGCGATTTATACCGCCACGGGGACCTCATTTTGGTGGTCTTTGGGAGGCTGCTGTGAAGTCGGCCAAACGTCTAATCAAAGTCAACCTTCGTGACCAGACTATTGTCCTACAGACCTTTGAGACCATCCTAGTCCGAATTGAAGCTGTATTGAATAGTCGACCTCTCGTCTACCAGTCATCCTCACCAGATGACGTTCTAGTCCTAACCCCGGGCCATTTCCTGATTCAACGACCCATCACAGCCCTTCCTGAATCAACTTCAGTTGATGTCAGTCAGTCCTACGTTCCGAAATGGCGTTTTGTGAATATGACTATCAACAGCTTTTGGGAAAAATGGCATAAGGAATACATTTTAGACCTTCAGACACGCTCGAAGTGGAACACACCCTCAAGACCTGCGCAGATTGGCGACGTAGTCCTCATTTCAGAAGACAACACCCCACCTCTGTCCTGGCCTCTTGGCCGCATTGTTGAGTTGTCCTCGGGTTCGGATGGTGTGGCTAGAGTGGCCAAGCTAAAAACCAATAATGGCCTCAAGTCCCGTCCTTTGGTGAAACTTTGTCCTTTGCCCATGGAAGAATAGCTGCTGTGCTGCTATTGGGGGGGGGGGGGGGGAGGATGTTTGGCCCCTGTAGTTGTTGTGTTGTTTGTGATTTGTGCGTTGATAAGGTGATTATTATTCTGTGAGATTATCTGTTCGAGTTTTTAGAAAAAATAAAAACCCAAGGAAAACACCTTGAATCTCGTTTTTTCCCAGGTTATATGCATGCTGTGATATCGAGAAATATACAGAAAGTTGTAAAATTTAATGCAATAAATAGTTCCTTCTCAAAGCTATTACTTGAGGGTTTAAAAATTAAGAATATTGTGAGATTACCTGAATTTTGAGTTGAAAAATCTTGTTCAATTCAATATACGTTTTTATTTTAACTGATATATATTTTTTATTAATTCCTCTTCGATAAACTTCCATAACTTAGTGGGGAAAACATTTGAGACAAACGGGAACTATCGTTGCAGAGTCGGATTGTCAAACATAAAAATTCGCCCAGAAGAAAATTCACAGTCAAGAATTAATTGAATCTTATAGAAAAACTTAAGGATGTTTCAACTTCAATATTGCAAAGATGCAGTTAAAACATTAATTTTCAATTCTCATCTTAATTAAGAGAAGAAAGTCCTTAATCACGAATCTAACAAGTCTACTAACGGAATTGAAAAATGTCAGCCAATTACTATTTTTAATTCTTAAAAGTAATATCAAACCAACAACGATGAGGTACGCTGTATTTAGGACAAGAATAATATGTATTAATCATTTATTCTTTCATTCAGATGTTTTAATCGAAGATTCATATTCAATGTAGAAAGGAAACGGTTACAACATCAACATTTCAGTTTCTTTGGCTTCAAAATTTAATAATATTGCTTGCCTGTTTATTTTTGTATTTTTATAAAATATAGTAGAATAAGGCTTTTAGAAAATCGACTCAAATCACTACGAAAAATCGAGTTCAACGTATATTTTGAAAACTTTGGATATTGATAACGATCTTTAGTAGGGATCTATTACTTATGATGTATGCACCACTTACTGAGGATATTAAGTACGTGAGGTTCAAACAATTTCGAAAGAAGTAGAACATACCACTGTTACGATTCACAGGACAGAAATGCCAAGAGACGTGATCCCATAGACATCAACGCCTTCTAGACGGAGGTTCGACATATATTGAGGGTCTGTCACGGTAATTCTAAAGCAGTTCGAAAACGACGGGACCTGAGAAAACGATGCTTAACGGATTTTACGTTTGCGCATGCGCAGTGTTGTATTAGTTTGTGAGAAATGAACCAAATAGGGGACCATGTAGAGCCTAAACCGCACATTTCCAGGAAATTTCGTCAAAGTCGCATGAAAAGTGGGGGATAAAAACGGAAAGACAGACACCAAACTCAAGTTGTTCGGAATGGGTAAAAACGCAAAATGCGAGTGGAAATTTTTATTTTGGAGAAAAGAAGTTCATCCCCCCAAAAGTGAAAACAAAGCTACACCTCTAGGTAACTCGGAAGTAAAAACGGCCAGATGGTGCTTTCGTTCATCAACATGGTTACTTCACACTAGCAGGATTCCTACCGGAAAATGTAGATCCAATAAAAAAAATAGTCTGCTAGGAGGTACAATAGCTTCCATCATACTGCAACATTGTTTACTTGCACGAAGCTATGTATGATTGTATCACTTGGGCGGTAGGGTAATTACTGCTGAGAGAGAAATACATAGCTTGTGCTTGAGCCGAACGAACCTGAGATGAAAATGTACTGCAGCTTAGAAGTCCCAAATTATCATCCAAATAGGAGTGGAATCATACGCCAATATAATAGTCACAGTTGGTACTATTTAGGGTTTAACTTTCAAGATGCACTTGGCTTTAACAAGCCATAAAGCTTTGCCACTAATTGGGTCATTCTAAAAATGTAGCACATTATTTCACTCATTCCTCCCTTTATCCTTACCTTTTATTTATCTATTTTTGTGGTTTCTGTGATCGCCAAGAATCAAGAAGAAGTGCCAATGCGCACACATATGGTGTCATGAGCAGGGGTGGATGCTGACATGACCAAAAGCCCATCTGCACCCCTTGACCAAAATTAAAAAGATTAATGAATAATATTATAAGTACAACTGCTGTGTAACTTCTAAACATGAATCCTCATAGAACAGTTTCAAATCCACACGCAAAAAAACAGCCTCAGGATGGTGGAGTCTTGAGTTTGGTGAAGGGGGAGAGGGGTTAGGGTGCTCACTGTCACGGAGCACAACTCACCCATGCTTCGAATGGAAGGACCTTTCTCGGAGAACACTTCGTTAGATTATATTTGGGTCCTAAGAATGAACCAATGAGAGTGCTCCCAAAATAAAGTGAGAGAAGTTTCACGGAGCACACCTAATGTGTGCATCTCCAAAACACACTCTTATCCTACTATCAGTTGATTGTCTGTAACCCTTGTGACTGAACTGTGTTAGCTGTGAACACCTATGATCTGTTTGAATCTGTGTTATAATGAACATTCCAGGATCTATGGGAAACACTTTTCTCCCAAGAACTGCCAGTTGCAGTCTGGAGCTTTGTACAACCTGCTCGAAACTGACGTAGTTTCATTTTCCTGTCCATCTTCAACCCCCACCCAAGAAGCCAAGTGTGTGAAGACTAGTTCGCAATAATTTAGATGACTAGGAATTGTATACAAAGTTTCTGTTCTTTTTTTCATACCCCTGCTCGTATTTTGTACCTGATAAACCTTTTTAAATGAGTCATACAGAACTTATTTAATGCCTGCTACATGTGATGTGTGGCCCAAGTGCTGGATGAAATATACATGAATTGACCACTGCAGGAAAGTGAGCTGAGAAATTCCCACTTCCACAAGCCCAGCCTTTTGCTCTTGTTATTAGGCATTCCAAGCGCTAATCGCTTACACTGCATCAACAAGATGCCATTTCAAACTCCTGCTGCGCATACAACTGTTCGAATAGAGCCTCTAAAAACAGTTCCATTTCATTTCACAATTAAGTCTTACTTAGGAGCAGGGATGCTCCTAAAGACCGTGTGTCACTGCATGGCAAGAGATATTACAGAGAAAGCCACCAAAAACTACCTGAGGTAACGTCATTAGCTAAACTTAAATCAAAGTCCAAGTTATTCATTCTATCTCTTTTCCTGAAATATTTCCGTAATATTTTCCTTACTTAGAGAATTTTTACAAACCGCACAACTTCAAAACGAGTCTGATCTGAATGATTACACAATTCCGCATCAATTTTGATGTATGATATTTAACGTGCTTTTTCGCACGATTTTTCGGCGCTGAATCCGAATCCGTTGGAGTTTTTTTCCTATCACGCCTGGTTTTCCTCTTCTACATCTTCAAGATCATTGGCCTACTACTAGGCCTGCTAGGAGGATTCACCAAACTTCCATGTTTCTTATGTGAATGGGACAGCAGGGCTCGAGATAAGCACTGGAATGTCAAAGTTTGGCAAGAACGATCACAACTGACACCAGGATTAAAGAACGTCGTCAACCCTTGATGAACCCAGTGATGGTATTGCTCCCACCGCTGCACATGAAACTCGGCCTGACGAAGAGTTTGTTAAGACGTTGAACAAACAAAACAAACATTGTGTTATAAGTTGAGTTTTTTTGCACGTAATCAACCTTAATTATCAAGCCATATTAATGGATAAGAATTATTATGATATCAATATAACCACTCTTAATTCCACCCGTATTTGAGCTGAGTAATAATTAAACAAATACTATCGCAGACTTTTTTGTAACCGATGATGAGAGCTATAAAGAGATAGGACACTACCTGACATGAGGCCAATAGTTTCAGTGCACGTGAAATAATGACTGTTGGAGGTAAAATTTTAATACCATGGTTTACATCGTTTCATTTTAGGTGAGGATCTCCAATTTGTTGACAATATGATAAATATCTAATAGATCCAATCGATTTCTCAGTCAGTTGGTACTGAAACATCGGAATTGTAAAGGATATTGCCGAAAATGATGGACAAGCGCATGAGTTTCCATGGGAAGACGAAGGAAATGCAGGACTTCATGCCCCTTGGGGTGGGGGGGAAGGCCTCAGAATTTCTTAGCTCGTTTGGCAAGTATGGCAGCGGTCAATCCAGGTGTACTCCATCCATGGATTCAACTTCGTAAATAATGGTTATAGTTTTTGAAAAATATGTACGATAGGGCCAGCGCACGGCTGCCGACACTATCATCAATAACAAAAAAATTTCCCAATAAGAGATCTCAATTAATCACGCATGTCTGCTTATATCTTTGTCTAAATAAACAAAACTTTTGAGATACTGACATCCCCCCTTAATGTACCACAGAACTTCAACAAACTTACAATCAAAAATCAACTTTTGTCTTTAAATCTTTAAATACCTGAATAGTACTCTAGCTTAATACACAAAATACGTACCTATTCAATAATAATTTTTTTTCTGGAACGACGAAAGTGTATGTAGTATTCGGTTACCTAACATGAGAAGTACATTTTTGACGAATTATCTCTTAATCTATGGGCTCTGACGGCGGCTCGTCGATTTGTGACGAGAGAACGAACGCTTTGTCTGTCGCTGAGACGTCAAATTCGCAGGGGACTTGCAACCACGGTTCGCCGTCCACTTGCACCGGAGCGACTGCTTTCAAAATTATCTGTCAACAAGATGAGAGCAAAAATTACACACATTACACAGAGACAGATACGAAACGAAAGTTGGTCAAAATAAAATAAAATTGGCCTGATGACAGGAGGAGCTTTAGTTTTCTATTCGAAATGCATTGCCACAATAAAGGAGGAGCAAATCTAATAAACTTCGCACTATAGGTATATCATCCTTGAGACCTTCATGGTTTGCTGTAGCAATAAACATAACTGGTAACTACCTACAAGTCAACAAACAAACACATGTGCTCACTTTGACATGGGAAGCCTGGCCAAATCGGTGAGGTTGCGATAATCCCAGTTGAAGTTGTGCAACGTGGAAGGAAGAAGAAATGCCAACCACTTCGATTTTCGAGTCACTTATACTTTGTTCCGGTATTGTGTCATCTTTTGCATTTTCTGAAATGGAGAAACAAAGGACGATTAGAAGCTCAAGCATCAAAAACGTATCAGCTATTTGGAGAATCAATATTTTTAGCGTATCTTGCGATTGGGAAAGAAGAGGGTTTTGTTCTTCTCGTGAAACACCAACCTGTCAATGCGGGGAGATGCGTCTAGAGAAAGTTAGCAAGCCCTAACTTTATATGTATATGCATCGACAAGAAACGAAAGGAGGACTGACGCTAGTGGCAATTGATTGCCTTGCCTTGAATTTGTGGTGGGTGTAGGTCTTGGGTTTGTGGTTGCTAAGTATGGAAGTTTGGTTTCATTTTACCGAATTAGATGGGTGTTCTAGTTGGCCGAGAATGAGGTGAATGGATTACTGCTCACAGTAATTTATTCATGCCACTGTCCACGAATAAAGATTTTTGTCAACAATCTGAAAACCTGCTCGATGTCTACATATTTTCTGGTCAGTAGCACCTTAGCTGTATGATGAGCATGTTATTGTTTACCTTAACCTTAACATTACCTAATACTTAAGCCTAAAATCAAAAAAGTTCAACGACCAGACATTTACTTCACATATTTACAAGATGAGAACACCAATAAGTTTCACTAATAGGTTATTCCATTTTTTCTGTATGTTCGTAAATTCCCCTTGACAATGGAGAAATAAAACTTTGAAACGTTGGAAACAAGTTTTTTATACAAACCGAACCTCAATAAACCCCAAACAGCTTCTTCTGAATAGAAAAATATATATGTACAGCAAATTAATTTAGAAGAGAAATTTTACAAATAAAAGGAAGAGAGTAAATCTGATATTTCGAATGTATTCTTGTTCACAGATATGGAGAGAAATAAGTGCCTTGCGTTGGGGAAAATCGTAACCGTAGCTGGGTTGATAATTATTGTTTTGATACTTTGATTTCAGTCATTCAAGTTGAGGCCAGGTGTTCGATTTGCTCCTAGTAACAATCTATGGGCCATTTCAGTTTGCTGGAGCAATCTGTAATAATAATATAGCCGCATCCGAAAGCTTCTTAAGCACTTCAACGCCAAAGTACTGGTCAAATGTTGCGTCATGGGATGATGCGTGAATTATAACTGGGAGTGGCAGGCTTTGGCTTACAGACGCCCTATGATTGTTCATTTGCGAATTGAGCGTCGTTGCTTTACCAAGGTAGAATGCTTCGGTGCACTTCTTGCACACTAGTTGGTGAACATACTTTTTGGACTGTCACTCTGCTGAACCTCGACACTTATGAGTTTAGTGGAGTTGGTAGGGAAGTCATTACCCTCAAGTACCAAAGCACACAGCTAACATCTTGCACGTTGACATGGGCGTAGGCCTTGTTGGTGAAACTTCGAGGACTGGTGATGGGCAAGGATCTCCCCCATGTTTTCCTTGCCTAAAAGTTCAGTAAAAACATCAAGTGTTTAGCTTCTGAATCCCAAAGAAAAAGGTTGTGACCAATGGAACCTGGTGTGTGTGTGATGTTGGTTTCTTCTAGTATGAAACACGTGCTGGAACCATCCTGTTTGTTAAGAATTTTGCTGGGTAAACAACAGCTTATCTCGAACAGATGAAAGGTAACCTTGTAGCTTCTCCCATTTGTTGCAAATTTCATGAATTATTCAAATTATACATAGCACAATCCATGAATGCTAATGTATCCCCCTATTTCCATGAGAAATGGATTAGCTAAGCCACTGCAACATCTAACTATGTGCTGCAATATTAATCATTTACATAATTATCATATTATAATCATTATCATTATTACAATGGTGAACAGAAAATCCTTACCATAGCCGAGCTGCCACAATTTCACACCTGCGCCCCACGAAGGGATGTTGAGAAGGACAACTGATTCAATTTCAGGAAGCTCAATTTTTTTCCCGTCCAAATATAATTCGAGCTTCTTTTCCAAGCCGTGGCACTCCCTCTCCATTACTTGTTGGGTTCCATACAAGAGATAAAGCATCTGCGAATAACCAGTTTTTAAGTAAATTATTAAGAATATGATATGCATGGCGTATACCTCCTCTTATTGCATTCTATTGGATGTTTTAACACGTTGAATGCGTTAAGGATTCGATTGACCTCAAGCGGAACTTCCCTATTTGTGAGAGCTGCTAGGCTGGCCTGTTACTATTTCCAGATGTACGTTTCCCCGTTCGAGAAAAAAAGTTACACGTCAAATGACTGGCCGAAGACATCAAATCGGCAGTCAATTACAGAACGTGGATTCGACTGAGTGTTTAAAAAATAAATAAATAGAAAACCCACTTTTTATCTCAATCCACAACTGAGATATAATTTTTTAAACGTTTTTTTGCCCATGTCTAGACTGCATCACTTATCCAGGTTGAAACAATTATCAAATAAAAGGATAAGTGGGTCAACCTAGACAAATGGAATAACCTGGATAAGTGGGTCAACCTAAACCAGTGGAATAACCTGGACAAGTGGACTAACCTGAATAGGTTGATTATGGTGGATAAGTGGTTCAAACAAGATATGTGGAATAATTTTTTCACACATTTTTGTGACAAGTTAGGCAACTAGGTCATGAAAAATACACTATAATTGTAACTGCAAATTAATTTAATTGCAAATCCTGTTGAATGCATTTCTGCATAGAACACGTCTGCCCAAAAACGTAACGAAAATGTGCCAGAAAATTATTTCACCACTTTTACACGTCATTCCACCCATCCAGATTGAACCACCAATCCAAGAGATTCCATTTATCCAGATTGTACCATTTACCTTGGCATTCCTCTCATCCAGGTTGAACCAATAATAAAAGGGTCATTCCACTTATCAATGTTGAACCGATTATCAAGATCATTCCACTCACACTCATCCACGGTGAACCGATTATCAAGATCATTCCACTCGTCCATGTTGAACCTGGATCAGTGGTTGAACCAGAAAGTTGACTATCCTGGATCAGTGGGTAAACACAGATAAGTGGAATAATTGTTTCAGACATTTTTGTGAAATTGCTGGACAATTAGGTTTTGGAATATGGAAAACTAGATTTGTAATGCAATAACTTCTAAATTTCAATTCCATTTAACTGCAATTACATGGTTCCCAAGTGTAACTAAAATTTTAACCTGCAATTATAGTGACTTTTCTGAACTCTGTTATTGCTTTTATAATGTAATTTAATTGTAATTCCGAATTTAATAGACCCCTGTCACGCTGAGGAGATCGCAGTTTTCAGTAGCGCAGTTAACGAGTTAAACAATAAATGAATGAGATGATGAATGAAAATGAACTGAAAAAAACAAAAATCACCTTGTTGATAACCCTACTACTGTAGATGTAGAAACGGGATCTGCGGGTTTCATGGAAATCCAGCGTCACGAGAGCATCCACCCCAATGCTCATATAGTTGTACATGAAAGTCTCTTTAGGCTCAGAAGGTGAAAACCTCAGAGATCTACGAGCCATTTTGGTTATTTGTATCTTCCACCTGTAAGAAACAAACCGGAATTGCTCAAACCCTAATAAGTTTACGATTTCATCACTGTGGGTGGGTAAAGTGCAACATTGTTTGGGGGAGGTAGGGGCTGGGAGAGCTGTGACATCCCCTTTTTTTTGGTTTTTAATTCAATAATGTACCTTTGTAATTGACTAAGAAAATGAACGTCTGCTAAGTTGGTACTGGCACATACTTCCCTCGTCTAGGTAAGGTTGTTACAATTCATGATGGACAGAAATGGAGCGGGACATGTTCATGCAAAACATTTATGCCTTCAAAAGGTTACTCGACATGGGTTGCGGGTCTGTCGCACTAATTCTGGTACTATCCTTGTATGTTACCACTGGGGGATTGATACATTCACTTTGTCCGATGTAAAAAAAAAGTGGACTGCCAGATCTGAGCAGACCATCACTGATTGGAACAACCTACGACGAGATGTTACCAAAATGAGTAAAATGTGTAAAAACGTAAGCGGATGGGAGGTAGGGAAGGCCGATAGTCGATTGGACTATCGCTATATTGATAGTTTCACACTATCGATAGGACTATCAATAGTCGGCTGACTATTGATTTTTGGGAATACGAAATAACTCTGACCGCTTCCCTTGAAATTTAAAGCTTCACTCCAAGGAAAGTTAATTCATTCTAAGAATTGAAAAGCATCTACAATAGATCTAGGGTTCCTCCTATTCACAACTCAAATTCATTGAATGGGAACAACAGTGGATAATAGGAAAACAATGAGTCACTGTGTCAACAGTCTTCGTTATTGTGTAAAATAATTTGTTCTGCATTTCCGTGAACTGATCTACCTTGGTAGGTTTGCTTTAGTTAGTTTTCTATGAAAATGTTTCCTTCGTTTAAAAAGGTATCGTGGTTTTCTTTGGAGTTAACCTCCCCCTTTCCTACCCTCATACTCCGAGAATTCCTAATAAGTAAATCTTATTAAAAACCCTTGAAGGCATTTCTGATGAATTTCCACGTGCACCTGCGCACCAGTTTTTCACCCTGGGTTTTTACATGGATCTGGGAATGTAAGTATAGCTTTCAAAGGAAAGGCGAGGTCTACATAATGTTACTGACCTATCGAGAGGTCGCTCGATCGCAGTTTGAATCTTGACGACGTATTCAGGTGCGCTGAAGGGGTGGGGTTCCTCTGAACCCCATCCGAGAACTCGTGACAAATCATTTCCAGTTCCCAAAGGCACCAGACCGACTGGCGGATGATTCTTAAAAAGAAAACACATCTCAAAAAACTTCCAGTCAAGCAGCATCATCGTATGAGCGAATTTCCCCAAAATTATCTTTCTACTTCATGTTCAATTCAGTTGAAATTTGAGCTCTTTTGTATGCAACAAAAATTCTAGCATTATTACTGCGAAAAACCTTTTATATACTCGTAACTTCTATACAGGGTGTCCCCATTTCCTTAACTAAAAATATTTTCAAATACCAAAAAGACTACACCGTTGGGAAGCTGATATTTTGGCGCAAGTGTTACCAGGTTTGCACCGTTCTGCGTCAAACATTAATGGGGAGATGAAAAACAGGCAATTTCAAGATTTTGACAAAACTGCCATTTCGCGTGGCAATCGCACTTCTCCAATGCAATTGAAAAAAATGTTTTCTGACATCAAATAGATAGGAAGTTTAGCGCTCTTTCCAATGGTGTTTTCTAATTTGAGCTATCTCCACAATTGAGGGAGTTATGACAGTTTTAGTGACAAAAGATCGAAAACACGAAACAAATCTTGAATCGCGAATAACTCGGAAGCGAGGCCTCTAAAACAAAAATGCTAAATGGCACTTTTGGTCGGAATGAGTTGAGGGAGTCGGGTCGGGCATAACTCCTGGGACACCCTGTGTATAATGCTACTAGTGTAAAGGCCCTGCTAAGCAGGTTAAAAAGAAATAGGTGAATAACACAATGAGGGAGTACAAGAACAATACGCAAAGTACAAAAATCGTACATTCCAAGTCCCAGGGGAGAGGAGCATTTCGGTTGCCCTGGGAGCCGCTCCGCCCC
The DNA here is from genome assembly GCA_031894815.1 of Creontiades dilutus. NCBI lineage: Eukaryota > Metazoa > Arthropoda > Insecta > Hemiptera > Miridae > Creontiades > Creontiades dilutus. Next base: position 1,289,564 of record JAVIWC010000084.1, on the reverse strand, counting down.
GCTGGGGCCCTCGCCCCTTCACTGGCAGGGTCTGGGGGGGGGGGGGGTGGATTCTCTTCAAGCAAAGATTTTGATTTCCGCGTTTTCTAACATTTTTATCCATCTTTTTGCACATTTTAATGACATTTAGGTACTTTTTCAGCATAAATTTTAGCTTCAATTTCTAAATGACCTATTTCATAGTTAATAAAACTGATATAAAAAAACTATAGGTTTTTTTTAGTAATATTCTGCTGAAAAATGTAAATTTTTTGTTGTTTTCTTTTTGTGCAATTTTTTAATTTTGAACAATTTAATGGGCTCAAAAAATGTTGTCCAACGAACTTAACCTTTAGTTTAGAATGCTCAATTTTTTTACGCAAGTTTTCATCTCAATCCTAACAAAAGTTATTATCTGGAATCACACACACACACTATTTATATACACAGACTGGAGGATAGAAACTCCAGCAACTTCATTTTCATGGATCTTCGTTTACCCATGCGCATTGTCCAGGACATGACCTCGAGCGGTTCTGCTTTCATCTGAACTGAACAGCCATGGAAGTTCACTTGCTCCGACCCTACTCTTTACTGAACCTGTTCAGCACGGAGCAAAGGGCAGTTCATTACCGTTGTTATCCAGGAAAGATTTTACTTAAGCGGCATGTAAGCTTTTAGGACCCGAAAGAGTGGAAATCTCAACTGGAAATGATTCAGGAGAAGTTGAGAGATAGACGGTTGGATCAAAAATCTAGAGCCCTTTCATCAGCCTCTCGCATATACAGATTTCTCCGAGTGTTCGACGCATCGGTTTGACAGTGAGGGAACAGAAACCTTCATTGTTCTTTCTGAGACGGGTTTGTAGTGTGGGGGGAGACTTGCTGACGCTAAATAGCAGACCACACATGCCTCTACAAGAAGACGGTTTCGTTGAGATAAGTTCGCTTTGCAACATTCTGCCTGAGGACCTTCATCGCTTTCTGGCGATTTGCCCTGATCTTTCACAATTTCATCTTGTGAATATGATTGATTAAGCGTATGCCCTTATCTGCTTCAATTACCCAATATACTAGAGTATCTCAACTCAAAAGGAACCTAAATATTGTAAATCAACAAACGAATCGTATTTACCTACCTTCAGCTTGAATTGATGCATCGTTGTGAGCACCCAAGCCACGGTACCATCGCCACCCGCCACCAAAATGCGTGGTTTTGTATCTTCAGGGAGAGCAGCTAACAACTGGCAAAGAAAAGTGGGATCCTTCTCCGACAAATCTATCACCTGAAAATAAGATATCCAGGTAAGTCAAAGGTAGCTGAACCCAGAGATAAGTAGATACCAATTTACCATTACACAGATCTTCCTCAAAAGAGAAAAATTGGACGACCAAGAGAAGCACTGTTGATTTCAGTGTTGTTTCCGAATCAGGTCCTTATTGTGCCAACGCTTCTATACTAACAATTTCATAGCCTACACCACAAAAGCCATGTATTGTGTGGTGTGGTTTCAATATTCGAAAATTGATTGTAGGTATTGAATTGTAATGCAGAGGTATGTCACAGTAATGTGTTTCAATACTTTAAAACTAATCAACATACTTGAATAGGATTCAGAATTCCACGGAACGAAGATAAAACCGATTCTCCCATGTTAGCACCAGACTGCTTGTTAGCTGAAAATGAGAAAAATAATCACCAACACTGTCATGACATTCTGTATAAAATATAGATCCAATTATTATTGAGTTCCATTCAACGTTATTTTATTACTTATTAATGATGAATTGTAAACAAGATATTGGATATCCAGGGCTCCAAGGATTTAACATGAACTTGCTCCAAATAAGCCCTGTGTGGGTGAATTCGCCAGCTCACAATGGTACAGCCCAGTCAGGGCAAAATAGCCTGGCTAGGACAATACATGCTGTCCCATCAATACACATTTTAGTAGAAAAAATGTCAGTATTTACTTTCCCAACACAGTTTATTTTCAATGGAAAGTCATTTATGATTTTACTTTACCAACAGAGTTTATTTTCAATGGAAAGTAATTTTTATTTGTACTTTCCCAACAGAGTTTATTTTTAGGGGCAAATAATGTCTTCATTAACTTTTTTTGTTCATTTTTACTTTTAAACAGAGTGGAAAGTAATTTTACGTTTATGGTCGCTCATCACTCATTCCTGTGCAAGATTTTGACTTGAAATAAGTATGTTGAATGCATCAAATTAGGCTGGGAGAGTGGGGGAATCGTGAAGTCATGTAATCTATTCGGTCAACTGATCTGTTTGGTTCCAATATCTTCTACTAGAGAGATTATACTGTTTAAGTCCAACATTTTCCACTAGAGTGCAATGGCATCGCTCAACTAATTACCCTTACACGTCCGGAGCTCCAACCACGTCCCCTCGTGTTCTGTCCTAAGACGCGCTCCATGGAGGGTTAACATCTACATGAAACTTACCAACAATGAATAGAGGGGTCCAATTTTTAGACCACGATGGGGAACTGATGGAAAACAACCTCATGTTCTTCCCAGCGCGATTTTTCTTCTGAGATTTGATGATGCACGTGGGAGGTATGACGTAATTCTTCCATTTTCCGAAGTCACAGACCTGGTACAAGAAATGGAACAATCTTAAACTGGTACATTTCTAAAGTGCATCATCCAACTATTTATCAATACCTTCATGATATAATTGAATGCGCAGTGGAAATGACTTTTTTTGAAGAAGGTATATTTTTCACACTCTGGCAACACAATTAAAGGATTATACAGGGATTGTTCCCTTTGTTTGCAAGGGATGAGGGAGGGCGTAAGCACATTGTGATTCACGAATCCCAGGGGGGAACATATTCAAGAGATTACGTCTAATACGCATTGATAAGCGATTTCAATACATAAAAGAGCTATCTAATAGAGAAATAATAAACCTGTGTGTAATAATTAGCAGCGTTTTTCTCTTTTACTCATATTGAGATCCTAAATAAACTTATGAGTAAATGTAGCGCAGTAACAACAAAAATGGACGTCACACACGATTCCGAAATTTCAATGCCCCCCCTTCAACTAAAGAACTAGGCAGGATGTCAATTTTTATTCTCATTGGAAAAGAACGAACCTCTCCAAGCATTTGCCTGCAGCTCGAATGTACAGTCCGATGACACCAAATGCACCGAATGTGACCCACGCATTCTTCTTCGCAAATGTCACATTCAGCGGCGTCCATCAAGTTCCCTGTATAATGAAAATGGATACCACTTAGTTATAAATGATAAGATCCCAAACCTAGAAGTCGTAAGTTGAATAATTTCCATTATTAACCCACCAGGCACGTACTGGTGTCTCATTGGACTGCCTGATTCGGAGTACAACATTTTGCATACGACGAAATCGTTAACTTTCCTCAGACAGGCTCCATCGACGAAGACACCGCAGAAATCACACCCGAAGGCATCAGAAGTGGTTAAGAGAAGCTCGCAATTGGTACATCGATACTGTAAAAGAAATTGTTTCAAACGATAGTAGTGATTCTATTGGAACATTAAGACTTGGTTTAGGGTAGGAACATATTGGTAATTTAAGCACGCTTTACTGATTTTTTGTTTAACATCACACTTATAAAGATAATTATTAACTCATAATGACTATTTCTAAAAACCATAATGGACTATTGGACCAAAAAAAACACGAAAACCAAAAAGCACGAAAATTGGCTGGGAATTTTAGTAGGAATGAGGATCCCCTGAATGAATGGATTGCGGTGCATGACTGGATTGCCTGTTACTCCTCCAATCCTCCTAACAACAGACAAATTAAAATTTCCGAGGTTTGATGCACAACTAGACTAAAATTGGGAAACAAACGAAAACAAAATTTGTTTTCGTAAACCATATTATGGTTTATCATTCAAAATTCAGGTAGAAGTCGAGAATAGGTAACTCGTTCCTGATAAGACCGTCGCCCTATTGAAAAACCCGACATCTCCTATTGATCCACGCTTTCGATGTGTGTTCCGTCTAGTTTGCTGGTCTGGATGCGAGCGAAGCGAGGTTTCTCAAAACCGAAAAAGTAGCCTACATCAATCATTCTAGTAAAGTTTAGATCAGTTGGACAAATAGATTGGAATGTGTTAACACGGGTGTCTCTACGTATTAAAAATACTTTTATCGCTAAAATCATTCCATAATAAATGCCAGAGTTATCGATATACTATCTTATATATTTCGATGAAAGTACACATCGACACATGTTCAAATGTGCCTAAAAAGGGATAGGGGTTACCTATTCTCTACTTCAGCCCAGCAAGGTTTGTTAGCAAACAAAATCAATCAAAGAAACACTTTTTTCCGCTTTACTCCCTCAAATCTGTCATTTCCTTTTTGAAGTTCGACATTCCCAAGGCTCGTGACATAACGACACTGAAATCGGGATGGTACCCAACCAGAAGACAGGAGGAGGCAAGCAAGAGTACCTTTTATTTAAAGAATTCCTCTGCTGCAAATCGTCAATAAACACATTCAAACACAATCAACGGAATCAGATAATTCCGTTCGACACAAGTGAAATAAAATTCATTTAGTATCTACTTCAATTTCTTGGGAAATGGGGCGAAATTGCTCTTTCAGCGCTGATGCACGTCCTATTACATACCAGCCTACTTTAAAACAAAATACCAACATTACAGAATGATACCAACCGATTTTCCTTTAATCCCCAGATATCTGTGATCAAGTGTTTTTCCAAGTACCTAAGGAAGAAATTTGATTGTAGTAACAAAACAACTTACTTGAGGAGATTTTACGCTTTTCCAATTGTGTTTCTTCTTGGCTCCTCGAAGTTTCAACATGATAGCTCTCGATGAGTACGTGGGATATTTGTGAGCGAGGTAGATAATTCCAAATACAAGAGAAGCTGGAATAACTACCTGAACGAAAAAAACTTCACAGGGAGGCATGAATTGTTGGAGCCACAGCATCATGATATGGGTAATACCGCAATTCCTTCTACGTTGAACTATCTCATTTATGTAAGCTTTGGATCATCTTGCCTCAGTAGAACACATAGCATCGCCGCTCTGCGAACAGGGAAATTAAGTCTGATAAAAGGTGCATGGTTAGTATGTCATGTCATGTTCAGGGTCAAACAAATCTGATTATATTTTCACCTCTCTGTTAACACTGAGCGCTTACCGCATGCTGTGAAATCCTGTTCATGCTGAACCAATGCCTGCTGATTCCTAGCCGACGGTAGCTAGAGAAAAAGGACCAACCAACAAGAAAATGGGGAAAAAATTAATTGAATTGAGTTGAAAGACAAAGCTCAGAAACCGAAATTATCTTATCACCTAATGATAAAGCAGAGAGAGCAGAGAGATTGCATTCCATGGTTCCCAAACTCTTCTTCTTCCTTCCTCCATGGTTGCCAAACTGAGTGTAGTTCCGTAAGATGCCCCACTGTTGAATAGGTGTGACTTCGACACGGATGAAAGTTCAGGAGGTAAATCCCCCTCTTTATACCCTTACCAAGGGATGCAGGATTCTTGAAAAAGAATCGATTTAAATTGAATCGATCTTTTTGGAAGAATCAAAAACTGTTGTATCGATTTTTAAGAATCGATACTTTTTTTTCAAATTTTTAAATGAGTCTTATTATAATGAGCAAATTTATTTAGAATTGATTTACTTGGAAAATTAATTTACAAAAGATACTTTTTTGGAATTTTTAAATGAGTCCTATTAGAATGAGAAAATTTATGATCAATAAATTATAATCTTTCATGAAAGTATCGATTTTTTTCAAGAATGGATACATCTTTGAATTTTGAAACAAATCAGAGTGCAGTAAAAGTTACTTCTAATGACTTCTGTACCTATTTAAACTGTAATAGTTTCTTTCAATGCCCCACTAACTATATCTTTTGTATTGAGTTTAATTCGTGCCATAAATTATTGGCTTGTTCATTAAGTGGTACCCCCAAATGAGATCAGTGGCGTAACAGTTTTTTTGCCCCCCCAAACTTTATATTTGGGCCCCCCACAAAAGTTTATTTTCGCCCCCCTCCCCCCAAGTTATTTTTGGATCATTAGATCGCCGATAGAATGTTATGAAACAGCTTGTTACTTAAATATAGTATATGCGCAATTATCGTTTATCATCATCACATTTTAGTGTTTCGATCATAATGTTACATTATGAAAGTTTGCCACTCTTTGAAAAGAGCAAGAAATAACAGGCACCCTTGAGGGTCGATGTCGCTATTGATGCCTCTTGCGCTAAAACAAGTACAAAGAAATGAATGCGGGCATTCAGGGCAGAGAGGTTGCAATAGCGCTAAGTGGGACGCTGGAGAGGCGATGCTTTTGATTCTCAAACTAATTTGATTCCATGAAAAAGAAGACCAGTCGTGTAATTTTACAATTCTTTAGGAGTTTTCACAGTAAAACAGCTTGCGTGAAGGGAACTTCTATGTTCATAAGGTGCACGTGACGTCATACCTGCTAGCTCCTTTCTCCGTGACCCCGACCGTCTTAGTTTAGTATTTGTGGCCTCATCTCATCAAAAAAACCTTAAACATAGAGTAAATTTAATAGTGCGATCAGCGTTTCGAGCGGTACTTAAAAGAGTGAACCCGTCCAAGCATTCACTGTCAAGTAGGTACTGCTTAGAAAAAGAGAGCGATATATCGCTCCATATTATGGATTTTGTTCCATGATTGAACCAACAAAGAACACGACGAGTGATGAAGAAGAAGGTAATGCGCGCCAGGTAGATCAACAAGACCAATCGCTGCCATTTTCCGATCCTTTCTCCATTGCTGATTGGTTCAATTTCATTGGGTCGTTGCATGTGGTAAAGTGATTCTTTTAATTTTCTTCTACCTACTTAGTTGTTATTTTCTTCCAAATTTTGTTCTAGTTGTGCGGTGTTGGTGTTAATTTGAAAACCTAGTGGGTTCATTTCGTGACTTCCGACCGGCTAGAATTGAACTAATGCAGGGTGAGTCGAATGGACAGACCGTAGCGTAGTGTAGTATTGGTAGGTACTTTTTACAATGCATTCATATGAGACGGGCATCCAATTTGAAGTGCCTACCTATGCACTGTACTAAGAACTCCTTATAGCAGCTAGATTTCTTTTTTGAAGAGGTTTGGTAGGTAATTTCCCCTCTAATGACCGGAGTTGGCGTTGGCGCCACAACGACTCGTCCACACTCCCTTTTCGGATCTGTACCTTCCTCTCCTTCCTGGTAGGTAAGGACGTTTAGGTGTATTTTGAATTCGAGAATAATTATTGCTCGGTTCACATGTTTCGATTATCCACTATCTCATTTGCCGAAGTACTAAATCTGCGGAGTGCGGACATTGCAACTAAATAAGTTGGGATAGGGTAGTTGGTGGAAAACAGCCGCATTTAATTGTCCTAATGAAAGGAATAACTCGAATTGTTGAGTTTTGATATGGGATTCAAAAGTATGAATGTTGGTTAATCTCCACGACAGAGGGAACCGAATTGAACCAATTGCTACGTGGGAATTCAAGTTTTAGTTGAAACTAAAATTATTGGGGAAAGTTCCCACGAATTGTGACTTTGGGCTGCTTCGAGGGCAAGACGCTAAAAAAAAAACAAATGAACTTAACTAAAGTAAAACTTCCAACATGATCTTGGAAAAAATGTATAATTACTTATTCTGAGATCACGGAGTCTGGTAACTGGCCGTCATACCAATCAATTGTTATGTAATAGTTTTGTCTTTTTCATGAGCGTCCCCAACTTTTGCTTGCGTAGGATATGTGTAGGTGACGTGGCAAGTCCTTAGACTTATGGGGTTACTGAAATTTGCAAAGTGCTGGGCGTTGGCCCTTCTATGGGGCTTGGATTTTCTCCATCTTCGTACATTCATAGAGATACCCCACCAATATAAACAAGTGTTGATGGGGGTTTGGTTCAGGAGTGTGTACCTAAACAATGAGTATCATTCAAGAGCTCCAACCGCTATTAAAATAATTAACTTAGAACAAGACAATGTATTTCATTTTCTGCGCACCTGTGGACAAAACTGCCAGAGCTTTATGGAGCAACTGAATTTTATCAAAAACGGGGTTGTTATCAAGTGGCCGGAATTTTAACATCAAGGGTTCCCTCCAAAAAGCCCCGTGCAGGCTATTGCCCTCACCTACCCAACTTAGCTTCAAACAAATTAGATTTCAATTATTAGGAACCTATTCATTTCAATAATTGAGAGCCCCGTCTAATTGTAAGCACATAGTTTTAAAACATCTTTGTTGGTTCTGAGTTTATGAAACAGTTTCGGCTCCTCACCTGGGACTCTAGGAGTGCACAGAGGTCACCAGGGGCTATCACAATGGGGAAGAAAGATATGCTTTTCTTAGCCAAATATATGGAGAAGTTGTTTCAAATTGCTATTAGAGAGGCACCCGGGTTAACTGACTTTCGTCTTCTGCCCAAGGGGCCCCAGCGAGTTCACTACCCCCACGAATCCAACCTCTGACGGAGGGCAGGCCGGTGGTGCTTACATACGGTTATTGCCATCGGTCACAGTTCGCAGCCTCCCAAGAATTGCTTGAAAATAATTATTCCTGAATGATGCTCGTTTGGTGTAAACAGGCCACTCCCAAATAGTATCGAAAACTGATGTACTGAGCGGTTATAACTCACTAATAACGAAATAACGGGGAGCAATGAACAAAATGTGCTCTGCTCTTTGTTGTTTTTCGAGCTCTCTGTTTCTTCAAACGCATATGCTTGCGCCACTGCAAACTTGAAATGCCCCAAATTCCCCCATTGTGTCCTACTGTATTGGGTGACTTTGGAGCATGTTTTCACGTCCATTTGATTGATCCGAGTTGCATTCCAAAGCCCTAAAGGTACATTTCGCTCTTTCGTGCAAATAGCGCAATGGCAGTCTTGTTCCACTAGCTTAAATGGACGGACTTATTATCCATACGGACTAAGTTCATGTTTGTTACTGATGATGACCTAACCGTCGAAATCGATTTAACAGTGTACTCTTTACTTTCGTGGAAATATAGACAACCTTCTATCCTACTCCGTTTTTATTTGTTTTTATTATTATCCATATTACAATTGGTTTGGGGGTGCACTGCACATGCTCCTGTCATCAACCGCCCCTGATATGAATGCTCGTAATTGGCCTCCCTATTTTTAGAATCCAGGTGTCTTTAAGATAGTACAATATATTTCTTCTCTCATTTAATAAATTCAGTAACCGCGGTGTAGGGCTAATCACATTAATTAAAAATTAACTCGTATGACTGCAGTCGCATATGAAGAATCCTCATCTGAAATATTTGTCATCTCAACTCCCAAATTTCACTCCTGAAATGTGTAAATTGGCAGCTAGCATGGTTGTGTTGGTTTGCTAACTGTTAGTTGCTTTAGTTATCGACTTGTTACTTGGTAGTTTTTTTTTTTTATTATTTTATTTTATAAAATCTTTATTGCAGCAAGTATAACCTATCAACAATATCATTTTGAAAATAACGTTAAACATTCAAAGAGTTTTGTGGGTGTGAAAATCAAGTATACAGTTGCGGTGGTTTTTAATAACCATTTGACAAAATACGCTTATTGGGTAGGATTAGTCAACTTGTCTGTTCCCAGAGTACTTGCACACTGCTACCCGGATGGTTTCAAAATTTCGTAGCAATTTTAGCCCCTCTTTTTCGGTGTGGGTGCATCTTATTTGTCATGTCTTCAGAAATCCTGTCGAGTTATCTGCTAGGTTTTGCAGATATTGATCAAAAATTGAAATTCACATCTAGGGAGCGAGAAAAAAGAAAAACTTCAATGAACAAGGTTTTCATTCTGTGAACTACATTAACCTTTACAGTTATAAACTTGATTAATAGTTCAATTGCTTCGATAAGTAAATCGTTTATTGCTTCAGTAATCCTGTGTATTGGGCATAATCTCTGACTGTTTCGGAGATATTGGTAAAAAACAGAAATTAAAATCTCGGGAGTGAGAAAAAGATAACTATACCAATGAACTAATTTTCAACATTTTATGAACAACGTCAACCTTTACGGTTATGAACTTAGTTAATAGTTTTATCACTTTACAAGGTAAAAATTTTCGTTTGCCCAGTTTGTCTTATTTTATCAGAGTCGAGCTCTTCATATCTTGTCTAATACAAGTTACTGTAATTGGTTTCAGTCTGAAGAGGGCAGCAGTCATTTTTAATATTTCGTTGAGCGAAATTGAGTTAGTTATGCTGTGATGGATCTCAAACAACGATATGGGACAAACGTCTTGAGTTCTGAATTAACCTTGCTTTTGTTGAATGGAATTCTGGGAAAGCTGGCTGGACAGAAAGGGCTGTTGTAATTCGTGCTTGCTTATTTTTATTTTCATTTAAATTTAGTACTCACGGCTTCTGTATATTTTGTGTGCTGCGTTTACAGATGGCTCCAGGTAGAAAATCGCTCAAACGAGCTATCTCAGATGCGGCCTCTAGAACCATTCCGAGTAAAGTTAAAAAGTCAGAAAGCGAGCCAAGTAAGCAAAATTGTTGTCTTTTATTTTAATTTTATTTATTTAAATGAAAGTTCATGTTTTTGTTTTTTAATTTGCTGGGCTGTGTTCTATATAGCGCTAAAATGGACGTGTGTATGTGCCTAACTTGTTCTGTTGATTGAGTGCATTTTAGAATTTCTTTCAAAAGAGACAGAATTTGTTTTGGTTAATTCGTTTTGAACCTTTTGAATAATGAGCCTTTTTAATCGACCTAGAAAAATGTTTTAAACTCCCTCAGAATGTGTCTATTTGTTTCAAGATCTGTAAAATCCAAAAGTCGAATTTAAAAAAATATATCGACGCCACACATTGAGGTTAACAGGGAAAAAATCTCCGTAATCAAAGTCGTTCCAATCTTAATTTGTTGTCATTTTATGATTTTTAATCATCCATTCGCTCACTTTTTGAACATATCGGGAGTGTGCTCTTGAAGGGGCGTCAGTTCAAGAAAATTGCAAAATTCTATTTCCTCATTATTTTTTTACATATTTCTCAAGTAGTTATGTACGATAATCTTTGCTTTTTTGCCTTCATTTTACCCAAAAATCTTCGTCCAGACCAAATTTACGGCCTTTACAAAGTCAATATCCATCAGTGGCTAGGAGAATCTTCTTCCACTTGGTCAAAAATATCTTATCAATCAAGAAATATAATTTACATAATTTTGAAGTGATTCTAATGAATGGAAAGGTTTCCCGAAGTGTCAAACAACATTATGAAACTAGGGCACTTAAAAAAAACTCTATATTTTCTTGAAGTTCAGGATCTGAAAGGCTCAGAACTTCCCATCGAATTTGAATCGCGTTTTTCTTGAAACTGTTTTCCCACTGATAAACACCTTTTCTTGTTTTTAAATTTGTTCATATACCTCCCTTTCCACTTTGATCGCACGCCATCCATTTGTTGATTGTTTGTGAAAGTCATGATGCAAACTCAGTGGAAAAATTGGTCCTAAAAATCGTCTCTCCCAGTGAACCACACCCGAATTTCTCAAATTGAGCTAGTAATCTAAAATATTTTGGTAATAATTTGGAGCGTCTTTATTCGATGTTGGGATTCTATGCATCTTGAAACATTAATCTACACATGTTTAGGGAGGAATACATTTTTTTTTTTTTTTTTTTGGATACAATGTTTATTGAAAATAATGAACCAAAAAATGTTTCAATCCCCTTAGTTTTAAGCGAACAAAAGTAGAAGTTTCCCTGAAACTACTTGCTCAAAGGTAATGAAATTTAGTTGAAAATCACGTATCAAGTTTTTCACTGCCTTTTCAGGAGACCCGAAAAACTTATTCAAAACCGTTGTAGTGATTGACGAACATAGATGTTTATTATATCGAGTTGAGTTATTGATAAAACACAACGTTGCTGAATCAAATGGTTCATCGATTGCAAAAAGAAAAGAAAAATTGAATTTTCGGTGATACGACGTGTGGCTTTGACTAACCACAAAGAGTTTCACATTGTGTTGATCTTAATTGTTGGACTTAAATATAGCGTGAATGAATCTAATGGACCCACTCCAGCCGCTCAAATACGAAATTTCTCCCAAAAGGTGCGAGAATGCATTTCTTGTTAACTTCAGAAACTAAATGAAATTCTGTGGTGGTTAATTAAAAGGGATGTGTTTCAGTTTCCAATGGAATCATCGCCACTACACGACAAGTGAGAGAGCCAGGCACTGTATTGGTATTGGGAGATGGGGTTTCTGGACAGCTTGGGCTGACGATGGACGTGACAGAAAAGTCTCGTCCAACCGTAGTTCCGAACGTTGAAAACATCATAGATGTCGCTGCTGGGGGAATGCACACAGTTTGCCTAACTTCTGATCACAAGGTGAGTTGGTTACCTATTCTAGTGAGTTTCAAGTAAACAGTGATGTTTATGATTTAATTGTTGTTTATTGTACGTATTACATAAAATAAACAATGTAAATGTTACACCTGATCAGGAGAGCAATCTTCAGATTTTAGGTGCTCACAGAAAATATCATTAAAATTTTGCCTTTCTAAAGCCCTCTGCAGATGGGGCAATTAGTGGCAGCCACTAGTAAAGGCCACTAATTACCGCCACTAAAGTACCCGTCTGATGGTTGTATTCCTGCTGAAGGGCCAGTAAACTGAACGAAATAGCAGCCGCCACTGGAAAGCAAACAAGTTTGCTTTTAGTATCCGCCTGACGTCCACAAAATTAGTCACGTGACCTAGTGTGGGCCATTACTTGCCGTGTCTGGTGAGACACCAGTAGGCTGTATGAGTCAAGCGAGACGTCACGTGTGTGTATGTGAGCATTTTTGTTTTCGTTGAAATTATGGTTGTAAACAACAAGAAGCTGTAAAAAGGAAGTGTTGAGTGGAGTGCAGATGACGTAATCTTTTCTTATTCAACAAATCTTTGAGATCTTTACTCAAACATAATGTAATTTCACTAACCGCATTTTCGAACTGTTTATGAACGTCCTCCATATGTTGTGCTCAGTGCAGAACTACGCCGTAGTGGCTGCAACTAATGGAAGCCATTATTCTCCCCGTCTGAAGGGATCCATCCTGTCAGTTGAACTGGACGCCACTAATTGCCCCGTCTGCAGGGGGCTTAAGTTAATTAGGATCTCATGATTTGGACGAAATGCTTGGGCAGTGCAGAGAGGGTTTTAGAAATCTGAAAGTATTGTGTGATGGATATGGTTAGTTGTCCCTTCTCGATTTTAGAATCCGTCGCCTTGGTAGACGAATCAGACGTTTTCAAGCGTCTGGGTCATCCTCTGTGTATGGCTGAGCATTATTATCGCATCCACCTCAATGGAAGGGGGAACTATACCATTACAACACCTCACTAATGCCTACACTCTGCTTTTGAATTAAAAACTGTTGTGTTCATATTTACAATTTGACGGCAGACCTAACTGTATCGGACAGGGAGTCCAGTCTGTCCTTCATTGTCGATATCCCTCAACATCGCAGGCACAAGGTCCCCCACTTAATACTTAGTCTGCGAGTTATGTGGAATACTCCTCCCAAAACACCTTTCATTCATTCAAGACAGTATAAAAGCTGTTTTGAATGGAACAGTTGTATGCTTAGGAAGTCGAAGTAACTTAAAATGAACTTAATGTATTGTTTGGGCTTCGCTAATTGTCATAGCCTTTAATCAATATTCAGTAATTGTAACGAACTGTATACAATTGAATTTGAAACGTCATTAAAAATGAAAATGAAGTTGTTGGAAATTTACATTTCGAACGAAGAAAATGCAACTGCTCAAAGCGTTCAAACTGATAAATTGAGGAACGTTATAGGCGCATGTGACGTCATTAGCAATGCTCTACGCATTTCCTCTACGAATATGTATGTAGTATTGTGATGATTATCTGCACTGTTTTCTTATCAGTTAATCACCTTTGGCTGTAACGACGAAGGCGCTTTGGGCCGCGACACAAATGAAGAAGGTTCTGAAGCTATCCCAGGCCCAGTCGAAATCCCTGGTAAAGTGGTGCAAATCTCAGCTGGTGATTCTCACACTGCCGCTCTCCTGGACAATGGCTCGATCTACGTGTTTGGCACTTTTAGGGTATGTTGTATGTTATACTATACGTAAATACAGGGTGGTACATTTCGTGACGGTCACAGCCCAGGAGAAGATTCCACGGAAATTTTCTGAAATTCTGATTTTTGTTTACACCCTTGGAAATGCGTTTTTTTTTTTTTTTTAACTTTACATGCAGGGACATCCCTGTAAAGGCCATTTACCATCCGTACAACAGAGTTATTAGCTTCAACCATTGAGAACTTGCAATGATCAACCATTGAGCTGGAACCCATTGATTGCTTAGTTTGTTTTATTAATCATTACTATAAATTATTACAATAATTTGTATTTATTAGGACAATCACGGAGCGCTTGGTTTGCTGAAAACCAACATTGAGAAAGTTCCAATACTTCTGGATTCCAAGATGAAATTCACCAAAATCGCGTCCGGTTGCCACCATTTGGCTCTACTGGGAGTTGATGGCAACATCTACACGGCTGGTTGCGGTGAACAAGGGCAGTTGGGCCGACTCTCCGAGCGGAGCTCTACAAGAGACTGTCGCCAGGGACCGGGTTCGTATTCACCTAGTTTTAGGGCCGGTTTCACCATCAATCCCTAACCATGGTTGATGTAGGCTTTTGTTTTATGGAACCAGAGATTTGAACGTTTATTTAAAACGAACGGCTTTCACCAATGCAATCAAATGTTACACTGTTATCAGTAAACATCTCGCGTTTCCATAAAACGTTGATTTGAAGTTTAAACTTTGATTTCTACGACATCTAGAAAGTATTTGACGGCAGAATGTTGGTGGTATCGAGATGACACTGATTACGTAACCGACAACCTTTCTATTGGCGTTCTATTATTTGTTCTGTTACTGCTTGCCTTATTCTTGTACTTCTCTTAATTTACTCCTTGTTTTCTATTTTTGTTAACAGTTCGTTTGTTCAATAACAATATTGTTGTTGTTTACATGGTTAGGATGAGCCTACACATCCAGAGATACCAATTCAAATCACAGTAGAAAATTAAAAATATTCGATTATTTATTCATTTTATGTTTTGTTGCAGGCCAATTGTTGACTGCAGCTCCTATTCGGATGAAGCGACAGTACACGGGGAAATTTGTAGATGTATGGACTGGATCGTATAATACTCTTGCAAAAGATACCAATGGAAATATTCATGTATGGGGTTTAAATAACTACAAGCAGCTTGGTAAACATTCATTTATTATTTCATTAATCTTATGTTGTGTTATAAATTACATGTGTATGTTTATATAATCATTGGTGTTGTATATTTTGCACCATTGACTAAAGCAGACCAACTTCCAGTGAGCAGTGGCTGGTTTTTGTACTTACATTTCTTGGGTTGTGGGTAATTTAATTTCCTGGTGAAGAACTTCAGTCCACCAATCAGCAGCAGTTGTGGACTGGATTCGTCTTGAGACGAATCAGGGGATGCGGACGTTGGTATTGGATACTGATCCAAGAAAGTGGATTTAGATATTTGTTGTCAGGATTTGGACACGTTTAAGAGCAATTAGCTTCACTTTTATGTGGGTGGCAGGCCATGATGGTATCCGCGTCAATGAGGCTTCTCGTCCACTGGATCAGGAGAGCTGCGAAGTGCGAAACAACGAATTCTGACGAACGCCGTTCGGTTGAATGCCTCTCGTCCATTGCATCAGTATTCGTCCGGATTCCTAGTAGACGAGATGGCTCTTCGGAACGGGTTTTCTGATGAAGAGCTTTTTGCTTTGGAGTTCTCTCCTTTGATTGTTGATGTATCAAGCACAAGCGATCTCAAGCTGGACGGAAAATATGGGTGAGTCACATATAAGCCAAAATGAAAGAGTTCGGGGAATTTTCTCATTTGTGGCATGATGTTCAAATCGACGATGACCACCATTTTTCCTATTTTCGAATGAGAAAGGATACGTTTCAATACATTCTCATTAACTAGCAGAATTAACTTTTCAATGTCCATTTTCGTCTTCAATTCGCACTTGTTCGCTACTACGATCCCAGCAAAACGGGATCGGTTCGCAGTTCGCTACTGTATGGACAGAAACTGACGAACGGTAGGGGCCCAGTGGACGAGGTCCCCCACCGAGCTACGTGTTGGGATCATTCGTTCGTTTTCGTGCGGGTTCGGCCGATTTGATTTCGCAACTTTTGGCAGCTTTCCTGATCCAGTGGACGAGAAGCCTGAGCCTTGCTGAGGCTCTTGCAAGGCGAGCCGTCAGTGATAGCTCTATTGAAATTTGTCCTGTGTGCATTGAGGATTAGATCTACATGCTTCGTAGAGTTAACTCCAAGTGTTATAAGGCTGGATGAGGTCACTGGTCTGCGTGGTGTCCTTCAAGACATCTGTCTTTCACAACGCAACATTGAAGGATAGACCGAATTGTGGTCGATCATTGTGTTCTACCCATCTTATCCATGGGAACTTGTTAAGCTCGTGATGTTGTGTGTGGGAGTGAACCAAACAAACATCCGCCACTGTGTAGAGGATTGCCCAGCCCTTATGGGCTTCAGAGTCCAGCATAAACCCCTTCAGATGGTCGATGTTTTGTCTGGACGAGACAGGGTCCGTCTTAGCTAACGTACCTCAGCTGCGAACTGTGATATGACTAGTCTGTGATCAATTTATTTCAAACTAGTTGTAGCTTTATTTCACATAGATGTAAACCTATTCTTCTATTCTTAGTCTTGTTTTGTCGAATAATTTTCCGGAATGCTTTTTTTTTCGCCTAGAGAGAGTATGGGGTCTTCTTTGTCTGCTGTATTGGTGAATCAGGCAGAAATAGACCAAGAGCCATCCTTAGTTCCCTACTTATACCACTTTTATACTAGGGAAATATAGTAGTAGTGCAGATATCAGGAACTACCGCTTAGTGCCAATCTTTCCCTTCAGCCTTGTATTTCTAGATAATAAAATGTCTGGTGTTGTACCATTCCCTTTTCGCTTTTCTCAAAATAATGTTCATTAGCTGTAGGAATAATGTTCTATTATCACCGTAATTGTTTTGATTTCTGTTGAGTGCTTTGTTGTGATAAGTTATTTTGATGTCAATTGTATCGTCATTCCTTCCACCAACCTACTGGGAGTCTTGGTTTATTCGACAAAGAGTCGTTCGACATGGCTAAGGTTTTCACCTCCTTTGGGTGAACCCTTTCTGGGTTTTGTGCTAAACGGTATACCAGGGGCTCTAAGCATGAGGATAGGAATAGAGGAGAAACCAACAATATACTATTAATCAGA
The DNA here is from genome assembly GCA_031894815.1 of Creontiades dilutus. Lineage (NCBI taxonomy): Eukaryota > Metazoa > Arthropoda > Insecta > Hemiptera > Miridae > Creontiades > Creontiades dilutus. The sequence goes on along the minus strand of JAVIWC010000084.1, from coordinate 1,272,221 downwards.
ATATATTATTCATACACAGTTATGAATCCAATGTTAAGATCATGTCATAACTCAAACAAGTTTGCATTATTCTCACGTCTCTTTAATCCTTGTTATACTTGTAGTTTTAATGTAAAATACATCAAAATCCTGATCATAGAAATGACTCATTAATTACAACAAAGCCTAATTTTTGTATTTTGAAAATTTCCAGGCGTTGAAGAAAATCTTCATTTTCATCCAGTCGTAGCTAGTAGCTTTTCAGGACACGATTGGTCCAAAATATCTGGTGGAGAGCATCATACTCTTTGCTTGGATAAAGAAGGTTAGTCATCCTTTTTGTCAAATCTTAAGAAAGTGTGCCTAGTGTTCGTATTTTGTAACTAAAAGTGTGCAAGGTCAATGAATTTCTATGTATCTAACCTCAAACTCATAAGATGCATATAATATATAGTATATATGTACTGTATTACACTATGTGTTGGCTCCATTATAGATCACTCCTTCTAAAATCGTTGTTTAATAACAAAAATAATAATTTTTCATTCGAATCTGCATGATTCTCACTACTTTATACCCATTTGCAGTTTATGATTTTCACTACTTTATACCCATCGGAGTCCACGGGGAATGTGAAACGGGGGAGTGTCGAATTGATTCATGCAACAGGCTATGGGGTGCATTTTCAGAGAAACATGCGGTTTTTGAATTCGGTTTGACTTTCAGTACCTAATAGGCGTTTGTAAACATATAGCAAATATTTTTTATTTCCCCCCCCAAACTTTGTCATTATGAAGATGAAGACGTCCCGCCGCAGGACCTAAAAGGCCTAAAAATTCGTTCTTTCGCACATGGACCAAACTTGGTGTCCAGTTGGCCCTGATTTCTAGGCAGCTCGGTCGCATCACCCGCTTAGAATCTATGGGGGAAAACTGTACAATGTGTAGCTGTAATTGATGACTCAATGTGAGAAATGTTGATTTTTTTTAAAATTATTTTTCTTGTTGATTGAAAAAAAAAAAAACATTATTTTGTGTTCATATATATGTAGTTGCCTAACTACTGCGTCTGGAGTACTGTTTTCACCCCAGTTCCCAATCACAGACAAGCATTTGGTCTCCTTCGGCCTCCAGAATTTCCAGTATAACTTTTTGCACACTGCAAGCCGTACTGTGGTTTTTGCTTTAGGGCCAATTGAAAATATTTGTGTTTATTTTCAGGTCAAGTCTTCGTTCTTGGGAGAAAGGAGTATGGAAGGTTGGGCCTAGGGAAGGACTGTGAAGATGCCACGTCGCCCACCAAAGTTGATGTCGGTCCTGGGAAGAAAGTCATTGGGATCTCTTGCGGCAGCTTCACATCATTCGCACTCGCTGACGATGGTAAGTTCCTACGTCTGGGCACCGATCTGCTTGTGTTGGCTTCAGATGAGCGTATTCATATTCATAAAATGTATGAATATGAATGTTTTAGAACAGCTCAAACATGAGTGTTTTACAGCGTAAATGAGCAACGTTGAAAAATGATGAACACTACTTATATGCACGGCCCACGAACATATTTGCTCGCTAACATTTTGCCAGAGGACTTGCCCATACCTTTTTTTTTTGTAATTATTTATTCATTGAGTCTGTTAACAATTAACATACCTCATTGATATGATACACAATTTACATATACTTATACTATTTACTAATATTTATTCTACGTCAAACATGGTGATATAGATGGATTATCGATTTGTTTAATAAATTTCCTTTTAATACTATTAATTCACATTTGACGCGGGTTAAAGAAGATCCATGATATGTCTAGGCCGTGACAGACGTCGGTTTTCTTGGTTTCCGAATCCAGCTGTGACAAGCTCGTTAGGGTGTGTGACGTTACGTTTAACAAAGTTCGTAGTATGAGTTGTCAATATTTCCTGAGGCGTCTGTAGGTGGAAGTCGCGATATAGTGTTTCATTTCTGACAAAGTGGGGTGTGTCAATTATGCGCCTTTGGGGGACGGAGTGTTGTTGATCAACCCGTCGAAATTCCGATTTGAAACACGTACCCCAGATTGGAATTGCGTAAGTCCACAGCGGCTGTACGAGGATTTAATAAATCAGGATCTTATTCTGTATGGACACATGGGGGTTGTTGAGGACAAGTCTTAGTTGATTGACTCAGTGCTTTACACGCTGGCGAAGGATGGAAATGTGGTCATGAAACGTGAGCCGGACGAAGTTGTGGAAACCCATTTCAAATAAAAACGGTCTAAGATAGAACGTTGTCTATATTTCCACGAAAGTAAAGAGTTACACTGTTCAGTTTTGATCTGACAAACAGGCTATATGTAGAATTTCCTCACTTTTGCCCAAAGGGGAGGGTGTTGGATGTGCTAGAAAAATTCGAAATTGTTAAGAGTGATAGGTCAGGAAAATATTTAAATGATGTCATCCCTCAAAATATTTAACCATTATTGGGTTCTTTCTTGCAATAAGTTTGGCTCCGCCTCTCCATAATGATACTGTTTGTGCCCCTTTCACTTTGTGTGGCATTGGTTGGTCCTCCCCACCCCTTTCACTTCCTTGAGCCAATAGGATTCAATCTCCTCTCACTTGATCCTATATAAGATATGCTTTCTGTGATGTACTCTCAGTTCATGTTTGTTACTGATTATGACCTAACCGTCGAAATCGATTTAACAGTGTAACTCTTTACTTTTGTGGAAATATAGACAACGTTTTATCTTACTCAGTTTTTATTTGAAACGTGAGCCGTTTATCTAGGGTCAATCCAACATATTTGTACGTGTCTACGTTAAGTATTACATTATTTAGGTAGTATAGAGGTGGCTTTGTGAATTTTCGATTGTATGTGAACGTCATGATACCAGATTTTGACGGGTTAATTTTTACGCGCCATTTGGTGGACCATTGCCAAGAACATCAAGGAGGATTTGCAGTTTCCTTGTAGCCTCTATAGAGTCATCATCTGATTCGGCATATATCAAATCATCCGCGTATAAACCTGAGAAATCTTCATCTTTGGGCAGTGGCGTGTCGTAGCAAAAGATTGAATACAACCAAGGTCCCCAGACGCTTCTCTGCGGTACTCCTGCATGGATATTTCGTGGTGTTGAGTGTTCGCTTTTTACAGCAACTTCAAAGGATCGTCCATCTAAATAGTTTTTGATTAGGGAATATAGATTGTTCGGTAGCCCATACCTGCTGTAACGCATTCATTACTTACCAATTTGTTCCAGGTTCGCTTTACTCCTGGGGCATGGGATCCGTCATGCTCGGGGTAGGGGACGAAGAAGATCTCTGGACTCCCACCCTCGTCAAGGGGAAACAACTCGAAAATCGGAAAATCGTCCAAGTGGAAAGCGGAGGCCAACACACCGTCTTACTGACCAACTCCGTCTCGTAGTGCGACCGCCGTCCGTCACCTGAATCCCATCGCTCAGTATAAATCTCATCCCTAAGGGACCTCTGAACGCTCATTATAAAGTTTTAGCTTCATTCAGGCTGGACAGTTTTGATTTTTTTAGAGAATTCAATTTTTAAATCGTATTGAAACAGTTTTAATTACATTAAACAGCGAGATAATTAAAAATTCTTATTGATAAACACGGGCTAAATAACAACAGTTGCTGTTTTTATCCAGTCTGGTATTTATTAGTTAATTTGAATGTTTGTGGTTATCGTATTGTAATAAATTTAAAATTTACTGAAATAGGTATGCGGGAGTAAATTAACATTATTCTAACGTTATAACGACCAAAACGATCTTGAAACTCTCAAGGAACGGTGGATGTGATCCACTTGGTATGACTGACGAGACTTGAAACAAAAAATTAAACAGTACTTATTTCTGTAATCATGACGTCACTAATGAAATTGTTTAGTTTTTTTTGGTGGTTTATCATTATTTTTCGTTATTTGTGAATAGGTTAATTGAGTGGATTCCCAAATTTGTTGCATCCCTTATTTTTCTTGTAATTTAGTTTTGATTGACATCAAATTTCTCAACGATTGACCTCTTTAGTTGCCATCTATTATTTTCCACAGCCACTGCCTCGTATTCAAATTGAAAGAAACCTGTAGGTATTATGTTTAATTTTATCCGTGAATTGTTACATTTCGCTAGCCAGCTAGTTTTCGACTCCTAGGTAATCGTGACGGTGTCTAACAGTTTCCGTTGCATTGTAAATAATAATTAAGTAGATAACATAATTTTTCAATTGTTCAACTTTCGAACCTTAAATCCTAGTGTAAGATTCGGTCAAATATCCACCTTGATGTACCTACCTTGGTTGATGTAGTGAAAAAATCATGTGCCTTTAGAAAATTAATGCCCGTTTTAAAAAAATTGTTTTTTCTTTATCTTTACTTAGTGTAAATTTGGAAACTATTTTTAAGACAATTGTGTTAAGGCGCCGTTGGAACAGTTACCGTTGAAACGCTTGTAACTGCGCTTGCGATGTGTTTTTTAAAACTTCACGTTTAATTGTGAAGGATTTGTTGATTTAGAATTGCTCAATGATGAAATAAAAGTAGTGAAATTATTTGGTTTGTTTTCTTTGTAAACCGCTGAATAATCCTTAGCAATAATCATCAGGAAGAAAATGCGATTGCAGTGGAGTAGTCTATTGCTCCGAAAGAGCTGTCTTCAGCAGAAAAGGAAGCTTTTTCAGCGTTGGTCGAACGTTGCTAATTGGAATAATGCTTGAAATGGGAGTGGACGGCTTTGGTTTACAGATACCCTACGATTGTTCATTGGCAAACTTCATTAACCAAGTTTTAATATTTCGGCTGCTGTCTTTTTCAAATTAGGTAAAAGACAAAATTATTTTTGTGACACTGATTATTTATTCAGTAGGGAGAGGTTAGGGACATGAGGCCCTCTCTTCCACTTTCTCTGGGTGAAAAAATGTATACAATCCTCGTACAATCAATTCTGTGTAGTTCTTGTGTCAAAGCGCTACAAAAATCATGTATAAATAAAAGAAAAATAAAATACTATTCTTTTCTGCATATAGAAATTAATTCTAATCATTCATGTCTCATCGTCATCAATTACGTTAGTACTTCTCTAGTAACATTGTTCTAAATTCGGTTCGGAAAATTTGAGTCATTTTGCTTAGATCAAACATGAACATATTTATTATAGATTTTCACTGATTCTATTACAAAAGATCTGTTGAAAATTACAGTTCTGTGAGTGGGAATTTGCAACATTTTACCATTAACTGTGCTTTTGTCATGAGTCAACAACATCCGTACATAATTTTCGTAAAGATATTCGGGCTTTTTAAATTTAAAAGTAACGACTGCTATCTGCATTTCCTTATGCTCCGAAATTGTAAGCCATCCGAGCTGCTTAAACATAAATTTTGGTGATTTGATCCGCGTGTGTTCTACCAACTCACAGCCACATAATCACCCACACTGAATTCTTCAATAAAATCATTATGGGATACTCTCATCTCTTTGCCATTCTCCTGTATTGTGTGAATTTTCATGAGTGTAAGCTGGCCATCATCCGAATGCGAATCACTGTTAAGTAGACTCGGAAGCAACATTTAATTAGGAGCATACCTAAATATTCAGATACTTGGACCACATGAGAGGCCAGTTGGCGGCATTCATGTGAGGGATTAGTTGGGCTAACAAAAACCAGCGCTCACAAAGCCCCCTTTGATGAAGGCCAACTAACCAAAACCATGTACAACGAAAAAATATGGGAACTGCACGTATGCTGTAAGCTGTGAACCTATTCATTAGAAAAACAGCAGGAAAGCACAATTAAAAGTTAGGAGAAAGTCAGGATGATATGAAAATTTTACTTACCACACAAAAAACCCAACCACTAGCTACCTGTTTCGAGAATTTCTAGAATCAAATTGAGATTGCTGTGGAAGGTGGAAACCCATTGTGAAGGTCACATGACAGCCTCACTAGCTCTTGACGCCCATTGCAGTACTTTTCGCAACTAGAATGCCAATTAACCCCTAATGTCAACCAACCCCGCTCTCCCATATGCTAAAATTTGTACTGAAGTTTCAATAAAACGTGCAAAACAATGGCTTAAAATGCTATAAATTTGCTATAATGCTATAGCTAAACATGCTATAATAGAAGAACGTTTTAAAACAAGGTTTTTTTCTCCACAGTAACATTGATAGAATTTTGTGTTGCATCCAAAAGTGCTCACTTTTAAACTTAATTTCACAAAAATATGATACGATCAAGCTGCATGACTGGAACTTCTCTGTTGATCTTCTTTTGACAGCCTCACTAGCTCTTGACGCCCATTGCAGTACTTTTCGCAACTAGAATGGCAACTAACCCCTTATGCCAACCAATCCCGCTCTACCGTATTGAAGTTTCAATAAAACGTGCAAAACAATGGCTTAAAATGCTATAAATTTAAATTCTTTGTTATAATAGAAGAACGTTTTAAAACAATGTTTTTTTTCTCCACAATAACATTGATAGAATTTTGTGTTGCATCCAAAAGTGCTCACCTTTTAACTTAATTTCATATAAATATGATACGATTGAGCTTCATGAATGGAACTTCACTGTTGTTCTTCTTTTGAATAGAAAAACAGTTCCAAACTTGGGGCGTTGAGTATTCCAATAGAAATAAATTGGAATAATAAGGTAAGGTGTACATGAACGTTTCACGTTATTTTCTTCAACAGAAGCTCCCACAAAAAGCTTTGTCCTACCTTGATAACTACTCACGTTTTTAGTTATTTAAGAAAATATGTTCAAAATGAACTGTATTTTACCTTTTTATAATAAAACGTCTAATAACACTTTATTAACAGGCTTTATTATCCACACTCCCCTTCAAATTCAACTTTTCATATCCCTCATAGAAATGATAAGGGGGCGGTAGGACAAAAAAGGCTGGGAACCACTAAACATCCATGATCTATTGTTTTTCCCATCAGGGGAGGAATTTCTTCTAATTATATCTCCTCATCAAACTTCTTTTGTTGTTTGGTTTATACACATTTTAAACGGGTAACCATGAAATTTAGTTTTTCTTCGACAAGTTACTTACATAAATACGTTTACATTAATACCCAACTTTTTCCAATTCGTTACAACTTTTCGTGACAATTGGGGAATTCACTTTAAATTTCCTATATAATTGCAGGCTTATTTTCACTGCAAAATGTCAATAACTTGTCTGTATCCTAAAACATTACAAATTTTGAAAAAACACCTGCGACAGTAAAATCTTTACGACCATACCATCTACGGTAAGAACATCTACGGTAGGAACATTCATTCCATCGGCTTTCTTACGGTTTATTAAAATTTTATTTTAGAGCAATTTTTGACAGAAAAATTGGTGTTTGAAAGTGGAAAACGTGATTTTTTTTGTTCAACGAAATCAGCTTTTCGTCATGAGATAATGCCTCTGGTGTTGGATGAAATGGAAAGGGTAAGGGGATTTAAATACGTAATTTTTCTCGCTGAATCGAATGAACGCATTTCTAAAACCCTCCGAATGATGATAACGATGAAAATAAAGAAAGAAGGGGTGAGGGGCGACTGGTAATGCAGAAACGAGGTGATACAATCTTTTTATCGTTTTCTAAAAAATCACATAACGAAATATTTCTGTGAAAAAGACGTTGGAAATATTTTTTAGAAAACAATAAGTCAGATCCCGACTCTTTCCATTTCTGTAAATCGTTCCCTGAAGTTTCGTCGATCTTATATCAAAACTAAGAGCCCTATTTTTCTACGAACTTGGTAATTTTATCCTACCCCTGCAGACTTCGAAAAAGTTTAGAGAAGTTAACCGCTATGTTAACTTGGAAACCCGGTATTTCACAAAGGTTTGAGCACACTAAGTTTTAGACAATTTTGAACGAATTTTAGTAACCAACGTTTTCTTAATTTTAATATAAAGAAGGGGCAGATAAATCAGGACACACAGTTATTAACTCCATTTTTTTAATGTAAAGGGAAAGTAATGTTGAACAAGAACCACGAATATAAACAAGGTATTATTACATTGAGTATAGAATTAAATATACAGGATGGTGAGAAGAACGAGCACACCGACTTGTGTTCCTGCAGCTCTAAAATGTCTAAGGTACGTGGTGGGATGAGTGGGGAGTTACTCCAGAGCGGCGGCACCAGAGATGATTTCGATGAGCTCCCTGGTGATGACAGCTTGTCGGGTTCTGTTGAAGGTGAGGGTGAGCTTGTCGATCATCTCAGCCGCGTTCTTGGAGGCGTTGTCCATAGCCGTCATCCTGGACGACTGTTCGGAACAGGCGCCCTCCTTCATGGCGTAGAAGATGAGGGAAGCGATGGAGAACTCCACGTACGACTGGACGACATCCGAGTCCAGAGAGTCGTACACTGACAGCTTGGGGGCAGCAGATATGGCGGACTCCGAGAACAGAGGAAGCTCGCTAGTGTTGTAGCTCACGACAGACTTGAATTTGTTGTAAACGATCTTACCGGAGCTGAAGTTCTGCTTGGTGATTTCCTGAGCGATTTTGGCAGCGTCCAGGAACGTGGGTGGTTTACGTCCCACCTCGTTGGCCACCACGGCGATGTTCTTGCTGAACAACCTCTGCAGAATTGCTCGTGATTTGTCTCCTACGCAAATCACTTTGACGTTATCCGGACTTTCACAAAGCTCGTTACGGATCTGACGAGCGACAGACGTGTGGACAGCTCCGCACAGACCCCTGTCAGAGGTCAAGGCAACGATCAGTTTCTCAGGTTTATCTCCCACATCCTGCACTTCAGCTCTCTCGTAAAAGGTCTTAGAACCCTCTCCGATCGGGCGAGCAGCTTTCAAATCTCTCTCCGCCCTCGAGTACTTGGCAGCTGACACCATTTTCATACTCTGCGTAATTTTCTGGATGTTCTTAACAGACTTTAACCGCAAGGAAATAGTTTTAAGAGTGGCCATTCCACGTACCTGTTGTCCATTGTTTTTTGCCGCTTGGACGGCGACGATTCCGGCGGTTCTTCCCAGCATCTTCGACTCGATTGGATTTCGGAAAATTCGATAAAAACCACACCAATTCCACCGCAGAAACCGAGGCCGTGAGCAAGAAAATTTTATTATCAGCTGACTACCCCAGTGTTACCACAAGATAAAATTATCAGTGTTGTTTTTTTTTTTAATGCTTTCGTTTCACTCTAAATTAGTTTTAAAAACCATTTTTGAACTTTTTTTATGGAAAGACTTCTCCACATATCAAACAATCAAAAGATACATTTATTTGGAAAATATCTCTGTTTCAATTCCATTCATACGGAATGAAGAGTTCCAGTTCTTAGTGTTACTCCATGGTAGCATGTTCCATCTAGTGGTGAATGGGTGATTCCAACCCGTCAGCTGGTTGGACAGTGAGCAGTCTAGCAACAGTACACAGAACCAGAGACGGCTCCTACAATGGAACCTTAATGTCTAACGGAGAGAACTTGAAAAGGTAACTGCTCTATAAAATGGGGAGAGGAACATATAAAAAGCGGGGATTTGAATTTAGGCTTTACAAAATACAAGCGCGAGACTCAGTTTTTGAGCTTCGGAAGGTTCATGTCATCTTCGCTAGGCGGCGCTCAGGCCGTTCCACCAAGTCTCTCCCTAGATGGCCCTGTGAAGCTCTGATTTTACCCCTTCCCTGCCTACATTGGCAAATGTTTTCTCACTTGCTTAAAAAACTTGGTTTCAATATTTTTATTCGGTAGTAATGTCGGGAATGTAAAAAAATGGTGGCTTTAATAATAGATGGAAAACAGGAAAAGAAGAAGAAGTAGGAAGGCAACATTAGGAGGTTATATCACGGCTATAGTAGTCAGCAGGCAGCGTGTGTCAAAAACGGCCTTTCAGCGGCAAGTTTTGGTGAAAGTAGTTTTGATTTTTTGTTCTAAGTGGTAATTTGGGGCGCTGAACACGGTCTGAGGTTTGCCAACAAAAATTTTGACCGGAAATTGTTTTTTCGTGCAAAAAAGTAGAAAAAAATCGACTTTTCCCCGGTTTTTTGCAAATTACCCAAAAACTGCGTTTTTCGTAAAAATATGTTTTATAGTAAATTAAAGAGGAATAAATTTCCCATATTTTATTTATTTGAAGTTTGTTTGCACGATCAGCCATTCAGCACTTAGAGCGCCGCGAAAATTGGGTTAAAAAACCAAAAACTCCCAAAATTGAGAATTTGGGTGGGAAATCACTTGAATACCTTACTTATATCTTTACTTTCTTTTAATAATTACTATAATTAACTGCAATACAAATTACTAAAAATATGTGGTGGATGCTTGTATTTAACATTCCAAAGATCTCATTACGTGCGAATTTGGGTGGGAAATCACTGATTTATGCTATATTTTTTTCGCAATACATTATATACTTATACCTCTATTATTATATTCTTTGATGATTGACAATCGTACTGGATCAGGGGAAAGAAAAATTATGACGATCTTGAGTCCTTATCCCTTAGTCTGATTCCGAGTCTTGTCCCTATCGTGATCCTAGTCCTGTATTATTCTTCATTCTTATTCATGCTGTTTTATGCTATAATTGATTATGTATTATGCAAATAACGGCTTAAGGACTAAATTTAATGTAAATACATATTACATATATGTACTTATTTACGTACATGTACATTCGCACGTAATGAGATCTTTGGAATGTTAAATACAAGCATCCACCACATATTTTTAGTAATTTGTATTGCAGTTAATTATAGTAATTATTAAAAGAAAGTAAAGATATAAGTAAGGTATTCAAGTAGGTAACAGTGGTTTCCCACCCAAATTCTCAATTTTGGGAGTTTTCGGTTTTTGAACCCAATTTTCGCGGCGCTCTAACTGCTGAATGGCTGATCGTACAAACGAACTTCAAATACATAAAATATGGGACGTTTATTCCTCTTCAATTTACCATGAAACAAATTTTTACGAAAAATGCACAGTTTTGGGTAATTTGAAAAAAAAAAAAAAAAAAAACGGGGAAAAGTGCAACGATTTTTTTTCTATTTTTTCGCACAAAAAAAATTTCTGGTCAAAATTTTTGTTGGCAAACCTCAGATTCGAGTTCAGCACCCCAAAATACCCCTTAGAACCAAAAATCATAACTACACCAAAACTTGCCGCTGAAAAACACAAGCTGCCTGGACTAATGGTACCCCTACTGTTAGTGTTACTTTACCTCTCATAGGTTCAAAAAATCATAACAAAGATTATCTTCTGTTCTGTTTAAGTAAGGCAGGAAACATCATGGAGGTGAAAGCCCTATTCCATCTTTAACCCAAGCTTCATTCCTATTATTGACACAAAGAAGACAGAGGAAGCAGAAAAGTTTATTACTTACCTCATGTTCAGATGTATCTGAAATGGTTTTAGATCTTGAAGAATTTTTCAGTATTTAGGTCATTACCTCTTGAAAACCACCCTTGACTCGTATTCGAGGCCCACAGGTAACTGGACCGCTGTTGGTTACCTCATTGTCCGTTAATCCTGAAACCATATCTATTTCTGAAAATCCCGTTCCTATGGTGAAAATATTTAAAGACCTCAATAGACTCCAAATTCCCCAAGCTGCTTTGCACCGTTGGTTTTTCCCAAGCCAAGCATTTTCTGGCGAACGGTCACTCACCCGTAGTCTCCCCCCTACCACCCTGGGGTAGTTGTAACCCCGTCCCTGATTGGTTTCTATTATCCCCCTCTCTCTGCTCCCCGCGATTCCCTACTCTAAATTTTCGTCACTTCCCCTCCAAACAAAATTTTCCCGTTTTTGGTTAACAGAATCTGGAGTCAGTTCTCTCCTTCGTGTTAGCCGGCTCTTACACTCTTGTTAACTTTGCTCTCCTGGGACCTCCCTTATATTGGCTGGGATCCTTATATAGTTATCACTTATCAAACTTGACTGACTTAATTTTCCTAGCTAAGTCATCATATTTTATGATATTGTTGGTTACCCGTGAAACCTCAACTTTGGCAGAAGCGCCCTAAGGTTTTATACAACAACACCTTCATTTATTTGATTGGGTCACTGTATCGACGAATACGAATTGAATTATGTATTTCCATACTCGTTCATTGAGCATGTACGCATTCATTTGAAATGCAGCCTCCATCAGTTAACTGCACAGCCGTTTACCTCTTCCTTGCGTTCACTTTAACACCTCACATCCGCAGAGCCACGCTACCTTTTTGTAGTAATGAGGGTTGAACGAATTGTGGAACAATTTCTGCTTGCCTTTGAGGCTTGTTGCAGTCCTATCAATAGTGGCATTGGGCCCCCTGCATCGCGAACAATCACTCTTTGCTCCACCAACAATTTAGCGAACTCACGTTCCATAGCAACTACTGTATTCATTGCGTGTTTACAGCTAATACAGTTCAGTCACTAGGGTTGGGGATAATCAACTGATAATAAGATAACGATGTGTTTTGGTGATTCTAGCACACTCAACCTCTCAGCAGGTTAGGTGACAGGTATGTGTGCACTTTGGGCGCTCTCTTTGGTTCATTCCTTGGAGTCGGATCAAATCTGTTTCACGACCAAGCTCCGCCCATCACGCTAAACAACAAGCCAATAACTAAATGGCAAAAAAAAAAAAAAAAAAAAAAAAAATCATAAAAATAGAATAAAACACACCGCCAAGGAGATGGCATCATATGAGCTAAATTGAATCAAAATTGTGAAAGTTATACCTGTTTCGAGAATTTCACGTTAGAGCATGTGCAGAGCGTACCGCTGATTATATTCAGATAAAATTCCTAGGGGACCACAAGAGTCCTTATCCGCATAGTCTTTCGAAAGATGAGCTAAATTGATTGAAAATTTTGGGTAGTTATGGCTGTAACAAGGTAATGCGGACAGACAGAACGACAGACACAGTACCAAATTTGTTCAGTAGGCTATGAAACGCAAAATGCGAGTGGAAATTTTGAATTCGGACAACAAAAATTTGTTGGCTCCCGAACAAGGCTTCCGCTGCTTCGCAGACTCGGAAACAACATTTAGATAGGTTTATTTTCACTAACAACACTCGAATGTGTGAGTTTTTGAGAACAATGTTGACATATTCTTGTATTTGGTACTTACCATTTAACCAAGGAAATAAGTGTTTTGTAGAAATATTAATACATAATTTGTTGATTTGTATAAAGATTTCTTTATTAGGAAGGTAATTCATTTCTTACTTTACAACATTTAGCAAAATATGACAGTGAAATTTGTAATTGCTTATTTCACGACAGAGATATTCTTGCAGTAACGACCTACATAATGAAATTTGATGAAGCGAGGACTGAAGGACGTAGACATTAGACGAGTTGGTGAATTCCATAACAACATTCATCAATTCACTCAGAACTGAATTTTCGACGGAAAAAGCAAAATTTCGCAAAATCAGCTGTGTTTTCTTTGTTCAGGTAAAGATTAGGTTGATTAAATATCAAAATAGAACATATTTGCTTCAATATGTCTTATGTAGGTAGGTACTTATTAAATTAGTATTTTTGATAAATTGGCGCATAATTCCTCGTTTATCTAAGGCGGTGTTACACCGCATTCCACCATAAAATAGCTCACAGATATATTATGGACGTTCACTATATTTTTAGTATCACATTTCACAATTTAATCTTCATTTTTAAAATGGCAACTTTAAAATTTTCACTTTTATAAAGCAAGTTGTACAACCACTTTCAAGTTAATCGGTACATAGTGTGGTAATATGTTACATTATCAATTTACATCAACGAATTTTTTTTTCACCGGAATTCGTACGAAATTTGAGGTGAGATCGGATCAATTCGCGGCAATGCACTGTGGGGCGACTGAGTCGATTCCACGGACTTAAGGCCCTTGAACTTTTCATTTGAGAAGTAACCTCAGTCTTTCGTAATTCAAATCTGAAGTCAGTTTGTTGTTAGAGAGTCAAGTTTAGGATATAAACACTCGTAAAATGGAGTAAACGAGAGGAATTGTGTACTTTCCATTCCGTTCAATCAAGCCTTTCTCAAGTGGAATTGGACTCTTAAAACACGAATATATCACGCATGATGGGTCTTACAATCTCCCAAGTGGTGAAAACGAGCAAATAACCTACATGTTTTCTCAAATTTTCAAACATCCAAAAAAAAAAAAAAAAAAAAAAAAAAAAAAAAAAAAAAAAAAAAAAAAAAAAAAAAATTTGGAAAATTCTCAAATTGATTTGGAAAATTCTCAAATTGGAAAACCCTGCAAAGTATTGCAGGGCATATTTTATATATGCGAGAACGAAATAGTTGAGCTAACAAATTACCAGGGTTGAAAAATGGTTGGAAACGAATTCAACGAGATTCCCTCCAGAAATACGTTGGAAACAGGATAATGTAACCCGTTTTTTGGAACGTCAGTTTGACGCAAGGTTTCGTCCGTAGAAGTAAGCCTATTGGAATTGATTGTTGAGGACTCAAACGAAAAAAATTAGCCGTTTTCAGGCAGTCCTTTTAACAATTTCAGCCCAAAGACCCTGAAAAAAGAGAGATAGATGAGTCTATGTGTATTTTCCAGTGAAATCCATAATTTGTTCAACCAATCAATCAACCAAAAATCAATTTATTCAATCAGGTTCAGTCAGTGTCACTATAATCAGAACGGAACGGAGTAAACCCACTCTCCTCACAGTGCAAAGTTGAGAATAACAAAATGAACATATTTTTTTTCTTTTTAAATAGAAAATAATACCTCTGCGTGAAGATAAAATTTAAAGTCAATTTGACCGTCATTTCGGTATCCGATTTCACATAAACAAAGTTTACTCGAGTTAGACACACTAACTGCGTAAACATCAATTTATTAATAGCATTATGCAAAATGACTAGGTAGTTTATAATTAATCATTATAATGAATCCTCTTTTTGAAAGAGAATAACATCAAATAGCATTGTAAATATTTTATTTTATTTTTTATGATTAAGTGTTTATAACACTGCCAATAATTATTTTTTCACAATTTATACTCACTAAATTTGATTTTTCATTTTGGTAGATTTTTGAGTTCTCACTCGTATATCCGAAGAGATAATTTACTCTATAAAATTATTAAATGTTATTTTTGAGTTTCATGTTGAACAGTTTTGATATTAAAGCCATAAAACATATTTAGCCGTTTTAATGAATAAACGATCCTAGTTGTTAAATTAGAGTACCTAGTTTATCTAAAATATAACAAATTGAAGTGGCTGAGTTGCAAAACAAACGAATATTTATGTAAGGCTTATATCAGTCCTATTATTGCTCAAACAATCATGTAACTTTAAAATTGACATTTCCCAAGTAATATCTAGTACACCGTACATGCTGGGCCACCTCCCAATTATGACAATAAAGAAAGGTCTGAAAATAGTTGGTTTCATTTCGTCTTCTCTCTATAGATGTTGGTTCATATACACACCATTATTTAAAAGAAAACTATAGATTGCAATTCGTTTAGTAAATTTCAAAATTCAAGACGCAAAGTCAATTTTCATGGGCTTACAGAATATCTGGAGTGATTTTAAAAATATCCTGTCCGCAGTTGAAATGGAAATGTTTCCCATTTATTGGGTGAGCAGTGCTTACTAAGCACCTACCATTGTTTCAATACAGAAAATTGGTACCTACTATATAATTTTGGTTGCACTTACAATTAATCTGAAGTAGTAAGACAAGAATATAAGAATTCAACAAATTATTGTTTTCGCTAGGCATGAATTATTTTTTGGATTCACAACCCTCTTATATAACGTATCACAAACAACAATGATCGTAAAACATATACAACATACAAAAGTGTTTACGAATTCTGTTCACTGGTTTCTTCGAAGTACTTATATTCAACCTTCAAGGTATTTACGTAGTTTCTACAGTTTGAATCAACTAATTAATATAAATTATAAAATGGAAATCTTAAATAATAGGTAATCGATTAAAAAGGAGTTATTCTAGATATATAATTATTTTGATGGTGAACGCAAGGTCAACATGAATGATAAACTAATGACGTACCGTAAACAAACGTTATCTATACAATACACATGTGTACATGACATGCATACGCATAATATATATGTACTTACATATATTACGTAGGTACGTAGAGTAGCTCCAAGATTCAGACTCGTAATAATTAAAAGGAAGGAAAGTGAAAAGGCTTGTCTTTCTATTGTGACGTTTTCAAAACACGTGAATACGATATTGTATATATTAAACATTTTCTTAACAATTTATACACAATCCTAATTTACGATGAAGTAGAACCCTGAGAACATGGGGAGGTTTTTCTAGCCTTATAAACAAAAAGAAAAAAAATAATAAAGAAGAGGGGTAAAAGGGAAGCATCGATGAATAATCTAGACGATGTACAGAGGGAAACGAAAAAACGGCAACCAATTATATGAATAAAATCGAATTGAAAAATAATGCCGAACGGTTGGTTAAGGTCTTGCGTTCAAGGCGTCGGGTGCTGCGCTGAGTTGAGTTGACAAAAGGTTTGTTCGGCTAAGGATTTCGGACTGGGGTCTACTGGATATAGGGATGAGAATCGATAACCAAAAATATCGATATTATGTTAAGGAGAACCGATTATTTTACATCAATGTTGGGTTGTCGATATTTAACGACAGTCGATTGTTCTTAAACAATAAATCGGGAAAAAAATCGGTAAAACATCGCGGTTTTTTCACCTTTTCTTGTCGATTTAGTAGCTTTTATAGTCAGTTAGAAAAAAAAGCATAAGTATTCTTTATCTTCCCTCTTCCTCATCCTTCCCCGAGGTTACCAGCGTCTGTGTTGTGTTCAGACTCCGTTTGCCCACACTTGGTTTCTTTCTGGCGCTGGATATAAATAAGTTTTAAAATTCAAGTGTTGCAATTGTTAATTAAATACCTATTTGCTTCTACGATGGTAAGGCCGGTGGGAACATATCTGTTGTCTATACTTACATTGCAAACCGGTTGTAAGATAAAATTTAAAAAAAAGCGTTTTGGATGGTTGAAAAAAGTCAACAGGAAAATCGATATTTAGCCAATATATCGATTTTGGTTTTGATACCATAAACAGGGGTGCCCCCCCCCCCCCCAAAACTTAGCACCAGCCCCCCCCCCCCCGGAAGTTTGTACCCCCTCCTCTAAAGAAAAATGAAAAAATACTCGTAAGCACCCCTTATTTTATCTAAAACTAAAAAAAAGATTTGTATAGATATTGAAAAAATGCAAACCCAGTCGGAAAATATTCGAGCACTGTAATTTTCATTTATACATTTTCAGACAGAAAAACAAACTATACTTCAATTAATTACAAGGTTCATTTTTATCTACGTCCTACCTAGTGATGTATTATATTTTTGAATGCCGTGACATTATACACTGTTTCGATCAAATTTACCACCCCCCCCCCAAATGACGCAGTCTGCGTCATAGCCCCCCCCCCTCCCTGTGGGCACCCCTGCCATAATTGATATTTGAGTACCGATATTCCATCCCTAGCGTATAAGGAACCATGAATAGGTGGATTCTCAGAGTGCTCTAGCGGCTCAGCTATGAACATCAGTTGACAACAGAAATCCGGACAATGTTATCGTCAGATCAGCACTGCTGATTCAGCAGGCTTCCTTGAGTGTTGTGCATTTGTCTATGGTTAAGGAGGTTGAGGGTTCGGACATGTTGGAAAATTCCCTCATACGATCATGCGGCATAACTGGAATTTGGTTCGAATGATTTTTATTTTCTGGAAACCCTAGGTAGACCATTAGGACGGAACTGGCTCTAAGATGCCTATCCAAGAGGGGCTCATATTTATTTCAATTAATGCAACTATAATAAAAGAACGTCCGAAATTGCAGTGCGATCCTGCAATATCAAGTTCAGCAAAAAACTTCTTTCAATTAATTTTATTATATCCTTGAAATCTCTCTATACATTAAACGATCAATTTGTTCAACATAATTTTATAATTCGGCCACTTAACGTTCTGCCTTGAGGAGGTGTGCAATCGCGTGAAGGGACCTCGTTTCAATTATTTCTAAGTAGACGATATTTATCAACCCGACCTTGAAGGTGAACTTGAAGTTCACACGAAACTCGAAATCAGTGAGCATTGCACGTGCTCGTCATATAATAAATGTAATATACTGGAGGACTCCCCTCCCGCAACTTAACCCCAATGGTTTAAAGCGGAATGGTAATTTCCATGAAAATTATAATTATATGAAAATCGTATTCATTATCGGAAATAAATGTAACTAGATGGCTATCTATCTAAGTGATTCTGTCCCCTGTCCATTCAGAATGCCATCCCTGCTGCAAGGGTTTTGGATTCCTAGCCGAACGAACCTTATGAAATGTTTAAGACTTTCAAACCCCAACAGGCACTTGGCCCCTTTCTAGGAGAACGGCTGGTCTATACAGGCGAAAACCAATGAAAACATTAAATAAAATTTGGAACTCAGGGCGAATCTCATAGTTGTGACTTGAGTAAAGCTTTTCCCTTACTTCAGACAGTAAAGGCATATGACTAAGGAAATGCTTAAAGTAGCTCTGGATCTAGCTTCATTTTTCACACACTTGCTGGACAGTCCTTAAGGTCGGTTTTGCTACATGCGGCGGCCGCAGTGGGCTATATTTCATATTTGCGTTTCTGGACGCAAGCGGTCGTGCGGCTTTAGCTTTTTATAAGCATTACAAAATGCCAAGGAATGGTCGTTCGCATCGGAAGAAGATGAGGAGGGAAGACTGATTTATAAGGCATGAGGGGGGGGGGGGGTCTGGTATGTTCACTTAAAGATATTCCTGAAGGGTCTCTCGGAGCTCTAAAGAAATATCACTTTGAAAATGACGACCAGAAGTTTAGAAACTTTGTGGCTGAATTTCTGACAGTTTGATTTTGCTGTTTCTATTGTTGAAGTGGGTCTCAGGCAATTTCACAGGTGGTTGATCAGAGTGATCCTGAAAAGATTGATTTTCAAACGTAATGTACAAAATTAAAACCGCTTGATGTGATAAAAATAAAGTATCATTACGTTAAAAACGGTAATCTAAACGGTGGACTTGATAAATGACAGTTTTTTCAATACTCCTGAGATGGTTTTCCCATATCTTCTTCTTCATTGGGTGGCTTTCGTATTCCTAGCGCCCTATATCATAAAGAGACTAGTTTTTTCTACTAATCCTTCCAGAATTTCTTTCTTCTCCAGAAAAATCTCTTTATTTTACTTGTGACTGCGCGACTGGAGTCTGTATTTCTAATTTTTGATTTGAGGGGGGGGGGGGGGGGGTGCTATGCGGGCTGGCATATCCTGGTCACTTGAGCAGTCCAGCCGCATCTGCCAGCCCCAGTGTAGAAAAACCGACCTTTAGTCTGTGAATATGAGTTGGGCAAGTAGCCACCGCCCCTCAGGGCTTCGCTTAAGCATTTCCTTTCCTCTAAGGAAGGACTATGAATTCCACCCTTAGGTCCTTTGTACCTAAAGCCTGTCAATTGTTTCTGGTGAACCTCCCTGAAAACGACTCAGGGGGAGAGAAGGTCTAGGCGTTGATGTCAGTTCCTTCGAGGAAGCTCTCGAGCTCTTTGGCGCTGCAAAGCGGCGTGTCCACTTGATACGTGTTGTGGAAGAGGGAGAAATTGACGGAGTAGGAGCCCTTGTTCTTGTTGAAAGAGACGAGCGGCTGGAAGCGGTGACCCCAGAGGATCTCGGAGGCGACGTAGGACGTCCGGGCTTGCGTCGTCTGCCCCGTGCTCTCCGTCGTCCCTTCGAGAATGACGATGATCTCGAAGCGCTCGTTGATCATGTCCGAAGCGCTCAGCTCGTACAGGGGGCTGTCGCTGTCGATTTCGTGGACGACCGTCGTCGGCCAGATCAGGAAAACATCAGACTCGTAGTTGTCAGCTTTCACCTACAAGATAGATGAACAGATGCATGAATAATTCATACGATTCTAACAAATGATCAAAAGATCATAAACATTTCTTGCGCTCGTCTTTGTTGATGTTTCACCCAAGATTGTGAAACATGTTTGTATGATCACACTTATAAACATAATAAACATGTAATGAGTATTTTCAGGGTCAATTGCAGAATCAGAAATATTGGTTTTATCCACCTTAATATTTGTTTTCACTCCTGACGCGATATCATCGTTAGTAGTTTCCATTTACCTTAGTCACGACCTTCGTTACTTATCGACCAGTACCTAACATTAATTGTACGCTGGGAGACTGAGAATCGTCGCATTAATATTTGCTACCTGCCTTCCACAGTCACTAAGTTGGAACTTTTATTAAATATTCACCCGTGCAATAACGCTGACAGACGTATGTTAATATAAACGAGAAAATACTGAAAAATATAGCATTTCCAAACCAAATGAAACATTTTTCAAATCAAATGAAACCTTTCTACTGTACCTCCTGTACACCAGTGACTTACCAGAAGTAGGTCAATGCACAACAGCAACATTTGCAGATGACACTGCAGTCCTGGCAGTGGGTGTAAGCAACAATGAATCAATTTCCAAACTTAATAAATCCCTCTCTAAAATAAATATCTGGATATCAAAATGGAGGATCAGATTGAATGAGGGCAAGTCTGTGCGCGTTGACTTTACCAATCGGCAAATCAACTACATCCCTACTTTCCTCAACAACGTGGTAATTCCCTACGCGAATGAAGCCAAATACTTGGGCATGACGCTTGACGCTAAGCTCAGGTGGAATAAAACACGTAAAAAAAAAAGAAATCTGAACTCGTGTTAAAACCTAGAAGAATGTACTGGCTAATTGGCTGGAGATCCACCCTGACCAATGGGAAGAAGCTGCTATTGTACAATCATCAAGTACTAAAGCCAGTTTGGGAGTATGGAGCGCAGTTGTGGGGCTGCACAGCTCCAACCAATAGACAGATAATCAAACGTTTCCAGAACACCGTTTTACGATGTATCACGGATGCACCGTTTTATTTCCGAAACGATGCCCTTCACCGTGAACTTCGAGTTGACACCGTGGATGAAGTTATTAAAAAGCGAGTTACCTTAACAGAATCAAATATCATGTAAATAAGGAAGCTGTCAAGCTACTGAATGCTCAAGATAACTCGTCGCCTTGAGCGAGTAAAACCACATGAACTTGTGTAGGAAGTGATTGTGAAAGTAATCAAAATTCCTTGAACATTTCCCGGTGTTAATTCCAATCGGCCCTGCTGGTTTGCGGTTGGACAAAACGACAAAGTGAAATTGACGGCTGCTGGGTCAGCAGATTCTTGCTAAAAGTGATTGAGGAAGTGGGAAGTGAAAGATGCAACGTCAGGGAATATGATGTTTTCAGTCTTTTGGAACGAGAGGGATCTAATTAATTATTGTTTCGTATTATTTAGGGTCCCACTGGTTTTGCCAACTGCTACGGTCCAAAACTATTGGTACCACCCAGTGAGTTCAAACTAAAGTCGTTACTGCTAAGGAAAATTTTCCATTTAATTGCTAAATCTAATGGATTGAGTTATGAGTCCGAATTGATCAAGCCTCTTAGGGCGTGGAATGTTCTCCTGGAACATAACATACCCATCGATGTAGTAATTGCGCTGGATTGCTCGCTACCTACGTAGGGACGCAAAAAAAGTATCGATTCGTTAAATAATCGATTTTTTGAAAATACAGTATCGATACTTTTAGATTCTTTTTTCCCCCCCAAAGTATCAAAGAATCGATTCAAAATTTTGAGAATCGGTCCGATTCTTTTTATTTTGAAGGAAATTTTTGACAATTCCAACAATAAAAATCGAAAGGATCGAGAGGAGCAAGAAGTGAAAATACCTCAAGAATCAAGAACAGTCATCCCTGCTTATTACAATCGAATGACCAACGGTTGTTACTCATCTACAACTATCATCTCCTCATACACATTACTTATGTCTGGAAAGATTGCGGTCAAGACGTTGAAATTTGAAGAAGACCCTGCGCATCATCCATGGTGGGTCAAAGAAAATGTGAAAGAAGTTGTGTCCAAAAAATGTGAAAGAAGTCGTGTCCAAAAAAATGCGAAAGATTTCCAAGTTGTGCCCATAAGTAATGAACAAGTTTGCTCCGTGCACCTTCAGTGAACACCATCTCGTTGGGGGGTACATGGTAATGAACAAGCCAACAGATATGCGGATTGGATTAAGCAAAAGAGACATTGGAAGTAGAACATGCAGCCCTGAGATCCTGCAGCAAACAAGGAACGAGTGGGTATTGTACAAAACTAGTGCTGGACTGGACAAGAACAATTTTAAGAACAATCCTTCAACAACACCAATGACTACTTCATGGTCAACAAATAGGAGAAAAGAAGAAGTGCATTTAACGCACTCTGACTCGTTTCAAAGACGTGTCCATTTTTGAAAAAATCGATACTTTCATGAAAGATTATAATTTATCAATCATAAATTATATCATTCTAACAATACTCATTTAAAAATTACAAAAAAGTATCTATTGTATCTAAGTATCTAAATCTAAGTATCTAAATAAATCGACTCTAAATAAATTTTCTCATTCTAATAAGACTCATTTAAAAATTTCAAAAAAGTATCGATTCTCAAAAAAATCGATACTTTTTGAAAAAATTGATACGATATTTTTCGATTCTTCCCAAAAAGATCGATACGATTTAAATCGATTCTTTTTTAAGAAAGTTGCATCCCTATGCCTAACCCGGCGCGGTAAGGGACCTTTCACAATCCAAGGGGTGCTTTAGTACACTTTTCGATTCTAGCCTTCTAGTTTTCAAATTTCATACTTCATTTTCAAGTGTTCGTATGAACAAAACCCATCCAAAGAAATGGCGAAGGCCTGCGTAGCGTTCAATTGTTCAAACCGTGTGAAGAGTGGAAGCGGTCTGCAGTTTCACCGGTAAGTCATCAATTCTTATAAGTTTGAAACAAGGAAACAATTCGCATATTAGTCGAGTAGAAACGTACACCAGCGACTGGTACCTGGAACGTTATACCCGGTAATGATGACTTTTGTCATGGATATGTCTTTTTGGCTGGGGTCAAGGAATTTTTTGCGACACTTTTTTTTGCCACAAGCGACAAATGCAACGCGATTCAAACTTATAGCTAATTTAAGTGTAGTTAAACAAAATAATAGCTAATATGATGTTAGGATCACCATCAGTTTTAAGAATATGGATTTTTGAATTCCAGAATCTGCTGGAATTTGCGTAGCTCTAGATTCTCTCATTAAAATTTACTTTTTATTTCTGACCACTCAGTTTTTGATTTGAGCAATAAGTTGCTTTGATCCTAATCAGCTGAGTGCTGAGAGATGTGAACGAGTGTTTATAAATTTCGATGAGAGAATCAATGTTATCAATCGAGTTCGTGTTGGACATGACAGGCAAGAGATTTGCTGAATTTCTGAGGGTTAACAGTTTTTTTAAACAAAAATTGTTTGTTTTAAGCTTATTATTCAACCGAATTCGGCTTAGAAAATAATAAAACACATCAATAGATTGACCCGTTCTAATAAAGGCGTCAGATGGCATGAAGAGAGCCCTATTTCATTTCAACATAGTTGATCGATTAGGAACGAAAGGGTCCTAACACAATATCAAACATAATGGTGACTCAAATAAAATCATCACTCCCTGATTTTTGTCACAGTCTATCTTTCTCCTCCAAGATTATTTTCCTATATTTTCTTATCTGGACCAGAGGGTTAACCATAGTTAGCGTCCAGAGCGAGGAGACAGACCATAAAACTGGTAGATGGTTAACTTAGGAGATGAGCCACGGACCGCCTATTCACACGAAGCGGGCAATCCAGTGTGTTCGATGTGGCAACTACATCGATGAATTTACCTAACATTTCAATGTATTTATTTTGTTTCCAATTGGTTCAAACTTTCTTTGCAGTGATTTGTGTATAATATAGATCTCCTTGGTGTCACAATGATTCGTTCAGCTTCAGTAGATACTTCGAGTTACTTCGTCGATATTTGATACTAGCAAGATGATATGATACGTTGTCACAACTCACTTTGAGGTCGTAGAGGAAAGGAGTGAGGACCTCTCCCTCCTTGGTGACGTAGGGGCGGACCAGCTGAGCCCGGACGGACGATGATATCAGGTGAGACTTCTCCCTCATGTCGCCAACTCGGAACATAAGACTGAGGACCCCGTCGCGCATGCACACGACCGCGTTTCTGCTGAACAGGAGCGTTTGAGTCCGCTGTTTCGGACGAGCCATCTTGGCGAACACGATTCCAGTCATGAAAGCCTGTGAACATTAACGAAGGCGTTCTGATACTACTCTATATGCAATTCTTCCGTATTGTAATTATAACTAATTCTAAATGCAGCAAGACAAATAAGATAGAACTGAGTATGGTGTGTCAAAAAGAAAGATACCTGGATAAAAACGCCAGTGATGCTTTGAAGGCACATGACGAAAATCGCCTGTGGACATTCTTCGTTGGTGCTCCTGCCGCCGTAGCCTATCGTGTGCTGGGTTTCTATGCTGAACAGGAAACACGAGGCGAAATTATTGATGGCGGTGACGCAAGGGACGAAATCGTCTCTTTCCCTGTTTTTGGGGTCCAAGTCGCCGTGAATTGAGGCGATCGCCCACCACACGACTGCGAACAGGAGCCACGACAGGATGAAGCTCAGGGTGAAGACTAAAAGCGTCCACCGCCATTTGGTGTCCACTAGAGTTGTGAATATGTCCTGAAACACACCAATCATATTGGTAGATACTTCACACAGCATTTCCAAGTCATTGTTAAATTTCGCATTCTAAGTTCAGAATTATGTATAAAACTTCATTGAATAATTTGAAAAATGGTTATCCTAAAAACATGGATATTTCTAGAAAAAATAACTCGTCCTACTCAGATTTTTAAGAGTCAATTTTTGAGCCCCCATGTCCCCCATAAGCTGGCAAAATTCATGCAAAACGGATAGTTTGCCAATTAAGATCTATGAAAAAAGATTACATATATTTTTATATAAAGGGAATAAAATATTCATGGGACCCTGATGAAATGTGCTCCATCTGTAACCTAAAGGAAAAAGAAGATCTTGTCCATTTTTTAATAATATGCCCCCACTATTCCCAAGTACAAGGGACATACCTACAATTAGAGGCTACAAACGACATCACTAGAGAAAATTTCGCTGAAGCACTCCTAAACTGTTCGTCCAGGAACGAAATAAACTAATTGTACCATTACGTTGAAAACTCACTTAGAATTCGCGCGTTTTTAAGGAACGAATAATGGCATTCTTATAAGATTATTGGAAATTGATAATGATTAGTACTAAACTATAACCACACTAAGTAACTAAACTATAAACTATACTAATACTCTATAACTTAGGAGTTTATCAAGTTCCAGATGAGCAGAGGTTTGGCAAGTTTTTTGCCACCATACTAAAGAAGCGTATGTGACCATGGGTCTGGACAATTGCTTTATAGGCCATTTCGGGAGCCAACCCCCATGTTTTACTCAGCATTCCATGGCATGACCATAGAGCTCTAGCTCCTTTCACGTTGCAGTTACTAGTTTTAGCAATATTGTATCACTTTTATCAAAATTTCATATAAGTAAATAGTAAAAATAGTAGAATGTATTGCGTAGCTACCTGAAGGTACCTTCGTCTTCTCTTAGATATCCGCACTTGCGTCACGTTGCATTCCCCGTTCTTGAGGACGGCTCTCCTACGCACCCTCCTTGTCGAACCTCGTCCCCGAGATCTGAACAAACAAATTGAATTGTTAAACTTGCAAACCACACTTAACCTTTAATGGATACCTTATAAATATAAAACGTTATGTTATTAAAAGTTGGATTGTGACGTGACAACAAAAAGCCGGCTGCACGCACAAAAAAAGATGACTCTGAGGCGTTCCATAAGGCTTGAAGTGCAAGCGGGAGCGCGCAACGAGCGACAAAGAGGCACAATCGGCGTAGACAGCAATAATACATTTATATGTTTTCATCAAGTATGTAGTGCAGTGAAAAGTGAACGTGGTGTCAATTCTTTTGATATTAAATATATGTTCAGTGATATATTGTTGAATATTGCAATAATAAACCATTGTAATCGCTCTTGAAAAACAATTTCTAACCCCCCTGAAAATTTCATGGTTTACGTTTCAAAGGGTGTAGAATCCAAATCTGCAATAAAAATTTTTCCGTCCTTCCGCCGTACGCACGTTTTCTCCCAAACGGCTGGAGCAAAAAATCTGAAATCTTCAGGAAAAATCCATGTTGGTCCGACAACGCCCCAATTCTTTCAGGAGATATGCATACAGCACGTAAATCGGTTCTCAACCAAAATACCTATTTCGATTGATCAGTTGATCATATATGTGTGACTCCTGAAATTCAATAATCGCTCTATCACCTGTGAAACACGCACACTCCAAAGCTAAGTGGAAATTCAAATCCTGAATGCAAGCCAAATGAATAAAATTGAATAATAAACCCCAGTGAAAGAATTTGCAGCGTTTTTATAATTCAAGTTTGTTCTTCATCGCTCATCTTTCAACACTGCATTCGTATGGGTACGCTACCTTGTCGTGCCTTTTTAAGTTTTTTTCCAAGTTGAAAAGTCAGGGGGTGCGCCGACTGAAACGCCAAGGGGTTCGCGAGTGACAAAAGGTTGAGAATCGCTGTATTAAGCAACCAAAAAGACTCAAGTCACAAGCTTCACAATGGAAAGCTAATTTTGATACACTTTTCAGTTCATTACATTTTATTGCCGAACAAAAGCTAAACAGGTATTCTAATTTTTGTGCAAACAGTATTTCGAATATTCTACTTTTTTCTTGTTTACGAGTTGTAGTGGGCAGAGACGTGTAATTACGGTGAGGGGTCTTTATTAAACTGGGACTCGATTAATCGGGAACGCGGTAGGTTGACAGAGAGGCTTCGGACATGGGCAGGTTTGCGTCAAGCGAGGCGAGTTTGAAAACGATTTTGTTCGCAAGTAATTGGACGCTATCATGAATAATTCTCTAATAACGTGATAAGTGGCGGACGAACGAGGAATGAGCCGAGTCGAAGGCGCGGTAAACCAACAATGCTCGTTATTATTCTTGTGTGGAACAAAATTAAATTGGGGCGTTTGTTTTAAAAGACCGATTAGGGAATCACGTTTGGTGAATGGAGAAGAAACGATAATACATTTTTCATTGAATGAAATGAAGTTGCCCACAGAGGTGGGCGTATTAATTTTTGGGAATAGGTATAGGAATATATTCACAACTTCGAATAAGAGTACGAATATATTTCTATGCCTAATCATAGGCGTTCAGGAGGAGAGGCAAAATGGGATCATTCTCAATTTTCCACAACCGATATTCCCAACTTAATTTTCCTCTCTCTCGGAATAGCTAATAAACCATTACGGTATATAATTACAACAGTTAGTAGACGCTTGGTTTTTTTAGGGGGCTCAGATTTCGCCCCTGGGCCCGGATTCTCTCTCCACGGCCGCCCTGTCTACAGTAACATTCAAGGATAAAATATTATATAGTTTTTGACTGCAACCTATTCAAATTGTAATGTATCTAAGATAGAGTCACAATGGATCGTAGTGGTCTCTCTCCCATCCCTCATCAGAGAAAACACAATCTCAAGTAAATTTTTTCAAACTTCACCTAGCGTATTTTCATTTGTGAATCTCTGTTTCTATGTGAATGGTGAACTATGATGCGAATAACACAGTCACACAATAACCCTTCCCCACATCCGCTACGCCGTGATTAAATAAATATTTGATTAGATTGTGTGTTGAAGTTAACCCATATAAATGTAGGTTATACCTACGAACGATCGGTATGTTCTAAATATTAACATCAATATACGGTACAGATCATTGAATAGGTACGTCTGTACGTCTCTTTTTGTTACCTATTCGTTCTGAGCTAAATAAAAGCGAGTCAAGATTTACGAGACACTCAATAGCTTTCACGAGATTTACGGAATTTGAAACCTATCCCGCGACCGCAAACTTTCAAAGTTGTACAAGCCATAATCTTCTTTCTCAAGCGTCTCACCGCGAAAACTAAGAGCGGTTGCGAAATGTTGAAACCGAAAGAACGCCGCCGAGAATCTCAAAAAGATTCGACGGATCATGCAAATCAGGGCGGGCGTCCAAGGGCAGCTTCGTTAGCGACAAGAAGGCGACGGGTTTTAATGCTAGTCCGTCGGTAGTTCTTTTTGTTCTGCCTCAAAACGCCGATCTTTACAATTTCAATTAGTTTCGAAGTGAAAACGGTGGCCAGTAATTCTTCTGTCTCATTATCACAGGTCGGATCGATATGACTGAACACCCCAGTAAAAATGGCCTGAAAACGGACCCAAAATCCGCGTATATGATCCAAAAGAGCTATGATAGCTCTGTCATTTTTATACCTGAAACCCCCGCTATCCCCTCCATGATTTGCCGATATATAACGAGCTACTAACAGAATTAGTACTAACGAAAACAGAAAACAAAGAGTGAAGCAAGTGAAGTAAATCGAGTAGTAATCGAACATAAACGGGAAAAGAGCGAAAATAGAAACGGTTGCTGGTTATATGTCATTATCATCATAATACGTCATTATCGTTCGTTATATCGATATTATCGTTATCACCCACTTTTTGAGCGGAAATGCCTCCTCGGTATCGTATAAATCGGTAGTACTCCTTAATGACCCACGCCAATGGAGTAAATTGGCAAAATTTTGTGTTATGGCTTGGCCATACCGCTGGTTACCACTGTAATGGGAGTAAAATAGGTGGTAGAAATTATCAATTGCTCTTGAAACATCAGTTACGAGCTCGCTAGTGAAGAGGAGACGGTTGAGAACGCAAAGCGATTTCGGTCTAGATGGTCACCGGATTTGTTTGAACTCGGTAGAGCTAATATAGATAAAACCCGGGAACCTAATTCGAGTTGGGTAAATATCTCGAAAAATACGATAGGTAGCGCGATTCCTTTCCATAGCTGTGAAACGACGTAATGCAGTTGAGATGTTGCATCTATCACAGCCCTGCCAAGGAACCTGCCGCACAGTGGTCCAGGCTCGTCGAAAAGCGCTTGAAACTTATTATTTACCGTAGTATTGAAGCCGAAAACTGTACTGTATTGGAACCGATATTGACTGTATCAAATTCGCCAGTCTAATGACCAGAACTAAGGTAACATAGAAAAAAGTTTTCGCCAAAATTTAGACGATTATTTAATTCTCTAACATGAAAACGACAAAAAGATAGCTCTAAAAAAAAAAACACCTGGGTCCTCGACTTTGGGCTCACCCGAATTTCCAAGTTGGAAAAGGCTGTGCAACTTATATGGAAAATAAAAGTGGACTTCATAACAGCATCGACGCCTGAATGCAGTATAACACCCGCGAGTCCCCGATTTCTTACCTTGAACATTTTGATCCGGCACTTGCACTGACGAAACTGACTCGAAAGCTCGAAAAGAAGAGTCGTATACCGACCGGAGATGATTGACATTGGGGTGGATTGGGACAATAACACCTCCGTTTTGATGTTAATGTGAGAGCGAGAACGATAGACCTTATTTATTTATTTATGTTTACGTGGGCATGTGGCTCAATTACAAGAATAGATAATAATAAAATAAGAAAAGAATAATACAATAAATGAGAAGTTATCTGTATGCAAATGTTAGGTAACGAAAGTAGCTCTTTAGCGTTTGTCTCAACTGCCTCAAGGAATTAAAAAATGAACCAATTTCGTTGTTGGATGCCACAAGATTTAAAGATCGCGAAGAAGTCGTTGTCTGGACATAAAAGGAGTTTGAGGAGCGAGTGCGATATGCATGTCACTTCGCTGTAGTAAGGCAGGGCAATCGATCACAGACCTAAGAAGGCCGATAACAAAGGTGCGATCCGCTACACGGCGACGCTGAATCAGAGAAGCCCATTTACACAAAGCCAATGCATCATCAAGATCAAAATCTGGCCAGCTCATACCCTGCCCATTGGCGACAAAAAAAAAAAAAGAAGGAATCTGCGTTGGACCCGTTCGAGTCGATCGGAAGCGTTTTGATAGTACGGCGACCACACGATGGACCCAAACTCCAGGATCGAACGGACCAACGCATTGAAGAGCACAACGAGGGCATCCACATCCTTGAATCCCCTCGTATAGAAGAAGAAGTTCATGTTTTCCTAGTTCATTCCCTGTGTTATTCAAAGGGGCGGACGGGGGTGGCTAATTATCATCGGAGATCTTTCTATAGAAGTTAAAAAAACATCTGAGATTTGAATCTAAGACTCACAAAAGTTGTAGGACAAATCGAAATTTATATTTGTTTAAACTTAAACTTTCATTAGGTACTTATGTAAGTTATTTGTTTCTAGTACCTATGCATTATTTTTCTCCAAACCTCACACGTTTGTGTACGTCTTTTTAGTATGTATATTTTTCCAAATTTACATGTTTATGATTGTTGAGTCAAAAGAAGAAACTGCGAGAGAGTTACCTCATTTTTTGGTCTCGAAAACTCGCAATGCTTCTTATCCCAACGATGGCTTACGGGCCTTTAAGCAAAGTTGCACTCTGAAACTCAAGAGATGGTATCCTCGGAAGGTAACAAAAACATATTTGCAGCCAGTAGCTCTGGACGAATAGATGAAAAGTCCGAGTTTGAAGCGCTTTTGGCGATTATGGACCACTGTTGCAATCTGTATGGCCGCAATCGATAACCATGCGATTTGCATGGTCCTGGAATGTCTGTTGAATAGTTTATAGGTATATAAATAGTTTTCGACGAATTTCAAAAAATGTATCAACACATATTGGTAAATAAGACCATTTAGAAAATCCGCTCAAACGATTATGCTACATGACAGGTAGACCATTTTTAATAATGTTTGAAGACATTGCGACAGGTCTGTTTGAAAATTCCCTAAAATAGGGATATGGTACCATGGAAGGATAAGAAAGACACTGGGGACCAACTACTAACGGGAGGGTGGGTGACCCGGCGGATCGACTCGCTAAACAAGTTCAACGGCAGGAGGACCGAGGGCTCCCTTAATTCGCTGGGAAGCGGGCACTTTAGCCAGCAGCGACACGTGGTTTGTCCGTGTCGGAGCGCACGCACACGTGTGATGCCGACTGTGGATCCGGTGACTATCTGAATCTCGTATCCGTGAACTGGACAAGTGAAGCTGCCGCCTCAACTATCGGTGTGAAGGGGCAGACGAGCCTTCTAATAGGCCTCCGACACGCGTTACCTTCAGCCCTTCCCCTTGATCCTGTTCTATAGGCAATGGAACCTATAATTAATGTGATGGAATCAAGTGATTCAGATAGTGCTCAACCTTATAATCTATGTTAACTATTAACACGTGAACATACACTTCTACTCCGCCGTCTGTTTCATCGTTCATACCCTTCTTCATCCACGAAAATCGTAAAATCTTCCAGTCTTACAGCGTCAAAAATTCATAATTATAGAACCGAATCGAATGGTTGAAGTTTGCCCTACCGTCAGGCGATGATTATTAGATTCTAAGATGGCTGTTGTGAATTTATATTCGGGTAAATTATTTTAAATAGTTGAGCAAAGGTTTAAGCGTATTTAGAATTTGAATGACTTTATCAATTTGGATTGTAGATGATTCCCCATGGGGTTTAAGGGGGGGTTGGGTACCCAACTTGCAAAAAAAAATCAGATTTAAACACATTTTCTATTTTTTATATTTTTTTTTAGCGTAAAATTGTTAACGAATATTTTGAAACCACCACCATGTCTGTACGACGATTACTCTGGTCAACATACATTTATGAAGCTAAATCTATCTAGTATCTACCAGGATCGTAGTTTTTGTTGTTATGGTTTTGATAACCTTCCTCTATCCTTCTTCTTTTTCTTTGAATCGGTAGATAATTTGGAGGAAGGAAAAAATGTGTAAACGAGTGAGTAACTCATGGGAGCTATTAAGTCCACACCCTGTATACTATTAAGTTCAATTAGCGATTTACAATTCTTGGTGTTAGAATATCAACATGATAACGTAGGAGATATGTAATTTATAAGTTGTGGTGGTTGGAGAGTATGTACCTGATGCTGGACGTGTTGCTTTGACTTCTTTTGAGGGCCTTGCCGTGGTCGAAGCCGTAGTGTAGGACCTCGGCCTCCCCGACCATCCCGTTCTCGACGATCTCGTACACGTCTTTGGTCGCCATAGTCCAATGCTATATTCCCTTCTAACTTTAAACTGAACGTTCCACTCTTAACGGTTGAGTTTCCGCGTCAATCCGTAACGCACCGCCACAAACATTGGCTCCGGTATCACGGTGGTATCTAAACGTCATCGTCGGATCATCATATATTGTTAAACTGTTAAACAAATCATTAAGTTCTCTCCTGAAACTCAGTCTGATGTTTAATTCTATAGTGCAATCGGACCCTCATGAAAAAAATATGATTGTGAAAAAAATTGTTTTGCTTACACCATTGAAAAGCTGAGATTCTGGGGAAGTTTTCCCTGGGAAAATAAACAGTTACCAAAACTGTTAATTGAGAAGAGTGAGAGAAAATGTGGGAAGAAGCAGTTTTTTAAAGAATCCTTCGGTCTAATTTGCCACCTCTCAAGTCGTGTTGAAATTGTCCCATTTTACCCTAAGGGGATAGGAAATTTAGCGCTCGTTTTAACGGTGTCCTGCAAATTAATTTTAAAGGGTTGTTCAAGGGAGTTACGGCCGTTTTAGTGCCATGAGGTCTGAAACTCGGCATAAATTCTTAAAAGCGAAATATCTCGTAAACGATGCCTCTAAAAAAGAAAAGTCTATGAGGCTATTTTGTTGGACATGACATCTAGTAACTTTTATTTTTACATTTATTCGACAATTACTGTGTAATGGCTCGTTACATCACAAAATGTCTGGAAGTCAACATTTTAGTACATCAAATTTGGACAATTGGCGTCCACCGCATGTTTCTGTGTCAGTTCAGTGTTGAGATATGATTTTTCAAAGAGTAAGTTTTTGTTATATTCATTTTTTAGGACGCCCCTCTGAAGCAAGGGACGCCCATTAGAATTGATCCTGGGGGTTGTGGCACAACACAAACAAGAGACAATATGTGTCGACGTATCGACAATACTGTGGTGGGTAAGCCTCTCCAAATTGACGATTGTTTTCTTATCTCGAGTTGAATTTCAGATGATAACACAGCCACAGTTTAATTAAAATAGTAACTGTCAAATGTCACAAAACAAAGATAAGGAATTGAAGTTGCTTAGGTGTTTTGTATGTGTTTTTACCCTATTCCGTCAATTTTACATATACACATGGTGTTGCAAACAACTCTTTAGATGTTTACCGAGAGATACAGTTTTAATAGAATTTTTCTAGTTTACTTTAATGAACCGTTTGATTTAAGAACACAATTACAAGATAGGTAATCGTTGAGTTTAGAAAATGGACAACTTTACATACAAAGGAATACCTACATAAATAGACATTTGTGTAATAGTTTTGGTTATTTATCGATTTTCAGAACTCCGTTTTCCCACAAATATTCACGTCAACCTCACATCCAAAATATTTCTTAAATAACATCCTTCCTAAACTGTTGATTTCTTAGAAGTTCAATACAATTGTAGCATAATTCCGTAGTTTCAAGGAGCACGTTTTTGAAGAAAAACATATCGCTCACACGTTGGTTGGAATATTGAATAATATTTTGAAGAATAGCCTGTGTTGTGTTAGCCTATACCGTTCCAGTGCCTATAGTAGGAAAGTAAATGCCGATGAAAATTGGATGAAAACCCGAGGGGAAATGAAAGCAACGATAAATCACGGGGATTGGGAAAATTTACTTGGAGTGGAAGTGGATGCTCCAAAATTGTTGCGGATTTTCGTAGTTTCTTCTCACTCATTTTTCGAGCCATTGCAATAGCATAATTTTTTGAAGAAAATTCCCTGAATCATTTCAGAACAGGTCTTGCTCATATGTCGACTAAAGTAGTGGATAATCTTTTTTTTAAATGGAGTCAACATATCAGGAATAGGGTTACTACTGAATTGAAACTCTTCTTTGCCGAGGTTTCGGTTTATTTAAAACCTTCTTCAGGGCTCGAGGATGCTTCCAGAATATTTGACACGGTCATGGAGGTGAAATTCAAGGACTTGACAGGGTGTTGAAATGGTAGTGAGGCTACAATGTTTACCTAATAGTTACTTGAAAATTTAAAAAACTTTGCAAATGATTACACAAAGTTCTATTATTTCTGAGTTTGATTAGCACTTTCACATGATATGGTAAATTATATAACTCAAGTAAATCCTCCTGCAACCTTGAGATTACATTCTAGATGCAAAAGAAAAGAGACCGATTTATATTTCAGCAGTAGGTTGAAGGCATTCAGACATTCAGCTGGTCAATAACTCTCCATACCTTATTATTGGCTTTTAAATGTCCCAAAGACTAAAATGACTAAAAGTAACTCTGTGAACACCAACCCTGACTAGTGCGAAACGATGAAAAAATGACAAAATAGCTACGTTGGAGCAATACATGACTGTGTATGGACACGACGTAAATATTTAAGACCAAAACAACTGAAATTTATCAAAAAAAATTTTTTTTTAATTTAATAAAATGAAACACCTAACTACGCTTCACTTTTGCCACAATTATATGGATCATTTCAAAATTTCGGTCACATTTGGGTATCGACTTTTCTATTAAAAAAAAAAGAAAAAATTGGAACTTGATCAATTTTCTTGTTCCTAATCGATCACTGCGGTTCACTCGGCGTATAACCCAAGTGAGCACACGTAATCTTGAACCGTACTGCTGATTTGAAAAAACAAAAAACTTTTGTACGGAGTGAGGTATATACTACTACTTCTTCCCCACTTGAGCCTCCAACCTCCAATGGGAATCGATGCTCAAGTCTTTCAATTTAGGCGAGTGGAACAGCAAAAATTAGCTTAATTTTAGCTACAGTAAATACTAAGGTTTCCTTGCCAACATCTCACTTGCTACAAGCAGATTTCACTCCTTACAATTTAAGGGGCTATTGGCTGGTAAGGGGTGAGGTTATAGCCTTTCACCGCCTTTATAGGCCACAAATCAATTGAAACTGGTTGAACCAAAATGTTGTCAACGAATTTCCAACAACTACACTAATTGCCAACAAGTGCGATCAAGTTTCACTTGCCACAGTCAGAATGTTATTAGAGTAGGGAGCGAAAGTTAAAAAGCCCACACTGCTGCCTCCAGGGATGGTTTTCCCGGTAGAACTGACTGGGAAGGTCTAGGCAAAATCCAACCACCAGCGTTGGGACCATCTTGAATAAGGGATGTCAACAAAACAGAAGCAACTCCATAAACACCCTTCCCTGCCAGTTGGGGGCTACTTTTCGAAACATTGTAGGGAGTGGAAAAACCGTGTGACACCGAAATAATGGGCTGATAAGGCTACTTGATTTGATCCAAATTTTTTTCCCGAGGCGGATAGATGGTATGTTCTTTCATAGTGTTAGTGGATATAACAGTCCCAATAAATATTTCGCTATAATTTTGAAATGATCCGTATAGTATAAGTCTTGAAAAACTTGGTTTGACAAAAGGAACTTTTGAAATGATAAAAAAGTTGAATTGCAATTATAAAAATTGCATTTTCAAATCAAATTCAACCTTCACAGCATTATTAAGAAAAAAACGCACAAGCCCTAAATGTAGTACCAAATACTGTCTGTGATTGGGGACTGTGCTGAAAACAATACTCCTAACGAAGTGAGTAAGTACCTATACATACAACAACATTATGTTTTATTAGAAATGAAATCAACAACAAAAATCAACATTTCTTCACTAACTTCTTCTTCAAAAATCATTTCTTTGCCAACTACTTTGTGGAAATGATGCTCCTTCTCCCTCAATCGTCAGTTGGACAGCTTCTCCACTGATGTCATATTTTTTGTTAATTTATTACCAGTACCTACTCATATTTCACTGAAATACCTACCTGTCCTTTTTTTTAAGTAAACAAATGAAGATAGACCTTCTACAACTAAGAGTTTTCATGTTAAGGCTTTTAAAATATTAATTATGTAAAGAAGTGATGAAAGTTGTTCTTTCAAAGAAATATTGATTTTTCAAACAATATTTTTTGTTGATTCATTTTTCAATAAAACATAATTTTGTTTTTGTTTTCAAATGATGATTTTGTAGGGTCCTACCAACTGCATTTGGAGTAATCCCCAATCACTGACAAGAATTTGATACTATCTACATTTAGGGCTTGTGCGTATTTTAATTTTTTTTTTTTTTTTTGGGCAAGGTTGAATTTGACTTGGAAAAGGTTGAATTTGACTTGTAAATGGTATACATCAGCTGATGCGATCCTCACATGCTACCAGGCGATATCCTCTATGTCCATGAACGTTCACATTGACATTCGTATTGACGTCCTTTTTTTCTGTCAAAGTTCTAGACGTTAGGGAAAAGGTTGAATCGATTTGCAAATGGTATAAATCAGCTGATACGATCCTCACGTGATACTAGGCGTATTTTTCTTTTGGATTTTTTTTTGGACAAGGTTGAATTTGACTTTGAGAATGTTGAATTAGACTTGGAAAAGGTTAAATTTGACTTGTAAAAGGTTGAATTTGACTTGTAAATGGTATATATATCAGCTGATGCGATCCTCACATGATCCTTACATGATAGGCGATTTCCACTATGTCCATGAACGTTCACATCCACATTCTTATTGACGTCCTTTTTTTCTGTCAAAAGTTCTAGACGTTATCGAGAGTGAATGGATGAAGGTAAAGCTGTGTGACTGGGGTTAATTCTATCAATGACGAACATGAAACCATCAGTTTCATGTCCAGAGTTTTCGATTATAAGAGTTCTGAATGTTTCAGCCCGTTGATTTTGCCCTTTGGGGTTCACCGTGAGCGATGGAGGTTCAGTCCAAAATTTCAATTCAGTTATAACTATAATCCTAATATTTTGACATCCACCACAATTCAGAGGTAAATTACTACTTCAGTACTGTGAAGAAAAGCCTATGTTAGACTGTACTGTGTTGGCAGCAGCAAGGGGGGATCGCACTACAGAATTACAGCGAGTTGGGAGGTAAATGTCGACGAAAATCAGATAGCAACCCGAAGAGATTTGAAAACGACGTTAAATCACGGGGGATGGGAAAGTTGACGTGGAGCGAGGTGACTTGAGCGCGAATCGCGGAGAACTCGCGGCGAGCGGCGGTGAGAGGCCGAAACTCGGGGGCCCCGCCCCTCCAGGGTCGCCCCTCGCGGCCCCTTCCGCTCGTTATCTGATAATCACCGACTCATCTTCCCGCCTTTGAGAGCGAGAGAGAGAGTACGAGTGAGTAAGGGGAGAGTCAGAGGGAGAGGGGGATGGAGAGAGAAAACATGTCAGTCAAATCGCGAGGGTCACTGTCGCTGTCAGATCGCTGGCTGCAGGTGGTTTCATGCCCAGTCGACCGTGTTTTTCACGAAACGGTTACAAAACAGAGAAGCAAAGAAAGAGAAAGAGAAAAATAAGAAAGAAATGGAGTACGAGAGAGAGAGAGAGAGAGAGAGAGAGAGAGAGAGAGAGAGAGAGAGAGAGAGAGAGAGAGAGAGAGAGAGAGAGAGAGAGAGAGAGAGAGAGAGAGAGAGAGAGAGAGAGAGAGAGAAGAGAGACAAAAAGAGAAAGGGGAAGAAAGAGAAATGGACATAAATAAAAAAAGCGAGAGAGTACGTGAGGATTAATGAATGAATGAGTGAATATCGGTTTATTGATACATCTCGCAAATTTTGATCGCAAGCAACCGTTCTTGCCATTAGCGCAAGAAAAAAAGAAAAATGAAAAAAACCTTAACATGAGTAGGGTTTAATTTTACGTCTTAAAAGGTACAATAACGCGGCCCAAAAAAGTTAAAAGCCACCGACCAGACCATGTGTACATGATGTTTTTGGGGGTCGCTGAATCCGAATCCGAGGTCATTTTGAGCCTGCCACCTCAGGGTCAAGGTCATTTTAAGACAATCAATGTCAATGCATATCCGTGTTATTTTGGGGTCTACATGCAACCTGGCTACCGTTATTTTTCCAGATTTGACCTTAAGGCGGTGACCATACGTGCGGTATTCGCCGAGCACCTAGCCGATGCTCGCCTATTTCCTAGTGGTGTGGAGGGTCGCTCGGTGCCGTATATTCGTGCTCGGGGGTGCTCCTGTCAGTGTCGGTTTTTTCCCCACTTCAAAGGAGACGAACATTCGCCAAATAGCGAGCATCTGCCCCGCTCCACACATGCGGGTTGCATCGGGGTACTTTCCTGTGGATCACAGCGCTCTCTCTCAACTGTTCAGTGTGATTCACATCATTATTTCGTTTGTTTTGTGAGCTCTCCGGCCACCTTTCTCCTGAGTTTTCTCGCTGCACTCCGTTTTTTTACAACTTGATAGTGAAATGGATTGCCCAAACGAAGTTGTTTTAAAGTTTTTGGACCTATACGAGTCTCTGCTTTCGATTACGTAAAATTAAACTACTAGCAAATACGATTGGTAAAGCCCAGAATACATTCTTATTCTGATTAATTTTTTATAGGTCGTTCCAATATGAAAATTTTTTGTTTTCATGTTGAGCTCTGAACAATATGTATCGGTATCATACAATGGAATAAGTTCAGTCTTCTTGAAATAACACTAGGGATCTAATAAACTGAGATAATGGAATTAGGCAAATGCGTATAATCCAAGCTGTCTTAACTAAGTGAACAATTAATAACCGTCCCTGACTAGTCTCGATTCGGGTTTGTACTCGTAAAACACGGATGATTGCCCGTTAAAACCACAAAAACCGCAATCCGACTGCGATGCTCGAAGAACGGGGATCATAAACTCTCGTTGGAACCCAATCCGATAATCGATTGCCAACTAACTTCCTAATTAGAATCCTCCTTTTAGTACGACAGTTCGAAATGCATTAAGCAGTACAGCTGTTCTGCCGTTTGAAACAAAAACGCCTTATCACCAAGGTTGACAAAAATGAGTTTTTTACGTATTCCCCCCCCCCCCATTTTTTATGCTCTTTTCAATGGTGATATCCAAATTTTGAAATTTCATTTAGAAGTGGGGGTAATTTCTACCCTCAAAATCGATAAAGCGTTGTATTTGAAAGTGAGATGCCGCATTTAGCTGTTTTTTTAGGTGAAACACCTTAACTCTGTTCAAAAACGCCTCAAACTAATATTGATTCGTGGATATTTTTTATGGTGAAACGCCTTAAACCAGCGAAAATCGGGATAAGGCATTTTACCTTCAAAAGCTTACTTATTTTTAGCTTCAGATTTGAAATCAGACGAATCTTCGAAAATTTCGAGGCGTTTCTCCTTGAAATGTTCACTCAGCTGGTTTAGCTTAATTTGTAGTGTTGAGGTGTTTAACCTTAAAAAACAAGAGGTCAGTAACCCTGTTGTTTTTTATGGTGAATCGCCTTACACGCAAGTTGAGGCGGTTCACTTTCAAAAATATGGCTAAAAAATCGATTCGATTTGATTTCCCCTCCTTTTAAATGGAGTTTTTGGTTTGAAAATAAATTTTTCCTAGATTTTTTCTCGATAATTTGGTCAATTGATCGATGCGTCTCTAAAAAATGGGCTTGAAAGTACAAATTAGAGTGGAACAATAGCCTAATTACTATTGAAAACTTACAACGATTTTTCTGAAATACGTGGTTTTCGGAGATAAGGAGTTTTCGTTTCAAACGACAGTGTTTAATTGGACAGGGAATTAGATTGAACCGAGTTGTAAGTCAGTTGTCATTGTTTTCTCGCAGACACCAACTATTGTCCAGCAAGGTCCGAGCGTATGTGTAGCTGCCGGACACGAATCTTCCGCGATCTTACCACATCCCAGGACAGAAAAGTGTATCACATCACCTCTTCTCATCACGCCCTCATCAATACATTCTATAAGCATGCCGTTTTCAATGAATAGCAACCATATGGACTAGCGAATGAGTTCGCGTTTAGTGCTATTTCACTTTATTGTTTTCAGTAATGAAATTTCCAATAGTGCTCTCTCTCACGATCTCTCTCTTTCGGCTGATTTGATTGAGAGAGTTAACTGGGAAACAAGTTACGCCAGAACATCACAGGCCATCGACCAATTAAAAAAATGGTTTCGGTCCAGCGTACTCACATTGAATGTTTAAAAAACGAAGTACATAGCGATTGGTGATGCCCACGATCCCTAGGTTGAACGGTAGAATTTAGTAATTCACACTTGTGCAGACAATGATGTAGCTTGCAGCTGTTCCAAGATTGAACGGATAGAAGTCTTATACATATTCGGGCTTAGTAATTGACAGTAGATTATCGTGGAAGGAGCATATAGATTACTTGTACCGTAGGCTGAGGAAATCTGTCAACATACCTTACTCAGTTTCATCAGTGTTGCTTTCTACTAAAGTAGCGGATTGTTTTCACAAATGTGAAAAATTTTTTGTCTCCAAAATCAAAAATTCCACTCGCATTTCGCGTTTTAGACCTTTCTGAACGATTTTGGTTCCGTGTCTGTCTGTGTGTCTGTGTGTCCGTGTGTCTGTGTGTCTGTGTGTCTGTCTGTGTGGCTGTCTGTCTGTCAGCAAATCCTTGTTACGGGCAAAACTACACGAAGTTATTGATTTTGATGAAATTTTCAGGGATTGTGCGGGTTGGGGGGTAGATGGTCCCCTATAGGTTTCATGACCCCCGGATCAATAGTAGCCTCTGCGCATGCGCAGTGAAATCCTTGTTACGCGCATAACTCCGGGAGTTCTTGGCTAATTTCGATGAAATTTTCAGGGATTGTTTGGTTTGATGTGTGGATGGTCCCCTATGAGTTTCATGACCTCCGGATCAATAGTAGCCTCTGCGCATGCGTGAACGTTAAATCCTTGTTACGCGCATAACTCCGAGAGTTCTTGACCAATTTTGACAATTTTCAGGGATTGTTCGGGTTGGTGTGGATGGTCCCCTTTTTGACTTAATAGTAGTTCTGCGCATGCGCAAACGTGATTGTTACGCGCATAACTCCGAGAGTTCTTGACCAATTTTGATGAAATTTTCAGGGATTGTTCGGGTTGGGGTGTAAGGTTTCATGAAAATAGTAGTCTCTGCGCATGCGCAAACGTGAAATCCTTGTTACGGGTATAACTCCGGGAGTTCTTGACCAATTTTGATGAAATTCTCAGGGATTGTTCGGTTTGTTGTGTAGATGGTCAGCTATGAGTTTCATGACCCCCGGATCAATAGTAGCCTCTGTTCATGCGCAAACGTGAAATCCTTGCCACAAGCATAACACCGGGAGTTATTGACCGATTTCGATGAAATTTTCAGGGATTGTTCGGACTTATTAGGTATATTTTATAGTTTGTTCAATAGTTGAACATGCCTACCTTTATGTTGCTCCTGCATAACAATTTAATTGAACGAGTCAATATCCGATCAGTCATGTTATGGATACGAGGAAGCTGACAACTTGGCATTTTTTTTTTTACTCAGTTTCATCCATTTTTCCGAGTGATAAGTTAAAACTCACGTACACTGCCCTTTTTCACTTCTCCAATTTGCAATGATACAATGGGGAATGTATCTCACTTACAACAGTTGATTATTTTGCAAAAGGCAGTACTGAAAATTCATCTCGAAAAACCGAGGCGGTTTTCTACAGAGAGAAGCTATTATAAAGCGCTAAGGTGTTCTCACTTCTTCAAATGGATGTTAAAGTCGCATTCATTTTCTTTCACAAAAATCATGATGTTCCGCATCCAGTGAATTCTGTCAGTCAATATGAGACAAGATTCAAATTTAAGTGGAATGTGGTGAATGTGCGTCCTCGTATTGTGCTTTGGAATAAGGAGTAAATTTAACCATTTTGAACTCAATTTAAGGTAGATGACCTTGGTGGCAGCAAGGTTGCAGCAGATTGCAAACGTCAACAATTCGATTCGAGAACGCTTGAGAACAACTATTCGAGCGGGCTCACGCAGTGTGAACGGAAGCTCGTTGGCGTGTTTGTGAAAGTCCACGAATGTTCGCGACCGTTCACGAACAGCGTTTGTTTGGCCTAAACGAACCTAAAGGTCTGCAGACCCTCTGCCGTCCGAGGAGGGCGTTCGTTAGCGGTCGTTGGGCGGTTGTCTCCGTTTTTATCTCGTTACCGCGAGGGTTTCGGACATGGCGGCCAGAGGGCAAGGCCAAGTCGTTGACTTCGAGTCTTCGCAAGGACAAGTCTGAAGACCTCTTTTTCCTCCGAGTCTTCTCTAATGGCAGAAGATGAATCAGAAGGTGCGTCGTCTCACAAGTTTTCAAAAATAATTGCCGTCATTTGTTACCGACTTAATACTATGTAGTAATTGGTAGCAATTTTTATCAATTTCATCTTCTTGTTGCTTACAACACTTAGACTGTAAGAAAACCCCTGCTAACCTGAGTGGCCTGTGCTGCTCCATCAATTATTACTGAATGCATCAATCAATTATTACCATGCAGAATAATTATTTGTTTTCGGAAATTTTCCATTACAATGGCACTGATAAGTTAGAATAAAAACTTTCGAAAAATGTCTTTCTTGCTTTGAATTCCGATCATATATATCAGCTTTAGATTTTAAAGCTGATACATCATTATATATATGTAGCAAGTGGAGAGATAGGTTCAAAGGTGGACAGCAGGTTTAGAGGGAATTCATTGTCAGACGTTACGCGACTACGCTTATATATTTATATGTATAGGATTTAGATAAGGGCCACAAAATCATGGATTCTAAAGGATGAGTATGTTGGGCAGCACTGTTTGAGCACACTAAATTGGCCCATTCAAAAATTATACCGAAAAAAAAAGATAAAAGGTTATTCTGATGTATCCAAAGCTTTCAGAATATGGGTACCTAAAAGAAGAAATACTATTATTTCTAGTGATGTAAAAATTATTAAAGAACCCAACTAAAAACGGAAAACGGTAGAACATTGTCTGTAATTCCACGAAAATAATGAGTTACACAGTTGAATCGATTTCGACGGTTAGGTGATAATCAGTAACAAACAAGAACTGAAGGTACATCGCTGGAAGCTGAAGGTGCTTTCTGTGATGTACCTTCTGTTCATGAAATATAGACAACGTTCTATCTTACTCCGTTTTTATTGAGATTTTATTGAGAGTTTCCACAACTTCCTCGCGAGTGACTTAGTCCGAACCCAACTGCTCAAAAATTGGCCAGACAATAACTTTTGGTAGGATTGAGATTGAGAAAAACCTCGTTCTTGCGTCAACAATCAAGGTATGGATGAGCTCGTTGGACAACATTTTTTGAGCACACTAAATTGTTCAACTTTCAATAAAAAACAAAAACACGGTCAAAACGCGTTAGTTTTATATATTTTAGAATATCACTCATAAGCAGTATATCCACCATAAACTAAAAGTTTTAAAATTAAAGGTCAAATCTATACCGAACATTGTACTAAAATTGAATTAAAACGTGCTAAAAAATCGAAAAAAACGCTGCAAATTCTTTCACTGGGGTTTATTATTCAATTTCATTCATTTGGCTTGCATTTATGATTTGAATCACCTGTGAAACACGCACCCTCCAAAGCTTAGTAGAAATTCAAATCATGAATGCAAGCCAAATGAATGAAATTGAATAATAAACCCCAGTGAAAGAATTTGCAGAAGTTTTTCATGCATATCAGAATGCTTTAATCCGTGTATTGGCTATAAACCCTTTTAGGAGTTCACTCCAGTATCTACATTCACTACATCGCTAGGTGACTGCAAAAAAGAAAAAATAATAATAAAAATAATTATATTAAAATAATAATAATAATAATAAAAAACACGCTGTTTTTTTTGTTTTGATCGCAGAAACCTAGCGATGTAGCGAATGTTGGCACCATACATCGGGAATGGTTTGAGCTACGGACCTGGGGAGGGGCTCATTCGATTCCTCATGGAAAGTTCTTGAAAAAAGTACAAATTTAGGCCGCCTTGACTTTTTTTGAGGTTTTAAGGGATTTTACAAAACTTTGACAACCCTTAAACGGCACTTTAAATTAAGTGAGAGAGCTGGCTAGGGAATTGGGGCGTCGTCGGACCAACAT
Organism: Creontiades dilutus; assembly: GCA_031894815.1. NCBI lineage: Eukaryota > Metazoa > Arthropoda > Insecta > Hemiptera > Miridae > Creontiades > Creontiades dilutus. The sequence continues at coordinate 1,228,098 of JAVIWC010000084.1, read as the reverse complement.
GGATTTTTTCCTGAAAATTTCAGATTTTTTGCTCCAGCCGTTTGGGAGAAATCGTGCGTACGGCGTACGGACGGAAAAATTTGTATTGCAGATTTGGATTCTACACGATTTGAAACGTAAACCATGAAATTTTCAGGGGGGGGGGGGGGGGGGGGTTTTTTTTTTTTTTTTTTTTTCAAGAGCGATTACAATGGTTTATTATTGTTGAATAATAAACCAAAACGAAAAAACTAAACAAAATAAAAGGCTTAAACCACTATAAATTTAAACCACTATTTATAGTGGTGTGGTGATCCTGGTCGAACCGTTCCGTTGAACCCAGTCCTTTAGTGGAACGGCGTCGAAATATCACGTTTCTTCGACCATATCCACAAGGAACGGCTAACCACAAAAACAATATTACTGTGCTCTGTATTTTAAATTTCTCGCAACTGGAATCTCCGGTGAAACAAGGAATCAAAAAGATTTATCTGAATTATAATAGACTGAAAATAAATGCAAAATATGAAAGGAACTAACGGAATAAGCAATTACCATAAGGAAAGGAGCATATTTATATGGAATTAGGAATGTAACCGGTGCGCCAAAATTATAAGAGAGAAATTGCGCCAGAACAGTGCTAATTTGCCGTGGGCTCTAAACGGAATTTACATGCGTATCTACCCAGTTAACGTCTTGAAGGCAGAAGAAATTTGACAGCCTTCGTGACTTCATTTTTTTCGAGATTTTAGAAATTAGTATAATGTGTATAATAAACAAAAATCCTTGTTTATATAGATGAACATCATTCATAATATGTACGTTTTTTTCGCAACAAAGCGTGTAGTTGACAGTTTCGTTGCACACAAAGTGCTCAGAGTTTAACTTCAATTAAGTTGAATGCAATACGATAATTCTGGAAAATTCGCTCTTTAGATCATGACCGGAACTTGTCTTTGTTGTCTGCAGCTAGAAATACATGAATGTCGCGAAATGTCGAGTTCTCGGATTTTATTTCGTCAAGCATCTTTCAAGTTTTCGAATTTAAAATTATCGCTGATGAGTCAGCGTTGACACAACGATTGTATTTCAAGTTGATTCTCCACAAAAGAGGCAAGTTGCACGCCAAGGTCGAGCCCTCTTGAAAGTGCCCACTTCATTGAGTAAATACCCACTGAGCAACCAGGAGACTTGGCGCTAGGGGTCGAGATGCCTTCACCCATCGCAGAGTCGAAATCGTAATGAACCTGAACAAAACTCGGGGAAAAGGTAGAACTGAAAGGAGTTTAACCTATGGTATGATAACTCGTACCACCCCAAGGTAGAGTAAAAATTCATAAATCTACTATCAAACGTGTCCAGGAGCGATGATTGGGATTCAAAGTTACATTTCCAGAAAAAAAGAAAAAGTAGGCGCTGTGCGCCTCGGCGGGGGCTTTGCCCCCTGCACCCCCGGATGCTTTTCACTTGAAGCCTAACGGCTAAAATGTGATGTACCTGACCCTTCAGGTTTACATCACAGGTACATCGTCCTTCGCTGTCAGGAACTAGTTGAATATTGCGAACTCGTTTGCGGAGATCTCCGAAAACCCAATGTTGAAACTGGAAGAGCTAGAGCTCAACAAATGGTACAAACTGGAAACGTTAAGCAGGGGTGCCCCCCCCCCCCCCCCTCAGCTTCATGACGCACCCCCCTCCCATGTAAGTTTGTACCCCCTCCCCAAAACAAAAATTTGAAAAATACTCGTAAGCACCCCTTATTTTATCTGAAACTAGAAGAAGATTTATATAGGTATTGAAAGAATTCAAACCCAATCGGCAATAGACAAAACGAACAACATTCGAGCACTGTCATTGTCATTTATACATTTCAGATGGAAAAACAAACCATTTTTGATTACAGGATTCATTATTATTTAGATTAAATTTTTAGGACCCCCCCCCTGTGGGCACCCCTGCGTTAAGGAAAGTTAGCGCCAATTATGGCAACCGAATGTTGGGAACAAGTGATACTTTCAAATGTTTCTTGCCTGTACGATACGTAAAAATGGACGTTAGAACGATGAATGATTTGAATTCGAAAGAAAAGTTATTTTTCAAAGTAGTTGAATGTAATAAACAAGTGTATTTTTGTGAGAACAAGAATTTGGTATACATTTAGAATACAAGATGCCACCAAGAAAGTATGAAGGGGATAATCGTAGGTAGAAAGACTGCATCGTTTGTAATGAATCTACTGACACGTGTAATCGGGCACGCCACGGCGAACTACCAAACATCGCATCTCGATTGGGGGATACATATTCCAGAGGAGACCTACGAAACTGCGATGCGTGCAACATTTATGTAGAACAGTCCAACTGGCCTTGACATGTAAGAACCCGTGAACATACTAACAATGCGCGATGTGGGCAAGCAGATTCAAAAAATTAATAAATTAACTACTAATTACGAATGTATGGTTAATGAGGTTCGTCTCTATTGGAATGTAGTGTCTTATATTATAGGCGCTACCATTGGTCTCGCTTTTCGGCGGTAATAGCTTGGAAATGAAACAAGTCTGCGCAGCCACCTTCCTGGATGTTTCCCAAGCTTTTGATAAAGTCTGGCACCAAGGACTTGAGTACAAACTCGAAAGAGACTTACCAAAAGAATTTTACTTAATCTTGAAATCTTACCTAGCTGAAAGACATTTCAGGGTGAAACATGAGGGAGAGTATTCCAGTCTCAGGAAAATAAGGGCAGGCACCCCGCAAGGTAGCGTGCCCTTTGCTCCATCTTCTGTATACACGTGATATACCTACCAATAACGACTCAATAGTGGCAACTTTCTCCGATGATACAGCACTTCTAGCAGTAGGAGATACAGTAGAGGATGCAACTAGGAAACTACAGGAGACTATCATTACGTCAGTACTTCGACAAAGAAGTGGCGCCTCAACCTCAATGAGCAGAAATCGGCTCACATCAATTTCACGAACAAGCATATAACTAAAATACCAGTTATACTAAACGGAAGAGAAATTCCTTTTGCCAATACAGCAAAGTATCTTGGGATGACTCTTGATGCAAAACTGAGATGGAAAGAGCATGTCATTAAAAAAGTCGTTGATTGGCGCTCTTTGGTTATTCATGATTGGAGTTTTCACCTTAAACGTGGTGGTGTTTTTTTACTTGTTCCAGGTTTAATTACCCCTGTTGCTCTCTTACAGGCTTCTTGTGCTCTTGGGTGCTGTCTCCAGTCTGCAGTACGTTGCGCATCTTTTGGCCTCACGTTCTCCCCAAGGCAGTTGGCACAGTGCGGACGGTATTTCGGATTTTTTTGGTTTGGTGCAAATAGCAGTATCATGTGACTGCCCACATTTTACACATTTAGGCTGTTTTCCCCAACATTTTTGGTATGACCAAATTCTTGACATTTTTTGCATTGTACGACTTATTTCGATGACCTGACCGGTTCAACTGTAATTAATTTTTATTTGGTTTTCCGGTCTAGCTTTCTGGCGACACTAACATTTTGCACTTCTAATGCAATTTCAATGGACGCCTTTACTTCTGATTCTGTTAGGTCTAATGGAATGCCTTTGATCATTACTTTTATGTTCCTTTCCTGTTTGTTCTCATAAGTATGGTGGTGAATTTCTTGGCTTGTTGAACCTGTGAATAGTGATAATTCAAATTTACTCATATGTTATCGCGTTATTTATTAATATTTTTGATCGCTACTAGAGTCATTGTTGACCCATCCGATTTTCGTTACGTTTGTTTTCAAGAACATTATTTTGATTTTGAACTTGGTTCACGGTCTTGCTTCAGCAGCGTTTGATGGATTTCCGACTTGAAGATTAATGCGTACCTACGTACGTACATTTATAAATAGGCAGATACTTATGAAGTTCGTTCAATAAGCCAGCCACCTTTCGTGTGTACCGCAGACGGTAAGAGATCTGACCCAGCAGATGTGAGATGGAAGCGTGGCACATCCGAAAGATAACGTCAAGGCGAATCTCCGTAGTTAGATTAGATTTCTCCACTTTTTCACCGACTCTTCCCACAGCTCAGCCAGCTACAATTCTCACCCTTTCATTCCTATTCTAACTTCCTACATTCCTTTCATTTCAAAGACAGCATTGTCTAATTTCTATACTTAATCCTATTAGCTTCTTAAGGTATCACTTTGTAATTTGGAAAAATTCCGGCCATGTAGCACGGACTTCAAGCCTTATTTTTTGCCATTTTATTTTAGTAACTTTTTAAGTGTATTTTGAACGATTTCTGTGTTTTTTGGCAAAATGCAAAGTTGTGATGGATATGGTTAGTTTGTGAATTCAACTTCCCGATTGTTGAATCCGCCGCCTCAGAAGATGATGCAGATAGCGTCTGGGACATCCTCTGAGTGTTGCGGGCAGAGTTGGGCAAAAATTAGCAATAGCTAAAAGCTATATCTAAATTAGCTACTGTTTGGCTGAAGGTAAAAACTAAATATTTAGCTATTAGCTATTGAAGAACAGCTAAATTTTACAACTAAATTAGCTATTAGTTGAAACGTAATAGCTAACAGCTAATTAGCTGCTGTATTTAGCTGTCAGGAGCAGTTAAAGCGGTTAGGATTAGCTGTTGCTGACAACTACCTAATAGCTAACTTCTGTCGAAAAATTGTATTTCTCCACACAAACGGCTAGTAGGCTTCTAGTAGTAGCAGTAGTCCCACGGCAATCTGAATGTACCATGTCGTTTTCCATGTAATTTTAACGCTGAATCGATTTAGAGTCCCAGGCCTGTGAGAGGGCATCCAAGCGATAAATTCAAGTTTTTTGATCTTTTCGACGTTATAGGCTTGTGAATTACGGTTCCTCTAGTCATTTTGGACGCTAAATTGATTGAGACGGTTTTCAGGCCAGACAGTAGCCTTATAACTTCACTAGAATCCCAAAAGTTATTCTGCCCTTCCATCGGATCGGAAAACGAACACAAACTATAAGGAGCGAAGTAGTTTTAGTTCAACATTTCAAAATACAATACTAAATATTATTCTCCCTCCAACTAATCACTAAGACTTCTAATCTCATAGACAAATAAATAGTTTCGGAACTTTTGATGTTGCTCGGAGCGGCGTGAAATGTGCGACTTTCGTCAATGTTTGCGGGTAGTTGGTCGTTCAAAGTAAATACGTAAAGCTGTAAAACGGGAAGATTCCAACCACGCGTAAAACAATAAAGATACCGGCTTACGATACAGAGCTCTGGGAGCGGTGAGTTACGTAACTGGTAACGAAATCGGGGAGGAACACTATGGCGTAGTGTAGAGAACTACTGCTTTTTCAAGTTTAAGTCGGAATTTTCGAAACCAATTCAGGATTTTCCAAACCATATTCAAAATATTTCATACCAATTTCAAAAATTTTTTACAACAAATTCAGAATTGCCCATTTGATTTCAGAATACTTCTCAGCAGTATTACCTAGCCATCGGGTATCGAGTATAGTAGGAGATAGAAATGGGCTTATTACCATTATTACTTATTAACTTGTATGTAGCTCGTATAAAATTGTGCTTAAAAAATAATAATTTAAAATATCAAAACGAAATACACTGCCAAGGAGATGGCACAGCAGCTTCCTCGTTAAAATCAAAGTGACACCATTATAAAATGAAAAATAAAGAAATCTTCAGATGAAATGTTGAGGTAATTGGTCAAACATCCTAAAGATTCATACATAGCGTTTCAAATACAAGTTGCTTTTGCGGTTACTCGTCAGAGGCGGGTAGTAAAAACGAAAATTAATTAATTCCACGTAAGTGCATGCGCCCAGCGTACCGCTAGTTCGATCATGATGAAATTCATATGAGACCATCAGGGGCGTTGTGCATATAATCCTTTATCATATGAGCTAAATTGAATCAAAATTGTGAAAGTTATATCTATATCAAGGGACCTCAAGAGGCCTTATCCGCATAATCCCTCAAAATATGATCTAAATTCATTGAAAATTGTGGAAGTTGTGGCTGTAACAAGTAAATGCGGACAGACATACTGATAGACAGACCGACAGGCACGGAACCAAATTTGTTCAGTAGGCTATGTAACACAAAATGCGAGTGGACATTTCAAATTCGGACAACAAAACTTTTTTAGCTCTCGAAAATGAACACAATGCTTCCGCTGCTTTGCTGACTCGGAAGCAAAACTAAAAATCGACGATTTGATATTGTTAAAAATACCACTCTGAAAAAATCAAACTTTTAAAAACTTGAGCAGAACGTTGCATTTTAGAATTAGCCTAGAACTAGTTTAGAATTAGCCTATCTTGTTCGCAAAGTGGTCAAATGCCCACACAATTTACATAAATGTAAATACTCGCAGTATGAGAATTTAAAAAATTCACTCATACAGTCATGCTGCATGGCTGGAACGATTTTTTAAAGCTCCTGCTTTAATGAATAATCCTATTTTTCGTTCTGAATGACATCAATGCAAATTAGGAGGGTTATAAGTAGGTTTCAGTTGCGTGAGGTTTCCTATGAGACCGAAATGAACCGCACTAGGGATGTCAATATCGGCAAAGAATATCGATATTATTAAAAAGTATCGTTTTAGTGATTCGATATATCAAAGAAAAATATCAATATTTCGATTTATCGGTCATTGATTTTTTTTTTCAAACTTTGATCCGAATTACGTTTGAGTCCAGTGAATAATGAAGCATAATTGAATTTCACTGATCCACAGGTAAATAATTCAACCACTCAAAAATTCAATTAAACTTTATTCATGATAATAACTATGTACAGGATCCAGGGAAGTAAATTATCAATATTATGTGGGGTTGTAAAATCAATGTAAGTGAAGTAAGAAGGAAAACTGAAAAAAATTCAATCAAATATAATTCCCCTACCCTTCAATGGGAATTATAAAATTGGTTTTGAGCAATAAGATGTAGGATGTGGTTGATATGATGATTTACGGCTGAAAAATATCGGATCCGAAAGTGTGCATTTATTGTCGATATTTTTATATATCGATATTTTCTTGACATCCCTGGACCGCACTCGTTCGGGACGTCGGTTTTGGTTCGTCCGCGGTTAAGCTGTCATGATGGAACAGCAGCTCAATCGCCGTGTTGGGTTTGAGGATATCAAAGCGCATGCGCAGGTCGACTATAATTAGGTAACTGGACAAATTTATGAAAAATGTAACTACCCTGAGGCTGCCAACCGGTAGAAGGAAAAACTCCATAACACCATTCATAGGATCCAGATTATAAAATCACTACCGCGCTGGTCACATTGAAATCAGCGATTCAGAGGAACACCCTTGGAGCCCTCCTCCTCTCCCAGTACCTGACTAAATCGCTCATTTATACCATCAACTTGATTTATTTACTGACAGCGATTGTTTTTCACGAAGGTTTCGCGCTCTTTTGCATGTAAATATCATCGCCGTCACAGAAGATGACCGTTAACGTTCCCACAAGTCTAAAGAATAATGAAAAAAAAGCACGTTACTCGCATCCGATTCCGCCGGGCGAAGTGAGCGGAAGTAGCGGGAAAAACAAAGGTCGGCCATCAGCTATCGCCCTTTCCTTTCCATTCCATTGACTATGCGGCTACTCAAACTCGGATTTTTATAGCGAGTTCGTTTTTCAAGCAATTCAAGCACCAGAGGCGTGCTGTTCCGCGAAAAATTCGGAACGATTACGTTTCCACGAGTGGAACAGTTCCAATTAGCGGTTCATCGTTCCAAACCATTCCAGATTGTTGGGTACCACAGTTAGCTTGCGAAGACAGACAATAAGACAATCAAAAACCTTCAGATGTTAATTTCCAATATCATTATACTAATTTCTAAAAACTCGAAAAAAATGAAGTCACGAAGGCTGTCCAATTTCTTCTGCCTTCAAGACGTTAACTGGGTACGCATGTAAATTCCGTTTAGAGCCCACGCCAAATTAGCACTGTTCTGGCGCAATTTCTCTCTTATAATTTTGGCGCAACGGTTACATTCCTAATTCCATATAAATATGCTCCTTTCCTTATGGTAATTGCTTATTCCGTTAGTTTCTTTCATATTTTGCATTTATTTTCAGTCTATTATAATTCAGATAAATCTTTTTGATTCCTTGTTTCACCAGAGGTTCCAGTTGCGAGAAATTTAAAATACAGAGCACAGTAATATTGTTTTTGTGGTTAGTCGTTCCCTGTGGATATGGTCCACTAAAGGACTGGGTTCAACGGAACGGTTCGACCAGGATCGCCACACCACTATTTATAGTGGTTTAAACCTTTTATTTTGTTTAGTTTTTTCGTTTGGGTTTATTATTCAACAATAATAAACCATTGTAATCGCTCTTGAAAAAAAAAAGAGTCTAACCCCCCCCCTGAAAGTTTCATGGTTTACGTTTCAAAGGGTGTAGAATCCAAATCTGCTCTCTCACTTAATTTAAAGTGCCCTTTAAGGGTTGTCAAAGTTTTGTAAAATCCCTAAAAACCTCAAAAAAAGTCAAGGCGGCCTATATTTGGACTTTTTTTTTGAAGAACTTTCCATGAGGAATCGAATGAGCCCCTCCCCAGGTCCGTAGCTCAAACCATTCCCGATGTATGGTGCCAACATTCTCATCCTCATTCACTACATCACTAGGTTACTGCGATCAAAACAAAAACAAACACCGTTTTTTTTTCTGTTGTTGTTTTGATCGCAGTAACCTAGTGATGTAGTGAATGTGGATACTGAAGTGAACTCCTAACAGGGTTTATAGCCGATACACGGGTTGAAGCATTCTGATATGCATGCTCCGTCTTACGAAATTTCAAATTTTCAAATAGAGTATTATTCCATTGTAATCGCTCTTGAAAAAAACGCTGCTAATTCTCTCACTGGGGTTTATTATTCAATGATTCATGATTTGAATTTCTACTAAGCTTTGGAGTGTGCGTGTTTCACAGGTGATAGAGCGATTATTGAATTTCAGGATGCAGACAAATATGATCAACTGATCAATCCAAATAGGTATTTTGGTTGAGAACCAATTTAAGTGCTCTATGCATTTCTCCTGAAATTCAATAATCGCTCTATCACCTGTGAAACACGCACACTACAAAGCTTAGTAGAAATTCAAATCATGAATCATTTTTTTACTGATCATGACCGTCGAAATTGATTTAACTGTGTACTCATTATTTTCGTGGAAATACGACAACGTTCTATTTTACTCCATTTTTAGTGTATGTGTTGTGAATATCTTAGTATGTGAGTGTATGTATGTAAGTCCCTGAACAATTTTGTCTACACTGCCACGCTTGCAGTTCTTTTCCGATTTTCAAGATTCTTTTTTGGTTCCTTTGGAAATTACGATGGAAGAGATGAAAGGGGGGGGGGAACCATTTGTATAGTTTTTCAGTTGTCGCATCGCTTTATCCCACTGCCGCTCGCACCGCCCTGGACCGCAGTCAACATCAACAGCTGGAGCGTTGGCTGGTCGTCCTGCCTCCGTCCAACTCCCACGGAGCAACCGCGCTTCCACCCGGTGGGCGAATTTATGCTGATTCCCCGACGGTGTCAAATGAAGAGTCTAATTACCGGCAGTTCATTATGATAATGGCGTGATAGATTTCATTTCCATGAGCGAACCACCATCCACACACATTACATCTTTCACAACTGTTATATTTATTGACTTTTAAGTGTTACACAACTATTAAATACTGCCTCGTGTTATTGATTATGCTGCACCTAATTGCAGATATATTCTCTTTGGTTACGTGCGTATTGAATATTTCTGAAGTAAGTAGAGCATAAATCAATAACGCTGCAAAAGATTACAAAGAGGTTTATTATTTTGTGTTAGATAGTTCTACGTAAGTCATTTACCTATGTATTGTGATGATCCTTTGGACGTCACACAGACTTTGTACACACAACCGCGAGAACTTGGGGTAGGGAGGCGATCCGGTGAGGGAAGAGGATTCTTCTAGACGACCCCATTGCGGAAGGAGCTCTTAATCACTCGTTTTTGTGCATCCCCTCTTTTTAACTTCTAACAACTCCCTTCAAATTTGTTGGGAAGTTATCGCTGACAATACTACGAGTCCCAGGAACCTGCTCTTGATCTTTGACGACCTTAATTTTTTTTAGAGGAGGACATACGCCCGAAAGTATTCCCGCCAGGACAACGCGCTCTACCTTCATTCAGGCATCCGAATTTAGAGATGTCCTACCCATTATTTTGGGAGCGCATCTGCGGTGAGTTCTTTCGCATTCTTCAACATTCCTCTCTAATTACCCGTCGAAATAAACTACCTCTTCGCTACCTTACAAATTATTAGTATAAACTTAAATTCATTCCTTGAATACCTCCAGGCCATAATTATCTACACAAATATTGTTTGATTAACATAGGTACCTTCCTTTTCTCAACTAAATAATTTTCGAATTGAACTATATCTTGTTGTATTTGCTCTAATTTCTTTGTACCTTACAGCTCCGAATAGGCGAGTGTGCCCCACGCTCTGATTTTTAAAAAACTTATTTCTATAAAATTTGAATTTAATTAACATCATATAAATAATAGATCTCCACAGTCTGTGTTACGTCAAGTAAACTCGACACCTCATGCTCCATTCCTTGTATTTGGGTTCAAGATGAAGATACTTGAGCAGCCTCCAGCCACGCGGTCTAGGTTAAGACTTCCCGCTGATCGGGCTTTGTAACCAGGCTCCATAGCTCGGCCGTTTACTTGACCGTAGACGACAGATTTTCACTACCCGAAGGTGTGGTTTTTCAAATGGTGAGCGAGCGTATGGTCGTAGAGCATCCCGAGTGGTCTCATTCGAATGACGAAAATAATCCCTTTCTGAATCGAACTAAAAAACTACCACAAAAGGTGTCAAGATTCAATTTAAAGAAAGTTTAATCCTTAATTATAGTCCCTTAGTTTTCGTTGATCACGTTCGACGTTATTCATTGGGGAGGAATGAACGAAGTGAGGATTTTACAAGCTGAAGGTGTACGGAAGAGTGAGGATCAACAGATAGGCCACAAATCAACAAAACCCGAACATATCGGTACTGAAATTCAAGCCCTGGGTCTTCTTCAATTCTTGAATCAACGGAAGAAGCTTTTCCAATTTTATGGTGTTTTCTGCCAGTACTGCGTGTTTAGTTAGGAATGAACAGGACATGAAAACAAAGGGAGAGAGGGGAAGTAACAAAAATAAATAGAGAGAAAAAGAGAGTGATGTGGTAGACACCTTTTTGCTATTGTGGTCAGGAATATATTGTAGCAGCACATCACGAGTGTATTTCTCTTAGCTAATGCAGAAGCCGTGAGATGCTTAAGGTAATTTTTCTTCTTTCAGTTTGCAGGTAACAATCTCACACTAGTAGGCACGACTTGAACCGCCGTGCAAGTATTTTTCAAGCAACATCGTCATCGGGACTACGTGAACAATGGAAGGCGTTCAACTTGAGCTATTAACGAGCGGAAAGAACGGAGATAAGACGGGCATTTACTCGGGTACCTATCCAAGTTTCCTTCGGCGCTAATACACTGAAAAAAAGCAGCGACAGGCAACAATTCACATAGCTGGGAGAAATACGTGCGTCAATATTTGATCATCGACAGATTGTTTGGATGTTGCATCATGAGATTCTCAGGGGCTGTTAAATTCGACGGGCTTCAAAAATGTAGTTTATAAACCTACAGATTTTAAACATTTGTAAATGCAGTTTTCAAAAAAAAAAAAAAAAAAAGTCAATGTGATTCCAGAGTTTTATTAAGCGTGAAGAATCCGGCACGAATTGGTCTCTTTCATTGGTCACATCTCAAAAAAGTCCGGTGTTTCTGAGATAAAATACACGCAAGTTCACAGTTCCTTTCCAAAGTTCTTTCAATCCAGGACAACTAACCATATTTACTCAAGCTGGTAGCCAACTTGACAGGTACCACATGTTCAAAAGTGGCTAGAGAGAAAGCATGAAGAGGTGAACTTTTTTCAACACTCTTCCGCACGAACTATTTTACTCCTACTTTCACAGAAAGGTAAAGTAGACGATCCAACTTGTCCGAACTGTGATGGAGGAGATGATGATGTGTTTCACATATTCTTCGTGTGTAAGCAGTGGGAAACACAAAGAAGATGGCTGCAGGATGACCTGGAAATGCCATCTGAGGACATGACACTGGAGAATATAGTTGAAAATGCTTGAAAGAGCGGAGCATTGGACCTCTGTAGTTGTCTATGTCGAAGGCATCCTGCAGAGAAAGATCACCCAAGAACGCGGGAGACAGAGGAGGCTACCAATGGACCGAGAGGAATAAATACATCCCAAGGACTTGGCCTGAAGTAATGTGTTGAACAGTTCCAGGCCGAGTTCCAACGTGGGAAAGGAAGGTGAGGTTTTAGTGGGTTTGAATCCTACATCACCCGAACAGCGGTCCCTTCTGGGTGTCTTTCGAGATCCAATTTCCTCACCTGCCTACCGAAAAAGAAAAACTGGTTGGCAAAAGTATCGTAGATGTATCTATATTTATCGTGGTAGGATATTATAACAACGAAGGGTTGGAAGTGTTTAGTTGTTCCTTCTAAGAGCTGAGACAATTGCCTGCAACACCCAATGAATCCCTTGGAGCTGAGGAGCATCAGGTATAACTCTGGCTTAGCAGTGTCATGAAACGGGAAGGATATTGGCCCAATCAGTTTCCCAGAACTATCATCGATATATATATTTATGCAAGTAGGCTAGTATAACAAGGAAGTGATGGAAATGTTTAATAGCTCCGTTCATGACTGAAGCGATTACCCTCCAACACCATAATTCTGGCGTAGCAGTTTTAGGAAGTGGGTAACCTTAATCAGAGATGTATATTTTTTGCGCAAGATGATTATTATAGCTAGGAGGTATTAGAATGGGTTATAAGCCTTCCACAACCAGGAAATACCCTAGAAGCAGTAATGCCTTAGGTAAACTCTGGAGTAGAAGGTTTCAAGAAACGCGAGAGAGCATTCAAGCTCCAAGTTGTATAATATACAACTGCCAACAAAGCCAAGTGATCTATACAGCCATGGGATCGATTACAGTCAACAAATCTGTTGCTACAGAGCTGAACTAAGAATATTATTTTTGATTCAGTATGGTTATTATAGCAGAGGACATTTGGAACAGTTCAGCTTCTCGTTCTAACGGTTGAGGCGCATTGTCTGGAACACCCAGGGGAAGCTAAAAACTTCAAGGCGTATTCACTGCCATTGCAGATTAATGAAAAGTGAAGGGAGAACAGTATCCATATTCACCCAAGCCATATATAACATCTGTAATTTATGCATTCAGGTACAGGCACCACAATTAATTTATTCCACATTTTATTCAGGACACGATTTTTAATATTATTTTCCAGGAAGACTACCCCTCCTCACTACTAAAGAAGCAGTATAGATCAAAGGTATTACATCTCACTTTTCGAAAAGATTTTGAGATGTATATCTCACTCACATTTCCAAGAACGTGCAGGATGATGAATGAAAGCTTTTGTACAGTCAAGTTGAACCACCTCCCCGTTGTTAATGAGAAAACCACCTCGATGCCAAAAACCCTCTTTAAAAATTAGGTTTTGGGATTTTGAACTGAAAATGGGTGTATTGATGTTGTATATCAAACTTTGAAGACACGAGGTCTGCAATTCTGACTGGCCAAACTAGTATTTTCTAGCTCTAACCCCTCCGCTCTCACAATTGGCCTCAATTTATAGGTAACGTCCTAATGGACATTTTAAAACCTAATGTATTCATTTGTGAAGGTCCACCGTCTGTTATGACACTAGGAATTGGCTGACTATTCGTAATGGGAGAACACACAGGCAGCCTTGTGTTTCATTTGCGATTCCCTCTAGATTATTCAAATGAAGTGCGACACCTGCATAAATTAACAATATTTTCGTTTTCAATATACCTAGGTAGTTACTATAGAAGGCATACGCGAATTCTCTTTCATGAAGGTTCCGGTCTAAGCATCTGGTGTTACTACTGTAACACATATGTTACCCATGACACTAGATACACAACTTGCACCCCCCACCTTGCCTCCGAACGAGCAGTTTTTTTGTTTTTGTTTTGATCGCAGCAACCTAGTGATGCAGTGAATGTGGATACTGGAGTGAACTCCTAAAAGGATTTATAGCCGATACACGGGTTGAAGCATTCTGATATTCATGAAACTAACAAGAACTGCACAGGTGATTTATGTTTCACAAACCGAGACGAGGTCTGTTTTTCGATTTCAGCTTTGCATGCAAGGAAAGCAGGCTCATTCTCAAAAGTAAGACTCTTTTGCGTTACAAAACAGACCACGTCTCGGTTTGTGAAACATAAAGCACCTGTGCAGTTCTTGCAGAATGCTTCAACGTGTATCGGCTATAAACCCTTTTAGGAGTTCACTCCTGTATCCACATTCACTGCATCACTAAGTTACTGCGATCAAAACAAAAACAAACAAAAAAACTGCTTGTTCGGAGGCAAGGTATCTAGTTGTCGAGTGTATGTTACAATGCAGCAAGTATGTCATATTTGCGACAGTTCTTCCTTGTATAAGGCGAATATACGGAGCGGATTCAGATAAGTAGAAACCATTTGAGCGAAGCTTTACCTACCGAAAATTAAGTGATGAGACGTCGAGCGCAAATTTCTCTCGCATTTCAAGTTTTCAAATATGTTCTCACTGGAAAACCCCTTACGTTTCACCTTGAAAACTCATACTACTATAATTTTGGTTCTATTATGGGATCATATCCCCTTTCTCTTTCACAGGAAATACTTGATTGGATGTTCCCGAAGGGATGAAACTCCATCCCTATTACTATATAAACCACTGTTTTCTGGAAGCTTTTCCAAGCCAAATGACACCTTTTCTATATCAAATGAAACCTATTCCAGACCAAACGAAACATTTTCCAAATCAAAGAAAACTTATTGAGAAAATGAGTGAAATGAAATTTTCGTTTCATTTGGTCTGGAATAGGTTTCATTTGATATGGAAAAGGTTTCATTTGGCTTGAAAATGCTTTACATTTAGTTATTGTTTCCGATGATGACCTAACCGTCGAAATCGATATAACGTTGTAACTATTTTTAATTTTGTGGAAATAGAGCACGTTTTCTTCTACAAACTCTGTATTTTTCCTTGGACATTCACACTCATCTGAGTGGAGGGAGCCCTCCACTTACTGCTACGAATTATAGTTGAGTGAGGTGGTTCACTCGGCATTTGAGGGCGCCCTCGGATTAAGTGAGTGTGAAAGCCCACTCAACACATTATCACCATACGTTGGCGGGTTGACAGGACCGCAACAAACCTCAAAGGCAAGCAGAAATCGTTAAGTGATTCACAAATTCAACCCTCAATACTACGAAAAGGTAGATTGGTTCTGCGGATGTGATGTAAGTAATACACTTTTCTGCTTCCTTTGTCTTCCTTGCTGCAATACTAGGAATGAAGCTTGGGTTAAAGGTGGAACTGGGCTTTCACCTCCACGATGGTTCTTGCTGGCTGATATGAATTTCAACTGTTGCAAAACACGGTTTTCTAGAGTTCGACAATCATTTCAAAATTGTATTTGTACGGTATTTACCTATAAGTTTTCTTTACTTCTATAGTGAACTTCTTTTAAAGGTAGTTTTGAGTCGTTTGTTTCACGATTTGACGCCGAGAAAGAGGGGACAAGATTGATCTCCTTTGCATATTGGTATTTGAAAATTGAATTTGGCTGAGAAAAGCACATTTTTTTCTCCCTTTCCAGGGGGGGGGGGGGAGAACATCTGTCCATGAGGTGTACGATCATTAATGTTACAATCAGTTTTTGCAAGAATCACTACCATTCAATATGTTGCCATCGAGAAACGTTCTTGTGTGAAAGAGAAAATACTACAGAGGTAGGACGTGTTTTCCATTCCTGAATGGGATTCCATCCTGAGTTCACCATCACCCCTATAACATAGAACTGGGAGGACGTTCTTTTTACACATAAAAACATTAAATATCGCGTGCCTCATATCACAACTTTCCCTTAACCTTTAGGGACTTTGAGAAAGCATAGATAAATTGTTGCCATTTGAAAGGGGACCCGCACCAACCTCAGATTTCCTGCACAACGTTTCATATCTAGGTAGGGAGCGACTCTTGGGAAGGTCGTAAAGAGTTATGTCAATAATCAATTATGTTCTTCAATTGGATACTCAATCTTTCAATTCGAAATTTATGGTGGGATCGCGAGGCGAGTGTATCAATGGGAACCGCCTGGGGTGCGGTCGCGCAATCCGACCGAGCTCTGAGCAGCCCAATAAATAAACACCTTTCCAGCTAATCAGAGTTACCAAGATCTCAGCCACGTAAAAGTGGTTCAATGGCAGCAAAAAGTCCGATCTTCAAAGTAGATTATAACAACTATTCAACTACCCCTGATGGTTTATTCCCCGACTTCTCCCACCTGTCAACCTGCTACCTCTTTCATTATTGATAAAATTAGTTGGAGTAATATTCCGCTGAAAAATATCGATTTAACAATTTTTATGCGTTTATGATAATTTTTGTGATTTTTTTTGGGTAAACTTTTTGAAAATGTGTTCAAAGGTTGTCCAACGAACTATCCCTTTGTTTAGAACGTTTAATTGTTTGGCACAAGTACAAAGTTTTCCTGTGTTCAAAAAAGAAAAGAATTGCATTTCAAATGGTTTATGCTATGGAGTTGGATACTCAGTTCTTTCGATCAATGGTTGGCTACTGAAAAAACGGTTGCCAACTAGAAATTGGATAGGTAGTGATGGGAACAAAATTTTGTCTAAATTGACATTGTGATAGATATGGTTAGTTGGCCCTTCCAGATTCTTGAATCCGTCGCCTTGGTAGATGAATCCGACGCTTTCAAGCGTCTATCATTCAAGCGCTAGATAGTTGGATAGATAGTTTATTTACATCATTTTACATGTTACATTCTTCAATTGAATGATAACTAGAATTATTACCGTTTTCAGCTCAATGGAAGGGGCAACTATACCATTCCAGCACCTCACGACATTTAATGTCAAGGTAGTATATACACGAACGTAGCTACAAAATTAATAACTTTAGAACGGTGTTGTTACAGAAGTACACTAAAATGAGATTAATACTAAGTATATTGGGGAAAAATAATATAATTATTGCAACGCTTGCGTGTATCGGGGGGGGTTATTATTTGAGTTATTTGTGATACGTTGTGGATACTCCTTTTATATCTTTTTTGAAATTGATATTGTTATTGTTTAATTATGACTCATATATATATGTTCTATATATGTCTAATATATGAGTTCTTGATATACATGCCATTTCTTCAATTTTCATTTTCTGAGTGTTTGGTTTTATATAACAAATTCCCAGTCTTTTATTTCAGGGTTGTGTTTAGTAAGGGACACATATTTGTCAGTGGCATGGTTGTCATTATTTGGACTGGGACTGTTATTTTTTTAAACAATGGTGTCATCATTGAGGTAGCCTTTCGATACCTAGTTGTTTAGTTTCGACTATACAGACAGAACCACCGTCTTGACGATTTGCTGAATTCTAGTACTAATTCCCTCTTTTTTCATGGGATCTTCGGGTAAAAGATCTCACTAAATAATTATCTAATTCTGCATACTTTCGTGAAATACCTAAATGTATGTATTTTCTACATTGACATTCGTTCTCATCACTACCTATCCAATTTCTAGTTCCCCACCTTTTTTTCAGTAGCCAACCGTTTACCGTGCGTCGATGATCGAAAGAACTGTGTATCCAACTCCTTAGCATCAACCATTTGGACTTCCTTAGCACACCAAGTTTTTTTTTTTTTTTTTTAACTAGACAGCTGACGAGGAAAAAATGAATGTTTTTTGTTCCGAGCTACTTTACTTGAATTTAAAATACCTATTTATAGAGCTGTCAGACTTGACATATCGGTGTAGATGATCACACACGGAGGAGGTCGTTTGTGCTCGCGACAGCGGTGAGTCAACTCCGCGGCCTCAGCGCTTTCCAGTTTACCGCAGTCTGAGCGCCTCATCTTTCTTTCCCTGTCGCATCGGCTTTTCATTGTGCGGTAAAACGTTTTGTTTCTTACGACGAGCGCGAGGTCAGTTGACCCACTGACCTTACCAACTACCAACTCGGGCCCGTCTTATGAAAACATCAAGCAAATACCCGAGGTGATCTAGATAAAATTATTAACCAAATCGCTATTCGTTCCACATTAGTTTATTATTTTGGGAATAATTATTCATTATAATGCTTGATTCCTCGTACCATTGTGGGATTTAGGGGTCACTTTTAGGTTCAGAAATTGCAATAATTATTATTTGCTTTGTCTAAATTTCAATTCATCGTCCGATATGCATAAAAAAGTACACCCTACTTGCGTGTGTCAGTATAAACCCCGGAAAACCACATCTTTCACACGTTTCCACCAGTTTTTGAGGCGTGAAGCGATCGGTAGGCTGGAAGTACGGACCGGTTTGATACCCAGTGGAGTCGATGTGCGAAAGAAAGGATTTTTTATATCAATTTTGAGTCCTTTTACGGCCCATATCGCGGAGGTGGCATTTCTAATCTACACACGTCGATATTGATAGACGAGTTTTCAATGAATGATTGACCCCCCTCCCCAACCACTTTACGTTCTGAAGTTTGAGAGAAGAAAGGAACGTCAACACGAATGTGAACTTGACCTTGCTAGGACCTACAAGAAATCTCTCGGTATCATGTGAGGATCGAATCAGCTGATATAATTACAATGCACTTTTCTTTTCAAGAAGTATCTATTAAAATCGAAGTTTTGGTAACTTTTCTTGTATGATTATGGACAAGTGAAGCCTAGTTGTTCTGTTCGCGGATGTCTATACAATGTTATCCACAAACAGCATGGGACACCATTGCACGCATTTTGTTATCAACTTTTGTTCTTATAAAAACAAGCTGGTGTTCACAGAATTAACGAAGTCTTTTTGACATCTGGAAGTCAATTACATGGTGTGGAGACACAGTGACTAATTTCTTGCGTCTAATTTCTTCAATAACCGATCTACCGTCCTGATATATAAATGGCATTCAATAAATGAGGCCTCATTTTATGGAATCTACAACACATTTACAATTCATAGAAGCGCCGAATTTAGATGATGTAACACAGATTATGTCTATGCATAGATAAGTGATTTACGTTGAAGGGCTATCTAGTACGGACATCATAAACCTCTGCGGAATAATTTGCCGCAATTTTCGTCTTTAAGTGAACTCATCTCCTTGTTTTTGCTGCGTATTTCATTGGATTTTACTGGGTATTTGTGGCATATTTGAGGCATTTATGCTGCAAAGAAGTCAGCATTCGTCATGATTATCAGTCGTTTACTTCGTGGAAACTGATAGCGTTTTCGTCATTGTGTTATCTACCATTCATATAAAGTTTTTTATCTATATTAATCCGCACGAGTAGACTTTGGCGGTAACACAGAACATAGAGTTAAGTTTATTCTATTCTCTGTAATATGTGAAATCAATCACCTTACTTGGGTAGGCTGATGGATGCCTTGCAGTTGAGTCTTAGACATGAATCACCCCGGAGGTTCCAACCCCCTTCATTTCTATTGCACGACAACAATCAGGACCAAAGTCATTCTTTGTAATGTATTACTTTAACATCAGGAAAAATACTTCCGCGCACGCCACACGAAAGATGGAGCAATGACGGAAAATTTTCGCAGATAGAACAAACTTCATTTTTTTTAAATGAGAACCCCCTTTTTAGAAAGTCACTCTAAAAAATATTTTGGTTGAGGCTTCGTTTCCGAGTTATTCACGACTTATGATTTTTTCCCTGTTTTCAACTTCCCGTCACAAGAACAGCCACAACGTCCTCATTTTGGAACGAATCTCAAATCTGAGGATACTGTTGGAAAGAGCATTAAACTACCTATATTTCTGATTCCAAGCCAAGTTGTTGTTCATGTTTAATGGGTAAAAAATTAGCCTAAATAGAAAAATGTGTCAAATCATGGAAATCACTAGTTTTTCAACGCAGAAAGTAACGCAGGAGTTGTCTCCTAGCGAGAAAACACTTCCCGTAATTTCCCCACTCCACAACAAATTCCCAAAACCCTTCATTTATCCTGAAAAGAACAACTTTTCCGACGGAGAAACGTAATTTTCTCCCATACTGGCCTGAATAATTCAAATTTGAGGATACCGTTGGAAAGCTGAGCTTTCTGCCAAACTTTCTAAGTGACAGTGCGAAATGTTCATATAGGAAAATTCGGTTTTTCGGGTGATTGAATTCGCTCTAGTTGCACTTCAAACCATGAAAATTTCGCTTTTGCCGACAGAAGAGGGAATAGAGGTGGTATTAGCCGATCCTGTGCAGGCTCAAGCGAAAATTCTGAATCGATCAATGTCTTTATTTTTTAGTTCAATTTCGATTTTGGTTTGATATTTAAACACATTTCAAAACGTTCAGTTTTCAATAATAATAAAGGGGTCTTTAAACTCCAAGATTTTCATAAGATTCTATTTATCTCTCTTGCTCCTTTCTGGTTCGATTAAGAGTTTCGGTCTAGTTTTGAAACTTCAAATTTCAATTTCGAATATGAAAGGAGGTGAATAAAATGGGTAATTTCGTTTTTAGTCCCTTATTTTTATAAACAGATTAAAATTTTTAAAAATAAAAACAGATTATATATAACTGATGTATATCTAGATATATATATTTTTTAAATATTTCTAATAGGTGCATAGTTTCTAAATTTGCAGTGACCGTTCGCTGTCCGGGCCCATAAATGGGCTCACAATTGATGTAAAAAATCCTTTCTTTCTCACATGGGATCCAGTTGGTCTTAACTTCAAGCCAGTCCGATCGCCTCATACTAACAGATGCTATGGGTCAAAAACTGCAGAAAACGTGGTTATTCGCGGTTTTTACTGGCCAAGGCTGGCGACTCGCTAGTAGCCAGGTGTCATTTCCAAGTCATTTTGGACAAACTATCGCCTGCGATAGGTTTCCTATTTGTGGAAATTCAAATATCAATTTCTGAACATATGAGTGATCCTGAAAACTTCACAATTGCTCATAACTGAAAAAATAAAAAAACATGCGTTAGGATCGGCTTTTTGTTTTAGTAGTTGGGGTCCCGTCATCAACAATACATGAACAATTCTGTTTTCATTCTTGTCAACTTATTTGGGTAGAATATGGCGGTATTATGGGAAATCAATCACCTTACTTGGGTTGGCTGACGGATATCTTGCAGTCGGGCTCTTGCATTTGAGTCTTGGACGGCACGATCCGGATCGTGGTCGAGTCACTTTTGCCGGTGAACGGGCTGCCCGGAGCCTCCGTGTCCGTGTCGTCGAAAAACCGGACCTCGCCCGGAGCCGACTGCTTCCGGAGAGCGACTTTGAGCGGTTCCCTTTCGGCGTCGGTCATGATCGCCAACTGTCCCGCGGATACCGAACCCGACAACGCCGGCTTCCCCCAGCCGAAGGGTCCCCACCATTGTGCCCGGCTCGCTATTATGCCAGAATGAAGGCATTTCTTTTTTTTTCGGGAGAATTTTTGTATTTTGTTTTATTTTGTATTTTTTTGCGTTCGAAGAGGTCATTCCAGTCCGACCATATTCCGGTGGGTTGTTCGGGTTCTTATCTTCAACGGTCCTTGCCGATTAGGATGGTCGGTATCTTGCGTGCGTGGTGGGGATCATAACTGACCTTTACTTCCCTCTTAATGCGTTCCAGTAGTTACCTTGAACTCTTTGCAGATAGTAACATGAAATTAAGTAAATCGTTTCAAGTTTCTATCCGCTAGTCTATAACCTCCAGGATCCACCAAATGGATTCAAACCAATTAGCTTCTACAAAGCGGAAATAAATTCTGTTGCACACACAAACGGAGGGAAAGATTCTTCTTCAAATAGTGCATACTTACAAAACTGTGCCTATTCTAACACAAGGATTTATTATATTGTGAATGTGGCATGATTGCTCGAGTCATTGCGAGGTGTGTGGGTCCTGATGATGCCCACGTCTAATTTGATCCTTTCTATAAGAATCCTAGCTCATTAATCAGGAAAAACAATACGTTATTGCATTGATTTTTTTTGTATCTATGGATTTGAAACCAGTGGAAACGAGTAGATTTTGTGTCCGAAATCACTAGGGTAATGACATCCAAATTGCTTAAGTCAGTAAGAAATTCAGAAAACAAGGTTTTGGCACGGGCTGGGTAGAGGTTAGAGGGTGGGTGTTACAAAATTGTTTTTCCATACGATTAAAAAGAGTTATTATAGAAACTAATAAAACAAAATTAATTTCTCTAAATTGAAAACAATTCATTTCCTACATGTTTACAAAAGATCTTTTGAAATGTTTTAGATAATCTCGATGTAAGTAGGATATAGGCTTGTTAAAATGATTCACGGGAGAAAAATGCCGCAAGACATGTTCCGCTTTTCATCAACGCCTTCAACATGTCAGACGACTTGTATTGTGGATCTGGCGCGCCAAGTCTGGAGCAGGCAGAATGATGATACGACCAATGTTGAAATTGATATGAGATTATAAGGCCGTTCTTTCCCGATTACTAAGAAAATTGTAGCGCGATCGAACCACGAGAACCTGAGAAAATGATGGCTGGTGGCAGAAGATGAAGGCGAGAAGAATGAAGAGATAAAGAAAGTACAATAATTC
This sequence comes from Creontiades dilutus, assembly GCA_031894815.1. Taxonomy (NCBI): domain Eukaryota; kingdom Metazoa; phylum Arthropoda; class Insecta; order Hemiptera; family Miridae; genus Creontiades; species Creontiades dilutus. The sequence goes on along the minus strand of JAVIWC010000084.1, from coordinate 1,205,383 downwards.
GGAATGTTCGAATTTTGATTGCGTTGATTGGGGTATTGATTGGGTATCAAGTTGATAAAATAACGATCAAACACAGTAAATACCATGCTGCTTGCCTAGAACTTCCCACTTTATGATGAGATCACATAATAGCATTAAAAAGAGAACAATTGAATATGTTGAACCTCCCCCCTACCATCCGCCCTACCATCCGTTACCTTCTCTCCTTATATACCAGTGGGTCTGGGGAGTGGGTAAGGAGCGTTTTCAAGACTCCAGACTTAGCTGGCACGGGTTCCAGTTATGGAGGAACTAAGACCGCGAAAACAGTTTTCGTCAGTTCTGGTGGTGGCCCCCGCTCTTTCCGCGGCCTTAGCTCCTGGTGCCTTGGTACGTGTGACATTTCCGCGTTACCCTCCAACATCACCCATCCCGCGTGACATTTTTCGGCTAGTTAGTCCGGGGCTAAAGCTTGTTCCATGCTAAAATTGAATGATGTGTTTATCAATTACTTTGTTCTGTTAATTTTGCATCTACCCAGGTGCCTCTTAACAAAAGTCTTGTGCAGCCCATCCTGGAGTACGCGTCAGCGATCTGGAGCCCTCATTACGACTGCCACTAAGTGCAAATTGAGCGTGTTTTCAGGGCTTTCCTCCGGTTCCTTGCTTACAAGCTCTCCATGACCCGCGAGAATGTTGACTACGACGAGGTCGCCAGGCGTTTCAACCTACTGTCTCCCCGGGATCGTCGCATAGGCTCCGATGTCTCATTCTTCCATGGCTTACTCTCGGGACGTATTAATGCCTCTGATCTTCTGGCTCGTGTCGGCTTCCTCGTCCCTCGCCTCGCGTCACGGTCTATCGCACTTTTTGCCGTCCATTTCTCCACTACGAACTACCTTTGCCTCGCCAAGTGAACCTCCTCTCCACGTCATCTCCCTTCATTGATATCTTGTCCTCGCCTCTCTCATCTTTCGCCGTCTCTGTTTCGAACCTCTACACGACCCTATTCAGCTCTTTGTTTCATATTTCTGTACCTACTGATTATTTTTCTCCATAACTGCTTACTAATTGTAATTGGGTTCGTCCCCTTTCTTATAAATAAATAACGTACCCGAAATTAGTACATTGTATTGATGTATTGTATCAATGTATTAATTAATTGTGGTTAAACTATCTAACCAACATTTTCCTGTATTTTCATTAAATCGTATGAAGATCGGATGGAAACTTGTTGGAAAGGACGACAGCTCAGCAGTTGAGAATTCAGGTCAGCGATTTCACACACATAAATTTTTCTTTTTCCTCGCAAATTCACTTGGGGGTTCGGCGCTGGTACGCAGCGAGTTTACCCGAGGATATTCAGACATTCAGGTGCGCCACCCTCCTTCGCCGGAGAGCAGAATTCCCAGGAGCTCGCCCCTCGAAGACGTCCGGTAGTCCGACCACGACCCGGTCATTCCCACCGGCTTCTACGTAATCGGCCGTTTGCCGCTGGAAACGACGGAGACGAACGGGGAAAAAGAGAGGGAAATGCTTTTTATACACCCGGCTCACGATCCCTAATTATGCGCCGTTTCCATCGATACGGTCACAGCGCGTAGCTACGACCGCGGGCTCCGCTCAACCCCGGGAAACGCAGGGGACTTGCGAAATTCTACTGGAGATGCTCAACTCCTCCCCTCACAAACTGGGTTAATTTTAACTTTGAGGATAGATACAGTTGCCATATTTTTCCAATGAGTACGGCTAACAGTGGTCGAGGATGGTCGATAAGCGCTTAAAACTCAACATTTACCGTATTATTGGAGCCGGGAACCTAAACTTCATCACATTCGCCAGTCAAATGACCAGAATTAAGGTAGCATCGAAAAAAGTTTTCGCCAAAAAAGACAAATAGTGTTTAAAAAAGCTAGAAGAATTGAACGAATCTAAGACCTTAGGCTCGCCCGAATTTCCAAGTTGGGAAAAGCTGTACAACATCTGAAAAATAAACATGTACTTCATAACAGCATCGACAACTTTGATCCCAGAATGTAGTAAACCACCCGCGATTTCTCAACTCGAACATTTTGACCCGGCACTTGCACTGACAAAACTTACTCGAATGCTCGGAAAGAAGAATCTTATACCGACCGGAGATGATAAACAGGACGGATTGGGACAGACGACACCTCCATGAGAGCGAGAACGATAGACCGGTAAATACGTTTTCCCGGTTCTTTTACCAGAATTCCTCAAAGGGACGGACAGTGGCAGGTAATTATGATCGGAGATCTTTCGACAGATGTTAACAAAACTTCTAAGCTTCGAGACTCACAAAGAATCATAAAAGTTGAAGGACAAATCGAAGTTTATATTGGTTTAAATTTAAACTTTCTCTAGGTGCTACATAAATAATTTTTTTCTAGTACCTATGTCTTTTTTTATCCAAAATTTACATGTTTATGAACGTTTTTTTTTAGTATTTCTTTTCTTCAAAATTTACATGTTTGTGATTGTTGAGTAAAAAAAAAGAATATGCAAGAGAGTTACTTCTTTTTTTGTTGCACTGGAAATTCTCTAGGAAAAATTCGCAATTCTTCATATCCGAACGATTGTTTATGGGCTTTTGAGCGAAGTTAGCATTCTGAAACTCAAGAGATGGTATCCCAAGAAGGATAAAATAGATGAAAAATCCGAGTTTTAAGCGCTTTTTAGTGATTCTGTACTTCTGGGCATCCTGCTGGCCAATTCGGAACTGAAATTGTGCCACGAAAATAATTTTCCTTTTTCCCTGCTAGGAAATGACAGAGAGTCTGAAGCTAATTCTTTACTTCCGAAATTTCTTAGCTTCAAAATTTATAATGTTAAATAACAAAATCTGTATACCATCAAGTTTTACGATTGTATCTAAACTTGTGGCGGGAAATGAATAAAAAATCATAAAATTAAAGTTTTACAAAACATTCTTCATGGAAACTGTTTTTGAGCTATCAAAAGCCTTGAGTTAAGGCCGTTTTAGTGAATTGAGATCGAAAACATGAAAAAAGTATTAAAATTGAAATAACTCGAAAACGAAGCCTCTAAAAAAATGTCCAAGCGCTACTTTTTGTCAGAAATGAGTGGTGAAATGTATCCCTAGCCTGTAGCAGTTTCCTCAGGTTAACGCCCTGTATAAAAGTCAGGAACGTCTAGGATTCAGCGTCCTTATTCATACAATCGTTTTCCGTCCGATTGAACAGCCGACGTTAAATCCGAAGATTACGACTCCAATCCGTACTCATGGAGGAAGTGGTCTTCAGTGATTCGTTTAAGCTCGCTAGCGAATCTTAATTGACTCCCCGTCTCATTCGATAACGATCGATCACTCGAATCAAGTGCACGTGGGTTTATCGACAAGAACGATTGAGGATTAGCGAGGCTTTTGATGAAACGATTTCCGATATTCCACCGACGGTTAACGGTTTTGAGTCAACTGAGCCGCTCAATCATCGGCTTATTGAGGTTCTTATGATTTGATTTACTGTTTGCATAATGTGTGTTATTGTTCGGGAGTGAATGAAATCAGTGAGAGTTAGAATATCCTAGGAAAGTATGGAGAATTCGATGAATAGGGGGGATAAATGGGGCGGCTCTAGGTTGTCTGATGAGGTTAGGCCAAATCCATAGAAAGGGAAAAATTATATGTTTTTGAGGAGAGAGTGAGCGGGGAGAGAATTTCATAATTTAATAAGTCAATTGGCAGTTCATATAGACGCAATTCACAAATAGAATGATTAATTCACCACACAGCCAGTATCAAAAACTTACAAACGGGGAGGCAATCAAGTCCTTCCTACCCGCCCCAGCGACCCCTAAATCCACTAGTATTCCAAGAACCCTCATGAAGGGGGAACAGCCAACCGCACAAATTATTGGTGTATACAGTAACACAGAGCCACGGGTTGGTACCTACCGTTCCGCTGAAAAATTTTGATTCCTTGGCTTAGGACAGAAGTTTTTCTATAATAAGGTATACTAATCCATTTCTTTCCCTCTGATATTACTTCTCCGGTTAAGTTTGTTAGAATTTCCCTAGAAAATCTAGAAAAAGAATAAAAGAACATCAAGAAGATTACAGGGATAACAAGCGAGAGTCCGCATTTGCCAATCATCAATTAGAATTCAGTCACAATTTCAGTTTTGATTAAAAAACTAAAGAGTTAGTAGAATTCGTTCACTTTTGTCCAAAAGGAGGTGTTCTGAATGCCCCAGAAAATTTTTAATAATTAAAAGCGATAAAGCTGTGAAATGTTTGAGTGTGGATATTCTTACATACATTCCGCCATTAATAGGTTCATCTCTAAAACAGCTTTGCCTTTTTCATTTTCCCATTTCTTTAATTTTTCTTAAGGGGGTAGGGTACCCAAAGACGCTCCGCGCTTCTCTAAACGATATGGTTTTACATAATCCACAATTACGTCGGCCAATATAGTCATAAAATAACTTTATTATGTACCATTAGAACCGCCATGAACTCTAGTTTCCAAAAAAATTCGAAATTTGTCAATTGGCATAGTAACAAACCTCGTAAAGGTTCGATAAAGCTGATCTTTTTCTATGAAAAAAACGTCACTTTTTCCACATTTGTCCTTTTTTCTCCCTTATTGAACTATCTGGCGTCACCCTGGTTTTCTCTGACTATTTATAACTATATTTAGAGCAACTGGACGGATTGGATTTGATTTTTGTGCATAATCTGATTTTTGGTAGTGATAAGAAGTGATAACCTAAAAGTAAGGGTACCGGTAGTGGCCACAGTTAAGAATTTTTTCTTTAGTTTTGACAATTGTGGGCCAACAGTAGTATTGACTTTCAGGACTCATTTAGAATATATCCCGACTCTTCCCTAACATATCCATTGCCTAAAACTATCAAAAGAACAATTTTTTATATTTTTTATCAATTTTTTCTCACACCTTTATTTTGATCTAGAGCAACAAATTACGACCAGGATTGGTAGTTTGATTTTGCCCTATGTACGTGTTTAATATCAAAATTCAATAACAGATGAACAAAATTGATTCTATCCAGTAGAAGCTCTAGGATAAGCCCAACAAACGAGGAAACTGATAACCACAAAATGATGCTCTGCATCCAGTGACTAAAATTGACTTTTTGTAGGAGACCGGGAATCCTTATTTCTCAAATATAAACTTTAAAATGGCCACTACCGACATCCATTAAAAATTGACTTTGTAATCGTAGACACAAAAAACAATCGGCCAAAACAATCCGTCTATCAAAAGAGAAACTGATTACCTGCATAACAAAAAAAATTTAGATTCCGTCTGTTGGAAAATGGGTCAAACTTGGTTGAAAAAGTAAATGTTCAGTAGAAGCGTTTGAAGTTTTTCACCCATGCGCCCGACGCAACGTAAAAA